>CM043019.1:99725226-100180651 GCA_023690525.1 Holotrichia oblita
CAAACAAGATAGCAGTTGAATGTTTGGTGTGACATTCTTGTGAATTACTCCTTATTTTCTTCGAAGTCAAAGTAAATGAAGATATGTTTAACTTTATAGAAAACCACCAAGAGGACTATTGAAACGGTTATAAATTTCAACAAAGAATGTGAGTTGTGTATGACGACGTTCTAATACACGACCGTAGAGTCATAAACGAACATTTTGGTGATAAATTTCCGAAATACTAAGTAGCCTCGATCTTCGGTTTTAACAAAAGCGCATTTCTTTTTATTACTATCTAAGCGATGTAGTATATGATCAATCAACATAAAGAAAACCAACACAATTACAGAGAGAATATCTTACAACATTCATATCTAACGAATTCATAGCTTATGCAAATATGAACACGATGGTTAGCAGCATAGAGAATTCTCATAAAATGTAAAGCTAACAATACCGAAAATCACATTTGACTAAGCTAAGGGTAGACATAAACAACTATGTACCACATACAACGACATGTATGTGCCTTATAATATCCAGCCATCAACAGAACCAAGAAACATTACTGATTTCCCATCACTAATATACAGCATACTGCGTTGTATCACAAAAGAAGTCAAAAACTCATGAAGGTCTGTGAAAATGCAAAATAATTTGGTAGAAGAAAGTAAAAAGTGACAAAATTTATTCTTCAATTCTTAACTATTGAAGGCTGCTCATCGATGCCTCGTACTTATATCTTCTACCTTTATACATACATGCATATGTTGATTGAATTATGCACCGTTAAAGTCGAAAAAACTGCATGCGTTCGAATTGACAACTCAGAACAGATTCAGAAAAACACTTCAGAAGACTGTATACTAGCTATATATAACTATAACTATTTATGTATTTCCCTATGTAATTCTATCTATCCGAGATTTTCTAATTATAGGACAAGATGTAAGGGCGAGAATACCTTTGGAAAGGTTTAAAGCTATTAGAATTCCGATTAGGTAATTGGGTGTTGGAGTATAAATCAGCAAAAAGTACTCCTTTGTATAACTGTAGATGTTTACAAATTCTCCACTTTGTTTCAAGCGCTGTTAACGTATATATTCAATAAAACGTTACACGTATTATAAGGACAATAAAGGGACAGATGATCAAAAAAGAACAGATACATACATTAAAATAAATCATAGAGAAGAACTTAGTAGTAAGTATTAGTAGTTTGAATAAACTTCTGATAAACTCCACAAAGAACATTTAACGAAATCAAAAAGTGAGAGAAAGACATGCGTTATCAAGTGTACTGTTAGTAGTCAAGAGTCTATATAATGCGTTTTCCACCAGAGAGTCAAAAATGCGAATTTCTGCGAGGAAATTGATGGCCACAATTTTCTAGAACGCGAAGAGGAGGAGAGCGACTATAATAACGGGAAATTGCCAAAGAAATACAATTAAGAAATTGAACACGCGTACACATGAAAACAGACTCCACAATTTTGCTCAGACAACTGTGTTTCTGCAGGGTGCACTAGGTACAATTTGCTCAAACAGTATTCAATGAATGTGGCTTTGGAGAATTACAATGTCAACTCTACAATCCCGACCTTGCTTCTATGACTATTATCTCATTCGAATAAACGTATTTGTGTTAATGATTCTTATATTCAAAACAAAATTTTGTTCGATTTCTAATTCGTTTCTTTCATGCCTAGGTAGATAACAGAAAATTCCACTCGTATATCCAAAATTTTACTGCAATAAATACAACGAATAAATAAAATGAACTGAACATATTTTAACAATAAGGAAAGCATTGAAAATGCGACAGAGCTCTGATAAATTTTGCGATGGAAAAAGAAAATATAATGAAAACAAAAGATTTTTCAAAAATTTGGTCGAAAATACGCTGAAAAATTTCACCTCTTCATTAAACCATAGATTCAGTTTCCTTGGAGATGTGGTAACCCGTCTGTGCGGAAACGCATTATTCGAGTGGAACGAGCATCGCAAACTTTCCCTCTATACCTTCACTGCAATATGTATCCTCCCACATTTCATTTGTCAGATAATAAACAAACTTGCTCTCGTTGTTACGACTTAAACATCGTTTCTTCCTACCAATTTCTTTTTTATCTACTGCGACGTATTCTTGCGAAATATTAAGAATCACACACCTATATTCTGAGAAGGAAAGGTCAAATATTATACATAAGAATGATAGTATATTATAAAATATGTATTCAATTGATTATTATTAATCCGCGATAATTGTATTTGAAAGTTAATGTTAAAGTCACCGGCGATATAGAGCAGTTGATTTCGCTTGTGTGACATGAGATTATTGGCAACTTCTCCAAATAATGAAGAAAGCCATTGAAATTAAGTTGGGTTAATCTGTATGTATGAGCATTTGTTATGACAATAATATCTTTCTTATTACATATAAATCAAACCTTCTTTCAAATACCAAGTTGGTTAAATTTGCAGCGCGCGTATCAAGGTCAGAATGCGCAACTATATCTTCTAGCAGATGAGGTTCTAGAAAAGAAACCAATTAGTTATAATTCTCAAAAGATTTATTTCCGCAAATGCCCCAATGCAACACGAATTCGTCTGTGACGGTCTTAACTAATCTGAAACATTAGACCCAGCTTCGATCGGTGCCCTTGCATACTTCTTAATTCCCCCTTTTTAATCATTTTAATGTATGCTCAGTGTTTAGTTGCATTGACTTCTTAAGCTGTATCTCTTGTATGTCTAGCAGTGTAACTCTCGCTGTATAGTTTTTGTGTAGGTATAATTGCATTTAAATGGGCTCGTGACAGCATTATATTGTCTTTATAATGCCACGTTGTTAATCACTTTGCTCCCAACAGACAATTATAAGTCAATCCGGATTTTGAACTCTCCGAAAAAACGTCAGTGTCTGTCCAGAGAATCGAAACCCGGCTCCTATCGTTCCGCAACAAAAATAGTCAGCCGCCTAGTTAATGCGGCTAGTCCGCACGCTGGCACACGGACGGATCTAAAACCGACTCAAGGGTGAGTAAACGTATCTACGTACCGAAATGTAAGGTTTCGGTGGCGATGGGTACGAGCCCAACAATTTTTCATGCAGAAGTATATGCCATTGAACAATATGTCCAGGAATGAAAAGACGTTATCAGGGTGCACGCATATATATCTTCTGAGACAGCCAGTCAGCACTACGGGCTCTAACAGACTACACCTTTACATCCAAATTGACCTGGGACTGTCTGCTCACCCTCATATGGATACCAGGTCACTGGAGGTGTGATGGTAACGATAGTGCCCATTGCCTTGCAAAGAAAAGCACGGCGTTTTGACCAGAACCATTTTGTTGTCTCATCAAAAACCATATACATAAGAACTCATCTCCAACAATGGGAAAGTGAATAAAAAATCTCGGACTTGCCTAACACCGCAACACTAAGTCAATTGAAAAACTTGATAACTTTTTCAGCCGTCAGGGCTAAATCTCTGCTGGAGCTGAACGAAAGGGACCTCAGCGCCATCACGGCTTTACTCACTGGGCAGGGCCCTCCGGTACCTAAAGAAGATGGGCAAGGTAGACTGTGATAAATGCCGATTCTATTCGGAACATAGCGACACGTCGGAACACATCATCAGGCGATGGCCCGGTAGAGGCTCCACTATTTCGAACAGGTGCACGTAGAACCGGCTAATATTAAGTCTGTATTCCCAAAAGAAAAGACTTCGACAGAAGTTTTAAAATCAATTGAGACTAAAGGATTAAAGCTACTCACAATACATCTTACAGGTGGCGACGAAGAGAGGCAGCATTGCCTACATAACCCACACCTAATCTAACTTAATCTAACCACTGCGGCTATCGACCCGTTAATCATATTATTGAAAAGTTGAATAGATAGAATTTATTTTACACACATAGTTTCTTTGGCCTTTTTGTAAAATTGATTTACAAAACCCACATAATTTAACTTTAGAAGCAATAGCATTCTCATCCGAATCGTCCGCCATGAAAGTCATAGTATACTACTTTCCCCTGTTTTGTAAAATACAGATGGACCCAAAATCATTCCCTACTTCCATAAACATCTTCATGTAATTAGAAAGCTGTGATCGTGGAATAAGGATCATGTTTACTTATATGAAATAAATTTAAACGATAGCATAATAGAGTCAAAAAAGAAACTGGAAACTGTTCTTGAAGTCAAATTAGAAAAGAGAATAACATAGCAAATACTGGAAGAGCAGCACACGGTTATAGATTTTCTTCGACGGCATATGTAATTATATCCACATGAATTACACTCACACTTATATTATTAAGGATATTTTGTGAATAAATGCATCTTGCGGCATAATAACAATGAATAAATAAACGATATAATTCAGTGTCCTTGAAAAACAAATTAAACTTTCAAGAAGAGTCTCTTGAGAAGTTTTTTTAATTACATTACGTGTTTTGGAACCAAAAATGTGTCGTCATAATTAAACACCATAAATTCGTTACATAAAGTTTCTGCGTTCCCATTTTAGCGAAATCTTAATTAAACTTTTTAAGGTTGTCGAATCAAACGTGGTAAAAACTTTAGCTACATAAAATGAAACGCCTTTTTTCGGAATTGTATTTGCAAGATATACGCAAATTATAGCTGTACTGCAATACAGTCGGTGATGTTTAAAAAACAATTACTGACTGTATTCGTTGCGAATTTATGTTTATTTCTGCATATCATGTATTTGTAAAATATTACTAATATTGAAGTTTACAAAATTTTAAATATATAGGTAACGTGAAAATTAAAGCAACTAATTTGAAAGCGAAACGAAAATAAAACAATGCAGAAAATATAAATATTCTGTCACAAAGGTTAT
This sequence comes from Holotrichia oblita, assembly GCA_023690525.1. Classification (NCBI taxonomy): domain Eukaryota; kingdom Metazoa; phylum Arthropoda; class Insecta; order Coleoptera; family Scarabaeidae; genus Holotrichia; species Holotrichia oblita. The sequence continues at coordinate 99,730,093 of CM043019.1, forward strand.
TTTCATTACCAACGTATTCCATTGCCAGTGTATTTTATTTTCAATCGTAACAAAAATAGTAAAACCCCATGACATGTAATCTGCTTTTCCATACAATCCAATTAATACTCAATGTCAAACGCTGTTATGTAATCCAAAAATCATTGTAGGATTTGACGTAATTGAGTACACATTTTATCACACAAAGTTAAAAATAATTCACAATATATTTCTGTTTTGTAGTGGCGGCAATAGTAAGTACATATACAGAATAATCAATACTATCTCTTCATATACAGGATGACTGTATATGACTGTGTTATTATCCGTGAGCGACTAGTAGCACTGAATAACGTACGCCAGCCTGTCAACGATAGCTTACCATCTAGTTATCATGGATATTTGAAGTTGTGCGCAACGCGCATTTACGATCAAAGTTTTTACAATAACAATGGCAGTGTGGCGAGAGCACGTCGAGAATTTCGCCGTCATTTCAATTTAGGATGCAACGAGCGTGTTCCATCAGCATATGCAATTAAAACATGGACGCGTAATTTTGAGGTAGCGTGTACGAACCGTTCGTACACAAGACAATATTCAAGCTGTTTGAAAAGCTCTCATAAGAATTCCAGAACGGTCAATCCGTCATCGCTCAGCATCTCTACAGTTGCATAGCTCAAGTGTTCGAAGAATATTAGTACAGGACTTAAAATCCATACGAGTTACAGATCGTCCAGGAACTCAAACCCAGTGATCATGTTATGCGACGACAATTCTGTCTATCAATGCTTCAAAAGATAAACGAGGATGGGGAGTTTATTAAAAAACTGTGCATGTCTAATGCAGCGCATTTTTTGAGAACGAGAATGGCAGTGCGACCACAGTCACATCGAATCGTGACGTCTCCATGCTTGAAACTTTTGTTGCGCAATAACTACAGAGACTTCCAGAAATTATTGACACAGCCTGGTTTCAACAAGATGGAGCAACATCACACACTGTAATAATATCAATGGCAGTTGTACGCCAATTGTTTGGGGAACGTGTAATTTCAAGATATGGTGACCATTAATGGACGCCCAGATCATCTGATCTATTGGCTTGTGATTTCTTTCTGTGGTGTTACCTTAAAAACAAAGTGTTCTTTAGTCGACTTACTACAATGGAAGAATTGAAAGCCAACATCCGAAGAGAAATGGCCGAAATCTCAGTTGCTGAGATGCTACGTCCAGCCATGGACAATATAATAAAATGACTGCAGGAATGTTGCCTAGAGAAGGAGCTCACTTGAAAGATGTCCTCTTCAAATACAAATTGTTCAAAATTTCCTGTTTCTTTGAATCACCTTGTACATACTTTTCATTTTCACCGCTCGATCTTTGAAATTAAATATAATATATACAAGCTGTCCCATAATTGCATGCATTGCATGTATAAAGTTCGTATGAATATAGGTTCACAATCACCATAAGAAGATATTAGCACGCACCCACGGCTAAAGTTAAAATAAAATTTGATTTTCCAAATATGTATTTACATATCTCCTCAGTATGTAATAAAATTAAAATAAATAAATCTTATATATCCGGAGTTTGGCTCTAAAAGGGCCAATGTCATGTTTTTTCGAAATCGCTATATACCTACACTTAGTCGATATTTTTTACACTAAAACGACCAATGTCATAAACCAATCCTGAATGGAGATTATAGAAACTTGTCTTGCCAATGTCCTCTAAGTGGCATTATGTTGTACTTCTACAAGAGCTAATCATGACATTGGCCTCGCTAAACAGAAACTTTTTACATCTTTGAAAAGCATTAATTTTAATTTATGAAACAGATTATAAACTAGACTACACTCAACAAAAAAGAGCATAAGAACGTTATTAACAGTTATACTTAAGGACATCAATTTATTTACAGAATCAAGCAACAAATGACGACTGCAGTTACATACTGCAAATCTAAATACTATTCTGAAGAAACGAGAGGGGAATCCGTGGCATTCAAAATTCCGTAGAAACAAAGACATCATTAGGCAACATATTAACATGTTTATCAAAGCCACTACTCGAGGATATATACAGCAAAAAAGTATCTGGCACCTGACTGGAATATTTCTAAAATGTATGATATAAGCTATATATTGAATATTGAAATGAGACAAGCTATGTTCCAAAAAGCAACGCCCTGTGTAAGAAAATTTTCGTGCAAGTTTTCAATCTCTCGTTTCAAAAACCGCAAAATGATACTTATGGAGCCTGTGATAAGATATCCGTCTAACTACCATCGATGATGAATCCTAAAATAGTATAAATACTAGAAGAAACAAATAAACATCTCGAATTAGCTGATTCGGTTTACTACGCAAAGAACGATAAAATGACAAGCAATCCCGTTCGTCTCGTTACTCCATTTTTGAAAAGCACCATATCCTTTTACAAATGGAAGCTATGTACACTTAATTTGATGATATTTGAGACGCTAAAAAGACAAAATTTAGCAAACTGCTACGTGTGGACTGAGAGTATTGCAAACAGCGGAGGACAAAAAATTGGGTCTTATATTTATTTGTATATACCTAAAAGATCTTTCTATAGCAATAACTGCAATTAATATGTACAGTGATATGTACTATCGCGAGCATTTTAAACGACTCACACTTCAAGCGTTATGGCCGTATACAGCTTCTCGAAACATTTGACAAGTAGCACTGGGCGACTGTAATTAGGGGTCGATAACAAGCAGGTAGAAAGATTCGCAATAAATTATATACCCTATGATGGTTGTAATACGTCCTACATAATGTATTTTTCGTATTTATTTATTGACGAAATTCGCTCTGTTTGATATTATGTCTAGAATATATACGCAGTGCAAATTTAAAATATATTTTTATATATACTATTACTATTGTATTTATAGGAAATCCGATGAAGAAAAAACAATGTTTGTAAAACATTAAGAAATGATTAAAATTAAATATAAATTTAAACAAATATTTATTTCTGGATATATATTAATTTTTTAATAGGGCGAAATATATCTAAGATAATTATCAGTTGATTTAGTAGATCAGTTTATTGGACGAGACAATTGAAAACGTATAGCACGGCACCTGACTGGTTTTTATAAATTAAACATTTTCAGTAGTACAAATTGTTTAAAAAATAACTATTATTGGCTTTAAATTCTTATTAAATTAATATAACTGTCGTATTTATACAAACGTTTAAAGTTCTTAAGAATCCGGCAAAACAAACACCGACAAATATTATCAATCTTCTTTTATATAACCATAACGTGCATCTATAAACAACTATATTTCTTCATCAAATTTTGTATTGTTAATGGTAGTAAATTATATGTACTATTTCAATTAAAACCGACATTTTAAATAAAATTTCACAAAAGGCTAAGAAATAATAGATATTGTAGTATTAGAAGTATACCTTGTTTAATTTCCTGTAAAAAGACGTTAATCACATAATATTTATATACGTTATTATCTATTATCGGCTGTTTCACTTAAAACATTGACCACATGCTAATAAAATAATATTAAAATCTTTCCATAGTTACGTGTCCTAATCTGTAAGTTTATAATTTTTGCAATAATTGTTGTTAGATCAATATTTTCCCTGAGAAAAATGATGACATTTTCTCTTATTCAATTAATTTTAGTACGGTCTACCTTTGCTCAGTACATCATATTCATGTCAAATATATTCATAATTCTTTTCGCTTAGATTTCTTTTAAATAGTGTCTACCCTCCGGCCTGCGGCTATGCGGCTTATTACAGTTGCCCAGTTATATTTACCTGAATATTGCTGCAAGTAAGGAAAGCTTACAATAGATACGTTTTATGGCAGTTTGAGTCGTTTAAAATGCTCGCGATAGTACATTAACCATTTTATATGAATTCGGTCTCAAATAGAAGCAGGTAATTATCAATAATAAATTTTTAGTCGTTGGACATACACACTTGGAAACCTATGCTGTCCACATGGTCATGGAAAAAACAAAAAAGTGTATTAATGCAAACATCCAAGTACCTAGGTACCAAAAGACTGGGCTAATTTAATTCGTCTAATACCAAAAAATTAAAGTTATGTCGATTTTTAAATTTTAAACAAGTGCTCAGTAGTATATTTCAATATAGAAAAACCAACACTACGGGCATGACAGTCAATTAGTCACAAATTCAATGGATGCAGTACCGTACAAATGATCTGGATAATGTGTTTTATGAAAATTTGTTTGACGAAGAATTTAGTATACTAGACTAGGAAAAGCGATTAAGAAATGTTTCACCACAAGTAGTGCCTATTTCACAAACTTCAAAATTTAAAGGAATTGATCCCATATAGAGGGTGGTACAACTAAGATGGGGTGGACGATTGTAATTAAACGATGAGGAATTTTGAAAAACCGTTCTGGGATTTGATTGAGGGCTACATGGACTACATTTTAAAAATATTTTCCTCATACAGGGTAATCGAACCAGTCGGCGACGAACCAAACTTATGTTTTTTTTTTTTAATGGAACACTCGGTATTAGAATATCCCAATCGATTCTGCTAATAAACACAAACAATTTCATATGACATTAGTTGGGTCTAAAATCCATAATTACGGAAAGAAAAGCGATTAAAGTTGAAAAAACGCTCCAATCTCGTCTATTTTATACCAAAACCGGATATGAATATTAAAAAACTACGTGTATCATTGGATGTGCCATATTCTTCGATAAAATAATGGCCCACACTCAACTTGAAATTATTCACTATTATACAGGATGATCGAGTTTTGTAAATCCAATTCGGACTTACTTTTTTCAAATGGAACACCCTGTATATTATTTTTCTGTGTTAAAGAGCACTTTATCAGCTTTCCAAAAATGCCATACATGTTACCCTTTTGACTGACGGTTTTTAAGAAAATTGACCGCAAAATGTAATTTTTTGAGATTTGTTACGTTTAAACATTTAAAGTCATCAAAAAACTCATCAATTTTTTCAACTTTAATCGCTTTTCTTTCCGTAACTATGGATTTTAGACCCAACTAATGTTATATGAAATTGTTTGTGTTTATTAGCAGAAACGATTGGGATATTCTAATACCGAGTGTTCCATTAAAAAAAACATAAGTTTGGTTCGTCGCCGACTGGTTCGATGACCCGGTATAAAAGAAATATTTTTAAAACGTAGCGCATGTAGCCATCAATCAAATTCCAAAAACGTTTTTCAAAATTCCCCATCGCTTAATTACAATCGTCCACCCCATCTTGGTTGCACCACCCTGTATAGAGGCCAACAGTCGCCTTTATTAAAAACCTTTTTAAACGTCTCCGTCAAAAGAATGAAATGGTTCTACATAGCCACCACCATAAATATGTATAAGTATGGTAGGAGACGTATCAAAGGCATACTTACATAAAGAAATTCGCTCTGAACATTCTGAACGTTCTACCATTCCTTCACTTCAGTCACTTGTTTTGTTATTAAGACAAATTTAACCCTTCACAACATTGTACACAACAGGATACTGAATTATATATAGATTGATGAGCTAGTGAAGTATCTAACATACAGTTGCATATAAAAAAATAATAAAACCCAATATAGATTGTTGAGCTAGCTTTTTATATTCAACTGTATGTTAGATACTTCACTAGCTCATCAATCTATATATACTTCTAACATGTCGTCCCGGACAAGCGAGCTCAACAAACTAACTCATTGGAGAACCAACGCAAAGTGCATTCTACTCCTTCGCTTCCTAAAGGAGTGTAGAAAATACGAGGTATTTCCAAAATTTATCAATTTGAAAGTAGGGAAGTCTAATAGAGATTTATCCAAAATATTACATAAAGCCAAACTGAACTGGCTGAATATGGAAATTGGTTTCTCTTAAGTGTCATTTAGGATACTTTACGAACCGCCGTGTGTGTTCGAACGTTCTTATATATTTTCTACGCCCTCATATAGTATTACACAACACAGATACCCATTGAAATACGTACCGTATATTTAAGAAAAAAAATGTTTTGTTTAAGTTAGTCATGCTGAAGATGTTACGCAGTATGTAACGAAATGGCCATACAATTAAATACAGATTCAAGTAAAGTTGGGTTTTATTATTTTCTATATTCAACTGTAGGATACTGAATATTTGATATATAATTATACCGTAGAATGGGGTGAATAGGATAACTTTTGGACTTTGAAACTGTGTAACGTTTTAACTACCTAATAGGTATACAATTTTGGTATACACATCAAAACAACAGTTTACACCTGATCTATTGATTTGCAATGTTGAAATTATTTTAAGACCAGTGGCGTACCAGAAATATTTTTTTTTATTCACCCGCCATTGGGGTGAATAGGATCAGCTATGTGTTCACAATGTTTAATCATATTCATCTTTCCTTGGCATGCATAGAATCATAGAATTTCGTTAAATATAACTTTAAAACATGTAGATCTCAATTTATTCAAATTAATATAAGTATGAACGTTTATTATTATAATTACAAGGAAATACTATATATTTAACCACAATTTTATTTATATTTTTATTTATTGTATTCTTGTAAATTTATTTTAAATCTGAAGAGTTCGCGTGCATATCTTTCGGTAGATTCTAGCTTTGCTGCAATTTGTTGGAACGTAAAATCATACTCATCATCGGAAAATGTTAAAACATAACCAGAATAATCTCTGGTAGGTATCTTTTACGCGTAAGAAATTGCTTTCGTATCGCTCTTTATTTACTTTTAAAACTTGTGCTATATAAAATCTACTGAAAGACCTAGATGTACCTTCTCTTTTGTCATTAGTGAATATGACCCCAACACCTGATTCCATTCACCCCAAGTATTGATCCGATTCACCCCATTAACCAAAAAAAGCATCTAATTATAATTAAATTTCCAAATTATTTTTGCATGAAATTTGACTAAAACTGTTTTATGTGCCTTAACTAGTAACCTGTTGGAGTCACGAACACGAAGTACGTTGATTATATCTCACTAAATTTCGGAATTTCAAACAAAGTTTGGACACCCGCGAAGACAGCTACTAACAAAGTTTTTAGGTTATATACTGATTGTCAACACTAATAAACTGCGATCAGTTGATAATACATTGTCAGCAATGTATTATCAACTTTTTTCTTACTATGCTATTCGGAGTCCATCGAGGTCAAATACAAAGGGTTTTATTGGTTATTTTGGCTTGGGCGATTTCTTTAAACAAACTCCGACTTTTTGATCCTATTCACTCCAGCGATCCTATTCACCCCATTCTACGGTACTTTTTTCTTTTGTTCTACAATTTAAACTAAAATATAAAACTTTGGCGAGCATTGAAAATGAATGTAAAGAACACTCTTCGCCCTGTTCCCCTTTTAAGATATACATATAAACAAAAGTTAAAGTTAAAAATGCATTAAAAAAATAATACTATAAACTTATTGTCATTATTATAGACCAAAAAAATACCTTCATACTCAAAACAAACAATTTAATATAGTACGAAATAACATTCTATGTAGAACATAAAAACAATGAGAACTCGTAAATTCATCCGGTGCTAAGCATTTGCTAATAATCTCTAAATACATTCGAACTACATATTCTATACACTTCCTTGTAAATTGAAATTGTAATACCTACTGCAAATTATTAGCAATTTCAATTAAACATATCAACGAACCCGAGCTGAGGGAGTAATTATTCCGTAAAAGCATCTAGCACAGAGAGGATTAATTTCCGTACAATTCAAAACCGCACCACATACAAAATGTAAACATAAATATTGTCAGACGTCTCTATTGATTGAATGAATAAGTAAAACAGACTTGCCTTTGCAGTACAAATATTTAAACAGTATATATTCATGGCGGAGAATTTTGGTGTTGATATTGAAATACAAAAATAAGTCAATAAATAGTCGAATAGAAAAATAAATACAATCTACTTAGCTTGAAATTATACTTACATATGACACATGTGCCACTCCCAAAGATGTTTTGGAATAAAGGGTTTGAAATCTGCATTACCAGCATTAAAAATTCTTGCTGTAAATCTCAGTAATCGCCTAGTTTCCAAATGCCAAGAGCTTGATTCTTTTTGAATTACATAAGCTTGAGATGCCAGACAATTCTCCTCCATCGCACATTGTAAATAGAACATTTGTTTGTCTTCCAGAAACGCTGTTTTTGTTAATTCCAAGTGATCTATAACTAAGTCTGCCATTCTATGAGTACATGATACGGCAGCTATATCATGACCTCGACATTCTCCTAATTGATGTTTATCATAGAAACAATCACTTAGTGAATTTTCATTGCCAATGCATTTTACACCGCCGTAGCTTGCTGGAGAAATTGTACCACCAAAATAATCCGTTTGCATAGCATCATTTGCGTAGCCCATGCCTAATGATTTACACACTACCATTGCCTCTAATAACGACCAACCATCTCCGCAGATTGTAGTCCATTTGCCTGATTTAGTTTTTAACTCCACTCTACCTTCTGTTGCTACTCTGCCATCAACTAATCTAACGTCAAGAGAACTAGGCATTCGAACACTGAAAACATTGAATTAGTAATATAATATTAATAGTTTAGCATATGTATTTCACATGGTAATTGGGTTTATTATGCTACACTACTATGTATTTTTCATTACACCATTATTTTACCTTATGGAAACCAATTTTCTTTTAAAATGAAAAATAGGCTATTTTTAAAGCATCTTATGTAATAAAATTTTGTTTAAATTTGAATACATTGCAGGTTCCGCATGTAACTACAGACGTGAACGATTTTTCGTCGACTGGAAACTTACATTAAACTTTCACGCTCTCTGATCATATTTCTCTCGCCGTCGACTTCAGTTTCATTTTCCTGACAAATAACGCCGGCAGTCTCAGTGAAATCGCAATCATTGTTACCCCATCCGTCAAATCTACACTGTGTTATTTCGCTTTCTGATCCATCACAGTAGACATTATCCATCCAATAACGTCCTGTAAACAAATGGAATTGACGTTACGAATATTAGAATTTTCTTCAACGAAAATTTATAGTATGGCAATAGAAAATTTAAGTGAAAGAAATAGATTTGTATGGTATATATTCGTACATGATATTCACTGGGCAATTCAAACAGTAGCAGTTTATATGCTTATTATACTGTACAAAATCTACATCGCAGTATAATGAGACACTTGCCGTTTGCCGACCATTTTGTCCATCGTGATAATTGGTGTCCAGATGATTTTAGCGTACCAAATACATATCGTCTCTTAGGAATATTTTGCTTGTGACATACAGTCAACCCAACCTTAATCCCTTCGCAACCATAGTATTCACCTATGGATATTATTAATCATTCATGTACATACCATGAAATCCACATATGCATATTATGAGCAACAACTTTTTATTATTCAACTTCGTTCTACTTACATATATAATTAATCATCAACGTACACTCGGTTGATTTAGAATCGACTCAAACTGCCATAAAACCCGTTAAATGTATGGTTTATTGCGGCCCCCGAATGCAAAGCAGTAATAGTATGGTCAACTGTATGTAAATTACTACGTATGTAAATTACTATCTATGTATATACAATATATTTTGCTATTAAATCCAGTTTCATATGCAAGGGATCATTTATAAATTCCTAAACCGATAATTTCTTAATGCGAGCTTAACATATGTATAGTTAAATCGCTATCGTATACAATTTCACAATAATTCTAAGTATTTATGTAATTAAGAAATTACATGAATAAGAATATGTATGGGGACAAGATATAAAACGCTATTACATATTAGAGTGCATCGAAAAACGCGTTTTTTTCTGCAACACAATTCTAATAACGCGGAAAACTTGCGCATAGGCGTCATTATAAATGAAAACATATTAAAAACATTTTTTTTCAAAATTTGAAATCGCGCAGAAGGCCTAAAGTTGCTGGTTGTATCGCAAAAAAAAACGATATTTCATGGTTTTCGACGATTTTTAAACGTGTTCCAAAACCCATAAAAGTTTTAATTTTAATTTGTAATAGTTAATATATGTATTTTTTGACCTTTAGGTGCTTATCTTTTAATTCCTGATTTATTTCCACTTAGAGGTCAATAAAACAATAAATAATTAAATACCAATTTATTCCATAACATATAATAATATGTTTTCGTTAAATAACTTCTTCAGTGGAAGAAATTGACATTTAATATGTGTCAAATTACTAATAATATAAATATAAATTGCCATGCCTATCAACAAAATTATCTAAAAAACAAAGAATTCATTGATATATCGAATTTTAATTATATTCACAAGTAATAATAAAGTAATAATGATTTAATACAACATTAGAAATTGAAATGATTTGAATTATTCGTATATCAATCTATTTTTTTTTTTTTTTTGTCAAGCTCTAACAATTCTGTTCAAGGACTAGAGAAAAACATGGCAAAAAAAACCTAGTCAAGAGCTTAAAATTAATAAAATTCATGCGTGAATTAAATTATTGTAAATAACGCTTAAATTATCAATATCCGTTCTAAAATTTACCGCGTTTTCATCTTTTTTAATGTATATCATTTCGTAACTTAATCTTTTTTTATAATTATTTTCCTTTTTTAAAATGTTTAAAAGTGTTTTGAAAATCAAAATTATGTCGTCTATCTTTAGAGTGCTTAGATAAAGCAGTTTCAGCGGTGACGTTATGTGTAACAGTGTATTGATGGTTATAAATTCGTTTCTTTAAATATTGTTTGGTTTGTCCGATATAACATTTATTACAATCTTTGCAATCTAATTTATAAACGACATTACTTTGATTACCATGTTTAATGGGTGGTTTTAAATTTGTGAATAAATGTCTATTGTTGGTAGGTATGAAAGTTATGTGAATGTTTGATTTTTTTAATTCGTGTTTTATTGTGTCGCTTAAATTGTTTATATATGGTATAGTGTGGTATATGTTATTATTTGATTTTGTACCTGCGTTATATATTTTATTTATTCTTTTTGTGATTAATTTATTGTAAAACTCTTTAGGATAACTATTTTTTTCTAGTATTGTTTTTACTTTGCTTAAATTTTCTTTTCTAAAATCAGGGTGAGCTAATTTAATAGCCTGATCTACTAAACTGTTAATTACGCTTTTTTTAAAATTTACCGAAGTGTTTGAAAAATAGTTTAAATGCCTACTACTACTAGTGTCTTTAATGTACCAGTTTGTTTTTATTTGTGTGTTATCATGTAGTATCTTTACATTTAAAAAGTTTATAGAATTGTTTTATTGACCTCTAAGTGGAAATAAATCAGGAATTAAAAGATTTGTAATAGTGTAAAAACCATTCAAAATAGTTTTCCCAATCCAGAGAAAATACTTTCAGACCTGTTATTCCTTAACTGTATTCGTGCAAAAGGTCTAAATTATAGTATAAGTTAAGTTATAGTCCCGTAAAAACGCCGTTTTCCATATCTGATGAGATGTTTATTTAACACATTAGGTTTGTAATAAGACTCTAACAAGTAATTTCCACATCCACCCTACGCAACCAACCAACCAGGGTGAATTTTATTAACAATATTTACCGTAACTATTTACTTTGTACAATGCATATGTTCGTTGTAGGCAAAAGATTATTTACATAGAAGCCCCTTTGAGTTCTGACTTTCAATTAAATATGGGCATCAGCTGCCTTGATTTTAAAGTAGCTCTAATATAACCATCTCGATTTTCATGCCCGCACACTTTTTCTGTTGCTTCTGTAACCAGTTTTACATACCTCTCAACTGACTGGGTGTGGCATGGGAATTTGAGGTAGTTAATCGCTGATAGCGCTTTGTCTTTCAACAAAGAAGCAATGTGTTGTGTGTGTGTGTGTGGCATCTTGGACAGTAGTGGCGGCGGTGTTAACTTGCAGATTGACCAATCAATTACTTCGGTATAGTCGTTTGCACTAAAATTTATTGAAGATATTTTGAAGTCTCTTACGTAACCTTCAGCCGATGGCTCATTTCTGGATTTAAGGATCCTCCTGTAGCCAAGTTCTCTAATGTGTGGTCCCTCATCCATTATCATAGCCAACATAATATTTTCAGGGTGGCAACCCTGCTCGCAACTTTAGGTCTTTTGCGCGAATTTAGTAAAACAAGAATGGGTCTAATTACTTTTTAACGAAACAAACTTAAGATGAACATAGATTCCTGTCTATCTGCTTTGATAAATAATTTTTTTTTCTTATGGTTCTAAAATTGATTTGTATTATTATTTTATTTGTGTTTATATGTCATTAATGGTAATGGGTGTTGGCAAACGCTATGCTACGTAATAACGCAGGTATTAAAAGTATCTGAAAAAGAATATATTTCTGCAGCGATCTTCCCATTCATTTCACATTACGTAGCATTTTACCTGCTCATAAGAAAATTGCTTTATTACTACAAACATCCAGTTAAATGTTGAAAGTTTCTGTGTGCGACGTTAGGTCTATGTCGCTTGCCGGTTGAGTCGATTTTAAATCAACCGAGTGTACAGGTATATCACGTTTATTTATATGTGGGATGTGGTAATGTTTATCGCAAAACGTCAAAAAGACAGGTTAAGAACATAGGATACTACGTGACTCAGTGTCACAATAGAGGTTGTGTAATTCGGTTCTGTGTTAGATCTATAAGTTTTTTGTACGAACTGGAAGTAGATAGTCAAAATGAATCTAGAAGTGACAGTACATATGAGTTAGAGAATAAATCTAATATTAGTGATTCGGTTATTTTTCGACAGACGATGAGCCAGACGGAGATCCAGTGTGATTTGATGATTGGATACTGAGAAATTCATTAGCGAAGGGGTCTTTTCTAATGAATTGCCGGAACCAGTTACAGAATTCGCTACAGACTATAGATTTCATCCGGCATTGTATTTTGAGGAATGTAAAAACGCAGCAATATGCTTTGAAGTGTTTGTTTCACCACAAATTATACGTAGGTTGTGCGAATAGACAAATGAACGGGTGACAGAGCATTTTGCAGACGGAAATCGAAAGAAAACAATTTGCGGGTTGGGAAAAAAGAAATGTACAGTTTCCTTATGCTACATTTTCTCACTGGTTTTGTCAAGTGACCTAGAATCAGCGATTATTCGAGTAACAGTACACTCTGTTCAGAGCCGAAAGTGTTCGATAAAACAGTAGCATTTCTACTCGCTACTGTTTTATCGATCAATACTGAAATTTATTCGATTTTTTATATGTTGAGAGAAAATTGTATGCTAATGGTCGACCCCGGAGAACCATTTGCTATTGACAAACAACTCATGCTATATAAAGGCGGGTTGCATTTTAGACAATATATAAAAAGTAAAAGGAGCCGATTTGACATAAATATGTTTACGCTATGCCCAACCGTAACGACATTGAAGAATTTTTATATACAGGGTGTCCCAGATTTTATTTTACAGGCTGTAACTCCACACCCGGTATATTTACGATTAAATATTTCAAATAAAAGTTGCTTTACCTCTTAAAGTCTACGAAATGACAGAGTCAGCTTTACATTTGCTTATCGTCTTGAAGGTCTTTTGAAGGTCAACTTTTGTTTTTTTAATGGAAACCTATATTTTTGAATGCAGCGTTACAAATAGCTTTTGTCTGAAGAATTTTTCTTTTACGTTTACCATTATTGAAATAATTAAAGATTTTAAACGAAAACGAATCGAACCATGTTCGTTGTTTTTATGTAAAAAGTTTTCTACAGAGTTCCTGGAGAGTGATTTACGAGCTCTACGAGAAGCTCTAAAAGAAAACAACGTAACAGAGTGTATAAGAGAATGCAAAATAAATAAACAAATCAAACTGATCCAATATTTCCTTATCCCCCTATATACACCTACAAGAAATGGCTAAAAAAAGAAAGTCACAAATATGTTGTTCTTTTTGTAACAACTAATGTTGCATTTTATTTTTTTCTACACTAGGTACATCAACTAAATCATTAATTTGGTTGACTTTTTTAAATCTACTTATAGTTAAAACGTATTCGTCAACTATACGCAACGAGTAAAATCACTAAGTCCAAATTATAACGTTAACATTATTGCTTTCCAATGGTATTATGTGTACAATTTATTTCGTACAAATAATGAGAGGAATCATAATGATGTTGTTCCTGGCTGTATATATGGCAAAAAGAAAATGGATAATTGTTTGTGGCCCACAACTTTATAAGTTCTCGTACTAAATCTCATACAATTTTATGCGCGCGCCGATTCAGTACAATTGCGACGAATTGCATGCAATAAATTAGAACGTGTTTTATTTTATTGCATGTGATTTAGACTAGTTGTTGCATTAAAACGAAACAAGCCAAATTGATTAATTTGAGGTTAGGTTATTCTTTGACTAGGGTAATTAGCAATCCGCCTAATATGATGTCGTGGTCAAAGGAGCAAGTTGAAATTTTGATAAATGGATATAAACGTCACACTTGCCTTTATATTGTGAAACATAATATGTATCGCAATAGGAATGCACGACAACAATAATATTATAGTTTTCTGACATAACTTTCTTAATTCCAGCTTTATTATATTTTATGTGTATGCGTAGCTTTTATGTAAATTGGAAAGAAGATTGTAACGAAACGCTGTTACTATATCATACACAAATTTTGTATAGTTAGCGACAAATTGTATTGAATCGGCGCGCGCATTAAATTGTATGAGATTCAGTACTAGAAATTGTAAATGCTTGTTAGATGTCAAACGGGCTTTACTTTCACTGAAAACTTTATAGGTAATTCAAAAAAACAAATTTTATCAATCCTTTTAACTTACTTCTTGCCGGTCCAAATTTCGAACTATGAGTAGCCTTGCCAACTCCTGGAGAGTATCCAAGTTGTCTACAGATAACGTCTGCTTCAGTATCATCCCACTCATCGTCGCATACTGATCCCCATTGATCGTTGTGTAGAATTTCCACGTTTCCTATTTACATACAGAAACTTAAATGAGGTAATTGCTTCTAACAAAATCTAATAGTAGTGTACTTTAAACATGATATTAATGTCATTTCGTGCATAATAATAGACGAAGCTGAGGAATTGTCTAAGGAATCTACATTAAATTCAAGTAGCTTTTATTATCTAATTTACCCCATAAAATAGCATCATTTCTCTCAAATTCTCATACACCTATTGTATAAACTCTACCTATAAGGTAATTATAACATCCATGTTGTTGATTCTTGATATAGATAGTTCAAGCTACACCTGTGGATGTAAACAATCTGACAGTATTTGCGTAGGAGCGAAACGTTTCCGAGGTTTGAGCTTCTTACATTAAACGAAAACGCAATTTGTTTCGTTTCAAGCGGAGCAATTATAAATTTAAATCAAATATAACTTCCTTTAAATTAGAATGTACAAAAGTCTGTATTATTTCCTCTCTGCATTCAATACTTAACAGGACATTTGTCTCCAAAGATAGGTGTTTCCAATTTCCCCTTTGTTTACATTTTTATTTAACAAAAAGTAAACTAAACAAAATGAAAACATGAGCATTCATTCATTATTATCAAACTTCATTATTTTCAAACTTCAATATTACGTTTTTTTTTAAATTAGATTCATAATGTTTATTATAACAAAATTATAATAAAGTAAAAAAGACAAATATTATTACATTTGGAATAATAATATATATTATTCCGACCTCGCCTACTAGACTGAATAAAGTTAGAGGCGAAATGCAATGGAATTAGGTTTTGCATTTGTAAGAACGCTGACGAGACCGAAAGCTGGAAACGACATGGTTCATTTGTAATGCTTCATCGTTTTCATTGCACTCGTTTAGAAGGCGATTCCAACAATATACCATGAGCGCCTATTAAAAGCAGTGTAAGTGAAAATTATAATAATTTCAGCTAATACATTTACATTTTTATTCAGTGATGCAAAAGTTAAAATGAGCTCTATTTGTAACTGATATACTATAACAACTTAAGTTTGCTGAAACATTTACTAAGACGGAACTTGAATTTTACACAAGAAATTTAATTGAAAATTTACCGAAACTTAACTTTGCAGGCTCTGTGATCGTAGTGGTAGAGTGATCGTTCTCTGATAGTGATAGTTCCGCAGTTCGAACGCCAGAAAGCAAATAACAGCGCAATATTACTCACGGCGAGATAATGTTGCAACAAAGCTTAGAAGACACATTTATACACACAAAATACATATGAAAAGCTGCAGTAGTAGTCCGATAAACAACACAGCTTTGAAGTCACTGCAGCTGTACCCACCACAGATTAAAAAAACGGAACTCTTTACAGCACAGAACACAAACGGTGCAAATGAAGGGCACGCACGACAGACGAATGTTTTACACCGTTTCTTGTACAGACTTCGTAAAGATATGGAAGAGAAATTACACAGAAGATTTAGTCGTGGTAATTAATTATACACGGGCGTTGGTTCACACAATGGCACTGCAAAAGCTGTTATTCATGAAATTGATCTTTCATCTCATAATCTTCTAGATAATTTATAGAAAGTTCCAGAGACGTTATTTGAGATTTCAATGTGTATATGGGAACAATATATTAAAGGGAATAATTTACTTCGCTCTTATACCTATAGTACTAAATATATTAATTTGAATGTAGGAGAGTACGACAAGATACAGTTCTCCATGTGCACAATGGCGACTCGTCATTGTCTGTTCTATGCACACTATAGACTTGACATTATACCATGCGTATGCGTCCCAACATTTGCACCTGCCCCACACGCAGTGAGAATCGTGCTTTGTCGAAAAACAATATACACATCCGTTGAATACGCTACCGTTGTCTAGTAGTGTAGTATTCCTTGCATATACGTGGTATTCTGTATCCGCAAACCATATTTGCGTTAGTTACCGAGAAGGCATACACGACGCTATCGCAGCATGAACCAGCGTGATTCTCACTCTCCATGATTCCTTCGTTCATCGACAGTCCACTCTTGCCATGTCCGCTGAATACCGCGCAACGATCGAAATTTCTCAGAAGGGCATACCTGCCTATCGGCACTATCAACTACGTAATATACATACACTTTTCCTTGCATAAGAACACATGTCTGCTCATCATGATAACTTGCTGACCCTCCACCCCCATCGGGCTGCTGCTATTTTTTTAATGTGGTGGGTTGCTTAGTTGCAGTGACTCCGTAAACTGTATCGTTTTTCTGGCTATCACTGCAACTCTCGCGGTGTAGTTTTGTGTGTAAGTTGTGTTCAAACGGCTTTGTGACAGCATCATATCGTCTTTTATGATGCCGCGCTGTTAATCACTTTGCTCCCAACGGCGAATGGCAAGTCAATCCGAGATTAAACTCTCTGAAAAAATGTCACCGTCCCTCCAGAGAATTGAACCCCGGCACCTATCGTCGTCCCACAACGATAGTCGGCCGCCTAAGCATTGCGGCTATCGACCCGCTTTGACAAAAGTAACCGCGGCCTCCGATAGAGGCCTCTCTATTTTTCTTGATAAATACTTTTTTATATACAAATTGGATTCGCATTTTTTCCTGCTGGTCTTACATTTTATCGAGCGACTTTCTTATTGGACAATTTCGGAAATAATATCATGCTATCACATTTATTTTATAATATCAATGAATAAATAGCTAATTGTATTTACACATACGGAAACAATATATTACCAAGAAATTTGAAAAGGAATTGCTGCGATATCTGAAATACGTGTTTTAACTTACCATAAATCAGTACATTTTTTGATAACTACGAACTAATTATAGAAAATGTATTCGACACCATCGCTTAATTTTTTCATCGATTTTGTTTTTACTGAAGTTTAGTAATCGAAAAAAAACTGGGTTACTCGAATGCCTTATCTCAATTATACAGTACACAACAAATAAACTAATTGGATGGTAAATATATGTATATATACGCAGTTGATGTTTATTATAAGAAACAACACTTTTACGATATTTTCCTATCTCAACAGTATTTCAGTTTAGGCAATGAAGAACATACTATTCATAAATATTCTGATAAATTAATCGATTTAATAAAACATAAATAATTATAAATGCTACGTGATTTACTTAACGTAAGAATTAATATCATGCAATGCAATAATACTGATAGTCATAATGATTTACAACACATGCGGTAGCTTTGGAACTTGAATAAAAATGAAGAATTTCCTACTGTTTTGTATATGTCATGTTTTACCTAAAGGGTAGCAGATGCCATGGATCATCAGAATCAGATCAATGTAACTACACTGGAACCTCGTCTATATCCGAGGTCGGGAAACGTAAACATTCACTTACATCCGCTCAAGAGGGGTCCCCATTCTTATCCCCTTAGCGGAGAGGAAAGGTCGTGCTACGCGCTGATTGAGTCATGTGAATACGTGCACTATCGGGTGGTGTATGCCGAGCGGATATAAATGAGCGCCATAGTGCGGATATGAATGAGGTTGTATATAAGTGAGCGCGGAGATAAGCGAGGTTCCAGTGTATATAGATAACTAAGGCATTAAACCGGATCAATCATAGCATCTTAATTGGAAAGTTAGATTGTTTCGGTTTTAGGAGTATGATGCTGTCATTACTTACTTTGCAACCTTTAGAGTCGATTTGTCAATGTGAGGATAAAAGTGTTAGGTAACTGACAGATAACATTTCTTTAACCAATGTGCTGTTAAAATATGATTGAATATCGAAAAATTGAATTTTTCCGCTTTACGTTATAAAGTAATTCCTCAAATAAAATTGTTGAACATTGAAAATATGTGAGAATTAAGAAATAATGTTTTATCCAATAATTGCCTACAAAGAACAGCAAGTTGTTATAGAATATGTTCACAATTGGAGTTTCCAAGAGGAGAAACTTTTTTATTATTGATTTCCTTAATAAAATGTATTCTTTATAAGAAGTTCTGCTTACCGAGAAGCTTATACCTAATCTAATCCAACATGACACTGCACGTATGTCATTTCTGTTCAATTATACTCGTAAACACAAACCACCATTGATAGTTATAGAGACATTCTTTGGCTCATGCCCGGTTTCTCAAACGTAAAACAGCAGTTATCTGCTTGGTATCTGGCAATTTAACAAGGACTGTCTTTGTTCAATCGCCAGATACTGAGCAGATAACTGCTGCTTGACGTTTCAGAAACCGGGCATCAGACTTATAAATGCGGTTAGCGATAAAAATATTTGTGTAGTTAGGGACAAATGTAATTTTCGCATTTCGCTATATAATTATTAATTCGTTTTAAGAGATTAACAGTGAAAATAAGTAATACAATACCATTATCGGAAAACCCCATTTCATTTGATTGTGTACGGTAAGTGTAGATTGAAATTATTGTACATACAGAAATTATAACAATGTCGTATGCAATTTGCCTTAATGCTAATGTTACTAATTGTACTGATTAAGTTATCTATGTATTCTTTAAACTTAGTATTACCTACAAATACTTTAAAATAATGTAAATCTTAATTTTCCTACCTTCATATTCTTCACGGCCACCTACTAGTTTAATAGCGCCTTCGACTTTTTTTAATCTCTTAAGATGTTTTTTCACTAATTTCGCCTTTTTAGCCTTTATTTCTCGTTCAGTATCACTTTTTAAACATATTATCACTGCAGCGACCACAACAAGAGTTATCAATAAGCGATCGGGTATCATGGTTCACAAAATACTGGACCTAATGTTTTGAGCATCATCTGTGCAACTCATAGCTTGTGTGTAACATCTTCATAGAAATTTCATGACCTATGTTGACATTTATTATCACACAATATATAAATATTTAAAAAATAGATTCCATGCGTGTAATTGAAACAAATCGTCCGGCAATCGTTAATTACGCAAGAATGTTATTTTGTTATTCGCGGTACAATTGGAGATAAATTTATTATAAATGTAAATCTACAATATTAACACACAATAATTGATTTAAACAGGTAACGTTCAGTGTACTGATTAAGATTCAAATGTTTTTCTGAATCCTGAATCCCCATACACTCATATAACTTTCAACATTGCTAAAATTATTTCGGTCATACGGTCATTCGGACAGACTGCCATAATATAATTTTTACAGGTGGTTTTCATGTTAACGTTATTTAGGTAAATGCAGGTGTTTCTTTACCAAGATAATGGATAATCACTTTACTGCTCTAATTGGTAAACTATCGTATATGAATATAGCAGCATTCTTTAATGAGGATACAAATATGAGACAGGTATACTTTAAGCACATGTAATATTTCGTAAACAACCAAGTATTCCAACATCGCAGTCTTCACACTTTGTACCAGCTTTTAAACTGACATACGTTGTTTGTCTTGGTATAACCATGCACCAAGGGCCCTCGAATGCCAGAAAATTTTCCAGTCGGCCGCCGGCGCACTTATTAGCTTCATGGGCTTCTCCCAAGAGATTAGAGAAGAGCTAGAACGATATATAGGAGTATTACAGTATTACAGAATAATTACATTACTAACAATTATATAAATGTGTGTAATACTTAATATTCACCTTAGTCGTATTTATTGTAAATATATTTTTATATATTTATTTAATCAATAATTGCTAAAGAAATGGTTGAATAATTGTAGTAAATCCGGATTCTATACAATTTAATAAAAAACGGTCTTTCTTCTCCAACAAAATTACGTGATTACAAATTGTTCAGAGTATATAAAATAAATTGAAAGCTGTTGGTAGAAATACTGAAAAAGATTATAAAAATAATATAACGAATACCAATATTACTTATAAAACAAATAGATAATGCTAAGAAACCAGATATTATAGCTAATAATAATAATAATTAATAAGTAAATAATAATTCTGTCTTGACAGACGCTTACATGGGAAGAAATGGCGGCTACGACCGGTCGTGCTGAATTGGATATGCAGCATAGTGGTAAAGCCAACAATGACGTATGCAGCTTTGGTATGGTAGACAAAGACGCACCAAAGAAACGCCATTCAGGAGCTAAGCAAGCTGTAAAGACTTGTCTGCTTAGGAACGGCAGTAATGCGATAGACGCCGTCTGCAGCTATGGAGGTACTCTTGGACTTGTCACCGTTGCATCTGGTTATACAGAGGAGGCAAAGATGGGGGCATACAGGCTGCAAAACACAACGACTCCGAAAGAGATCAAAACAAAACATGTCGATAACCGAGCATGTGGGAAAGGGGTTTTGGAAATGCAGACCGAAATCCGTTCGCGGTGTCTATGCCAGACAGACAGCAAACTGCCAGGTATGCATTTGGAATCAAAAAACAAGACTTAGTCTGGTACACGCACGGATCTAAGACTACAGCTACGCATTGAGGGAATATGCCTCTGCGTTTCAGGCGGAAGTATATGCCATCCTCCAGTACGCACACACAATGAATGCGTGAAAGCGGTGATCAACAGACAAATTCACATTATGTCCGATAGCCAAGCGGTACTAAGAAAGTGTCATCCAGATTAGTAATGGACTGCGTCGACCAATTGGTAGAACTTTCTAACCGGAAAAAAGGTCTGCTTGACTTGGATACCGGGCCATCAAGGGATCGATGGCAACGCAAGAGCTGACGAACTCGCAAAGAGAGGGTCAGAGATGGAAATATACGGCCCAGAACTTTTCGTCGAAGTTACGAGGCAAACGGCTCGGAGATACATAGGCGACTGGGTCCGTACGAAACAGCAAGAATACTGGGGAACTACACCCGCTATAACACATGGCAAAATCTCTGTAGGGAAATCAGAGAGAGAGGAAGAGAGCTGAAGAACTACTACAGCTTAGCAGTAAACAGCTCTGCATTGTTACGGGCCTGACGTCCGAACATGCCGCGGTGAAAGAACACCTACACAAAATCGGAGTGTTTGACGGGGACACAAAGTGTAACTTTGCGAGATAGAATCGGAGACACCCAATCATATACTACGCGACTGCGAGGCACTAGATTGCAGAAGGCAAAAACCTATTCGGGAGAACGAAAGGAGACCCAGAGACATACCTTATCCACTCGGTTAGGGACCTGTACAGATTTGTGGAGGGGACTACAGTTTTGGACTGGGTGGCTTGAATACACAAACTTGGCACAATAAGCCTGAATGCTACGGTGCCTTACCGATGACCATAGGTGGGACGGGTCTGGAATGAAAGAAAAAAAAATTCAGTATCTATTCAAGGTATTATAAATGACGGGTGTAGGTAAGTCATGCTAATATTTATCCCTTTGCTAAGAAATCGAAAATCAAGATGTGAACAATGTTATCTTAAATTACTTTGTTAAAAAATGTAAGAATGATGATGGTAATCAATAGTCAAATGTACATTTGGAAAATATTTTTAAATTAACTACAGATAAGGGATTAATCATAACTTGAGATAAACTATTAACATATGGAGTGGAGTAGATAATTTTAATAAATATATTTTTAATTTAGAAATGGAATTTGCACTGCGAGCCTTGCAGAAGGTCACTACGAAGGTGGAAGAGCTGAGACACCACCTAAAGATCAGCACCACAACCAAGACCGAAATCAAAAGTATTACTAGAGAATTAGCACACGCGGTGGGGATACTAAATAAAAAAATGAACGACCTAACCTTGAAGCACAAATCGCTGATAACAAGTGAGGCCAGCCTAAAAATCCAAGAGAGGAAAGGGGTGACGTGGAAAATGAAGCCAAAGTAGGAGTAACAACTGGAGAAATAAGTACTCAAACAAACGAACATGACATACAAAGAACGACGGCCGAGTTAGCTGAAAGAGTAGCAAAGACAATCGAAAGCCACATCGAAAAGAAAGATGGCTGGACTTAGTGAAGTAATAGACCTGGATTGGCCCAAGAACACTTTCCAAAACACAGTGATGACTTAGCAAAAAAGCCTTAGGGATCTAAAAGAAGACGTGGCAGTGATCATACATCCTGATACGCTAATAACGTAATAAACTGGTTTCCAGAAATGGCCCCCTTGCTGGAGGAAGGGATCAAAGAAGGCCACATAGAATATGTGAAAACATGCACCGAAATCTCACTTAGCAAAGGCGGAAGCAGTGCTAGCTCCAGGATGCTATTTGCACTTCTCCTTAGGTTCAATGCCGATGGCATAAACGATATAAATAAATTGTACGATGTGAGTGAGAGGCTGAATAAGGAAGCACAAACATATGTACTGAAACAAATCAAGGTTGTAGCGATGGGAAATATCGATACTACTTACCTGAGGAAGTGTATGGAATTTATCTTTCGGGACTCAGAAAAATGATAGATCTAATTACTAAAAAACGGGTAAAAAGGACAAGAAACATGTCTGTAAGCGGGAAGACCAACTGAGAAAATTATCATCAAAACGGAAGGCAAACAGTACGCAGACATCCTTCGCTCTATTAAAAGCAATACCAACATTGAGGAAGCTGGCGTCAGGGTTAAAACTATTAAAAAGACGCTAAAAGGGTACATTATGATGGAGATACTGGGAGACAAGGAAGAGGCGGAGACCCTTAAACAAAAAATTCAGGCAAACAATAAAGAAACTCGGGTACAAGTTAAAAACGATGCCGAGGTTATTCACATTACCAATATCGACGGGGCTGTCAAACCTGAAGAAATACTGGAAGCTATAAGAAGGAATATAGGCAATGTGCGGCCAGAAGAGCTAAAGCTCCTATCGATAATACCCAACCAAAGGGGCAGCCTAAATGCTTTCTCTTCCGAAAAGCCATGCCAAAAAGCTGACCAAAAAAGGAGTTATTAAAATTGGATGGACCCCGAGTAGGGTACGCTTAAGGAGTGCACTAACGAAGACAATTCATTGCTTTGTATCAACTGCGGGAAAGATGGTCATAAGGGCAAGGAATGCCAGAATGCTAGCTATTGCTTAACATGGAAAAAAGGAAGGACATCGGGCTGAACAAACCAGGTGCCCTCACTACAGAAAACTCATAAGTGAACGTACCAAGTCAATGACAGCTGGCAATGGGAATAGAGCTAGGCCAAATGATGTTGCTGTAGAAGGCCCGCCACTATGAAAATATTGCAAATTAACGTAGGGCGATCGTACGCTGCCCAAGGTCTGGCATTCGCCACTGCAAAACAACAGGAAGCTGACATGTTAATCGTGTGTGAGCCCAACAAAACACGCGTCAGGAACAATAAATGGATAAAGGACAAGCGAGTGGACGTGGCCGTGCTCTTTTTATCAACGGGCCACTGTGTTTTTGACCATAAGGCGGGAAACGGCCATCTCATAATAAATTTCGGGAAGTTTAACCTATGCTGCTGCTACATATCTCCGAATATTAGCCTCGATGACTACAAGAACGAGGTGGATGCTGTAATGGATAATGCCGACCAACACGAAACTACTATATTGGGAGATATCAATGCTAAGTCTCCACTTTGGGGGTCTTCGATAACTGACGTCAAGGGACAGTACTGGTCGGAATGGATATCTGCGCTAGACGTGATCGTGCTGAATAGGGCGACCAGGCCCACCTTTATTAGAGGGACTAGCAAGTCGCATATTGACGTATCCCTCGTCACCTGCCAGATAGCTGGGAAGATTAGCGGATGGGAGGTCCTCGATGCAGAGTCGCTAACAGAGCATCAGTACATACTGTTCGAGATAGCTAGAATGAGTGCAGGGAAAAGGAAACTCCAACCCAAGACCTCAGTAGATTGGGAGGCTTTTAAAGACACTATGCTGATAACAGCGGCTGGAAAAGATACCACTCATATAAGATGCACCCCCCTTAAAACCAGTACGCACACCCATGCCGCTATCAGTGGCGCTCCGTACTGGTGGGATGAGAGCATTGCTGAATCCAGGAGGAAGTGTGTTGAGGCCAGAAGGAAGCTCACCCGTGCAGCTAGGTGATGATAATGCAGAGGTTACGATCAAAAAGCAAGAATATCGCGTACTGAAAAAATTCCTAAACAAACAGATAATGGAGGCAAAAAAGAGGCTGGGTAACTCTATGCCAGGAGGGAGGACATGACATTTGGGGGAGCGCGTATAAGGTCGTAGCCAAACAGCTTGGAGGACTGGCGCCATACGAGCTAAGCGTCGACAAAATAAGGCAATATATTGCAGAGTTATTGCCGCCCGGAAGTGATGCATGGTCTGACAAGCGTGTTAACGAAGGTGCCAAACTTTTTACGATCGCGAAGTTAAAAGACGCGGCTGCAACTATAAAGACAGGAAAATCAGCTGGAATTGACCGATATTTTGCCTGAATGGATGTTGGCCGTAATGAATGCATAACTAAAATCACTCGAGTTTCCGAGTGCCTGGAAAATTGCCAAGGCCATCCTAATCAAAAATAACGGGAAACCCCCAGATATGGCGAGTTCATATCGACCTTTATGCATGCTAAACACAATCAGCAAACTGTTAAAAACTCTAATCAGGAACAGACTGGACAAGGAAATTGAGGAGGGAGACGACTTGCATAGCCATTAGTATGACTTCAGAAAGGGAAAGTCGACCATCGATGCTCTGGAGGAGACACTCAAAATCATTAGAGATTATGACTGCAAGTGGTGCGTCCTAGTGACCATCGACGTCACAAATGCCTTTAATACCAGCCACAGTCTAATTATTGAAAAACTACGTGCCAAAAGAGTATCAAGCTACTTGATCAACTTTAATATCTAGTTACCTTCGAAATAGGAAGGTCAGGGCTAATCATGATACGCTCACGAATGTTGGCTGCGGCGTTCCACAGGGCTTCTGTGGAACATACTGTACGATGGGGTCCTTGACCTGGAAGCTAACACTTGCGCCGGAATGGCACGTCAGTCACGCCAAAGAAAACCGTCAGGTATCTCGGCGTAATCTTTAACAGTAGAGGCAACTTCGGGCCACACATCATCCAAACCGCTGAAAAAGGGCAGAAAAAACTTGCCAGCCTCATTCGACTAATGCCCAATATAGGAGGTCCAAGTAGCTGCAAAAGAGCTGTCCTATGTGCATCTGTGCATAATATAATTCTGTACGGCGCCCCCATGGTCCGGTGCCTTGAAGATCAAAAAGTACCGCGACATACTTGAAAGAGTCCAGAGACACATGGTCGTGCGGGTGGCGTCTGCAGTTAGAACCGTGTCTGGAGCGTCGCTGCAGGTGATAACCGTCATCGTGCCAGTGGACTTGCAGGCGGAGGAGAGAAAACGTGTGCATGATGACCATACTTCCAATGTACGGACTAATGCCAGAATGATTACCCTCGGCATGTGGCAGAGGCTCGCTGGGATGATAACAATAGCAACGCGCAAAGGACCAAAAGGCTAATACCGGATGTCCGGTTGTAGCATGGATGCAAATTCAGGCCCCAGGCTGACCCAGGCTGTCTGGGCACGGGGTCTTTCGTGCATATGCCATGAGATTTAACATAGACTCGGCGGACCACTGTATATACTGTGGAGAGCTAGATACGGCGGAGCACACAATCTTCCACTGTCTCAGATGGAGTTCATTACGAATGAGTGCCACAAAGGAGACCAGCCTGGTGATCCGCGTGGACAATCTTATCACTACTATGATAAGCTCGGAGAAAAACTGGAATAACATCCATCGCATGATAATGGGCATCATGAAAATGAAGGAAACCGAGGAGCGGGTCAGACAGGCAACGATGCTGCAAGACTAATTTGAGAATAGGCATCTGTAGGTTGGCTGATGTAGAAGCTTCGGCGGTTTCGGCGGCGTACTACAGGAGAGGTAGGGTGGTTTTAGTAGGTACACCTGTCTTGCACTACCAACTGAGAGTCCCACACTATCACGCAGCGCACGAACCAAGCTGGCGATGTCCATAAAGGATTTCCGCCAAAAAAAAAAACAAGATTTGGATGAAATACGTTGGGTTGCTATATGTATGTACGTAGATAATATTAATAAATTAGTGAATTTCTTTGACTAATTGGTAATTCACCACCAGAAAAAATTACAATTCCAAAAAATTATATAGTAGGTAACTCAAACAATAAATTATTAATTTCAAATCTTAAATATGCAAATTGCGTCTGGTAGTGTTTATTGTTTTTGTACGTATGTTATTTAACATTAGGATCTTGTTTATTTCGCAATTTCTTCTCTTGAATTAATGTTTCCAGCTTATGTAATTTTATCAAAACAAAATAATGGAATGTCATCACTACAATCTGAACCTTCTGTGTTAGTTATTCACGAGAGATCTAATATATTTTCTATTGTGTCTATCTTTTTGAAACAATGTTTTCTTTAAAGAAATTTGTGATTTACGCGGAATTTTTAATGTCAGAGCATTGCTCTTCCCTGATTTTATATCCGATAATGACTTACCTTCTATTTTATCTTCTACTGTGTCAACAACCTTATTTAAAATATTTAGTAATACTAGTCCAGCAGGTAATATAGAAATTAAAAACCAAAGGAATCCTCCTTTCATTTCGCCTGCATTTATTGTTTCTGATTCATCTTTTAAAAGTATTGACGAACCTTTTAAATGTAAATGTCATTTATATAAATAAAGTAAAAGGAGTGTTCAAAAGTTTAAGACAACTCAGTAGTAAAAAATATTTAAATTGAAATATACATTTTAGAAAATAAACTATTTTGTTGTTAAATAGTTTATTTGTATTTGTCGCGTCATCTATGGTTTAGCAGATTAATATTCATAATTTTTGCTTTAGTAAAAGTTTTATCTATTCACATCTTTGAGTAGGTATATACATACTTATACAGAGTTATTCACGGCACTTGTTCGCCAGAACTTTTCCATGTTCCTGAAATATTACAATTCTGAAAACTCGTAATTACGGATAGTGTCATCTGGTCTCATAAGCGAAATTATTTACGTTTTTGTATAACTTCCGGTTCACCGGAAGTTCACGTCAACTTTCTTAATTTAAATAGCATGGTATATTTTATTAGATCACTCATGTAATTCTGAATCAAAACTTATTAAGCTAACCTATTAACCTTATACCCAAAATCAGCTGTTTTTGAGTTATTCATTTTTTTTTCAAAAATATGGCCAAACTGTTTGTCTTCTTTTATTCCAGATGAGCCTCTCAATGTCTAAGGGCAATCATCTGTTCAAAGCAGGCAGATTGAAGATCGAATGTACTACTGACGAAGATGGAGCGCTTTTTGTGCAGTCGGTTTCGCACGTTGTTTGTTTTTCCTGGTTCCACAGGTTGAATTTAACCCTCGTAGATCTAGATATTTTAAAGGAAGATTTATATTTGTTATTGAAAGGTTTTTTGCGAGCCATCTGACAGCTGAGGCTGAGCATTAGTTGCTATAACCTGTGAGATTTTATTTGAACGTAGTTTAGGACGCTTACAGATCGAATTGGACATACGTTTCGGGAATCTAAAACATCTCATATAATTAGCCGAGTGTTTTTCGTGAGTTGGGCGGCTCGGACTTGACTTTGTCTTTCATCCGGATCGGGCTTTTCTGTACACGCAGCACACTTTCTAGGACCGGAGCACCTAGATTAGGCGTGCCTAAATCTTTAGCATCTGTAGTATTGGCCAATTGCTGCTTTGGATTTTAAGAACTCCATCGTGATATCCAAAAAAAGAGAACTTCCTTCAATCGGTATATTGACTTCTAATCCTTAGAGATTTTAAGTAAGATTAAGGGCATCGAGCAGCGATTATGATTTTTACGCATACTGATGACGGCGTCTGGCGTGAAATCACATTCTAGCAGTTCTTTTTTTGTTTCCTCCCCTGCTGTCTCAATACAACATTGAGAAGCTTTTTGGACGGAAGCTGATATATATGAAAAATCATTTTTTCATTGTAGAAAAATTTGGTTGAACATGCAAAAATCCGATTCGCGGATAGGGAAAATCGCCTTTCAGAAGTTAATACGTCGCCGTTTTAACTCGCTGGGTATACAAACAAATCTGGATTTATATCTTAGGATAACGGGTGGAATTTTGCGCTTGCTAGATTCAGTCGATACACTTATATGGTCTTATTGCTGTTGGTGTGAAAAGATTTAGGCGCATTGACAATGGCACTAGAAGAGTTGGATCCCCCGAAAGAGAATGTGAAATCAATTCGGTCTAGATTTTGATTTAAAAGTCCAGAACAACGCTGGGGAGTTGCTTCGTTCGAGGTAACATCTTGAGAAATAGCAACAGCAGCTCTAGACTTGAGCTACGAGGAATAAATTTGCGCCGTGGTTTGAAACTGCTCAAGAAGTGAAGCGTGTCTTTTTTGGCTAGTTGCGAAGAGAACTATTCTAGCGGTTCTAACTAGAAGATTTCATGTTCATAAAGACGGTACCATGTTCGAGAAACGTCAGAACATGATTGTTGCCCTCTTCTTGATTAAGTATTAGGAAGCTATTCCTGTTATCAAATTCAGAGGAAAAATTGCGGCTAAAAGTCGTACTGAGTCTCTTCTCCAAGTGTACCTAATTAGAGACGGGTTACACGTTTTTAAGCGTCTGTTAAGCAGATTGTTATCCACTTCTGATCATCCCCAGACAGAAGGTCGAGATTATCATCATTGGAAAAAAAATCCAGACATACGGCATGAATTTCATTAATAATAATAATAATAATTTTTCGTATTTCTCCAAAGTCATTGCAGGCTTCATTTGTTGTAACTCTATTAGCGAGGTATAGAAGAAATACCAATGATGATGCAATTCGAAACGTGTAAAAATAAAAACAAGTAGTTGTTGCAATTTGTAAATGACTATCCAATATTAAAAGAAAAAAACAAACACAGGTAAAACCTCCGTATATATAAACATACCAATCGCAAAAAAAAAACAAGTGTTCACGAGACAAAACAAACGTATTAAATGAAATTCATGTGTTTGGAATTTTTGTAAAAATATCGTTGCAATTAGTCGGAAGTGTGAATTAATTAAATGCCTAATAAATCTTGACGGTGCTGAATACAAAGACGTAGAATAGTACCTATCTTTATTCAATCCAAATTAGCAAATTCAAAAATATAGTAAGGAGGAATATTTAAATGTATAAGATCTGAACGAAAGAGAGAGATGAATGTCTCTGTGGCCTCTTTAAGGAGAGATAAAAAGTAGCACAAAAAATGGTTCAAGATGATTCTCGAGTCAGAGCACGTGAGAAATGCAACCACTCGTTTTCGCTGACAGACCCAAAATCCCTTTTTCAGTAAAAATCAAATTGAAACAGATAATTGGATCATAGCAATACGTACATTAAAAAATCTGTAAGTATACTTGATGAAATTAAATTTGAAAATTATAAAAAATGTTTGATCGGCAGGAATCTGATAAATAATGTACTATTAGGTATTGGATATGATCATATACTGAGCAATTTAATAAAAAATCACTGTGTTGGAGAGATGATAAAATACATATATCTAACAAAATAATACACTGATTGGAAGATTGAAAACTATTTTATAATTTTTATAGGATTAAAATTATAATTTTTATCAGTAAAAACTTTCTAACAATAAATTTGTTGGAATGTTTTCAAATGTTGATGTTTGTAACGAGTAGTAGTTTACTTATTAGTAGTTTGACTAATTTATATGAAATTATATACTTCATTGAATCATTATTAAGCATTTTAATTTCCTTCAAATAGCTTGTATCAGAATCCATTCCAATTTATTTATATTTAAAATAAGAATTTGTTATAAAATAATACTGTGAACGATGTTTATTTTTTGTTACACTTATATCAATATAGGTACTTCCATATTTACGCTTACGTCTATGACAACTGCTTTGGAGATTCACAATTCGGTGGCGGCGACTTAGTTACTTTTTGTAACATTTATGTAATTTTGAAGTGCAAACCACTACATACATACAACTACCCGCGAAAGTATTCGTCCAGGTAAAAAAATCGCTTGTTTTACAAATAGAAGATGAAAAACGATTTCTTTCGCCACAAATCGATCACTACCGACCAGAACGGCTTAAGGTGACGTTACACAGTTGTGCGGGAAGTTTAAATTTTCCTCATTGTTAGAGTACCGTAGATTTCTAAACGTGCAAGAATATCGAAATTATTATAATTTCTATAAAACTATAACTGCATCAGGCAGTTGCTGATTAACAAAAGAAAATTGGAAGACCTGTAATAAAAAAATTAGTAAAAATTACTTGACGAAGTAAGGCTTTTTTAACGATATCTCTTAATCATAACCTAGATATATACATGTAGTTCCATAAAAAAGACACAGTAGCTAGAAATATAGTGTAATTAAAAAATGTATGGTATTTTTTTAATAAAAGCTCAATAATATGATGCCGAAGGCAAATGTACATGCATGAAGTTCAGCGATTGTGCAACAGATGACGCTCATTAAATGTCAATAGGTTTGTTCCTTTTAGACGTTTACAACACGACGCATGCAGTGATATTGGAAACTCGCTCTTACGACAATGCAAATGGAATAGGGTATTTTTATGGCGCATGATAGTGCCTTTTACTATATAAAGCAAGAGACCAAATCGAACAAAGATAATAAAATTTTCAATTGCCATAACAAAATTTAAAACCTTATGAGAAATTATTAATTATTAATTTTCCAAATATTTTAAATTTCTAAATATTGCGGTTTACTATTAATCTAAGGCCTATTTACGTATTTTTTTTGAAAAAAATTTTGTTTTATGTCAAATTGAAATTATTTTTACCAAATTATCGTTTTATACTATACTTGCAATTTAAACAGTTTAACAAATTAGAGGAAACAAAAAAGTATTTTTGTTATTAAATTATATTTTTAATATGTTTCACCAGTATGCAACAGATTACTACAGAAAGTAATAAGTTAATAAGGATACTTAAAAACCTAAGAAGTTAAATAAAAATACCTTAATTTTTACATAAAAGGATAGTTATGGGTAAGAAATAACACAGCTTGCTTTTTTATTAATTATTTCTGGAAATATAAAAGTCTGATAAAATGTTTCTAATTTAGGAACTACTTCATTATTGATATAATAATAAATTGAATTGTTTGTTCTACAAACGTTTTATTGATATGTAAACTGGTACAGGTAGGTACTTTTTTTAATTTGAATTAATCCATTATGAGCTATATATGATCTAGAAAAAGCTAAATATATTAGACCGAAATTTCAAAAAATTTATATATAGGACTGAATATCATATTTTACTTTTTGCCCGTCGTTCCTGCATTTTCAAAAGTCTAGGGTTTTTATAAAGAATATATTGGCGAAATGATGTATTTCTTGCTCTTCTACCCATTCTGCAAATCCTGAAAAAATTACTCTACACTACTCTATGCATGTACCTAATTCTTATGCTAGCAAAACCGTTAGTAAATCGATAAGCTATCGCAGCATAAAATATTTATATAAGTATATAACACCGCCATATACACAAACCTGGAATTACTACTGTATATACGGTATTTTTATTTACACTAATAACAATAATAGTAAAAAATGATAAAAATGCTAACAAATAAATCTCTTGCGAATTCTTGCAGGACTAGAAAAACCAACTAGCGAACAGTAGAAACACAATTAGGTACCTTATGGATTGATACCACATTGATACTGATGCACAACTACATGAGATGTAGTTGTGGAGTAAAAAACTTTGGAGAAAACGAATATGTAATTTTTACCCCAACGTATTCACTGCTCGCTCTACCCTTTCTTAATCCAATACAACTGACAAAGATAAACCGAGAGTCTGATTATTCAGGTAAATCCAAATACAAAGCAAATAAACTTATAGTACGGTATTAAAACAAGGTCATTAAATTGAAACGGAAATTTGTGATGTGTATAGAAATATAGTACTTTCCGAGCCATCTATGTTTCAGTTGCGACATAAAATACAGTTTGAACGATATGATGAAAATTTAGGCGCGGAAACGTCCCCTTAAATGTGGAATATTTCTCTAATAAGTTAATTATCACCAAAGTTACAAGCATTGAAGTAGGCATGGACAAATTTATCTCTGCTTTGTGGTGAAAGTTGAATTAAATTTGTGTCACTAAAAGAAAGAGTATGATTTGTTCATCCAACATTCCAAATGTGGTTTGATTATCTGCAGCGGTTTCAAAGTTATGAATTTTTTACTTTACGAAATAGAGGCGAAAATTGCGTGCGACTCGCGTTGCAGAGGGTTCCCGCGCGATTTTCGCTTCTATTTCGTAAAGTAAAAAATTCATAACTTTGGAACCGCTGTAGATAATCAATTGAAATTTTGGATGAACAAATCATACTCTTTCTTTTAGTAACACAAATTTAATTCAACTTTAATCACAAAGCAGATGTAAATTTTTCCATGCCTACCTCAATGCTTGTAACTTTGTTCATAATTAACTTATTAGAGAAATATTCCACATTTAAGCCGTTGTGGTCGTTAGTGATCGATTTGTGGCGAAAGAAATCGTTTTTCATCTTCTATTTGTAAAACAAGCGATTTTTTTACCTGGACGAATACTTTCGCGGGTAGCTGTAGGTCAGAATTCTGACTAGCATATAAAAATAATGATCAAAACTCCAGCTTCATTAATAAATATTATTTATCAATATTGAAGGAGATGTCTCTGTAATATGTATTCCTAATCCTTTTATTGTTAAAATGTAGTCCCGGTACGGGTAAATTTATATCTAGTTACATCAGCTTCAAGCAACCGGGGTCAAAAAATATTGTCTACAAAAATTTAGTGGAACCAGATAACATACTTTTGCTATCATTACTCATTATCCTTTCTGAGTTTGGTTTTCTGTAGTTTTCCAAATTCCACGGCAAATGCGGAAAGGTAACATCTTAAGTCGGTCTACAGCCGCAGGCATAATAATAACTCATGGCCAGCCGATGCCCCCTGTAATTGACGCAAGCTGTTGGGGGATGCTAAGGCATGGATTATTATTATTATTATTATTATTATTACATATAAACCTATGTATGAAGAAGTGTAAAAACACTGAATAAGGATGGAAACTGTTTGAAGTAGCTTTGTATTTCCCGATACATCCTAGTATTATTATTCTAATAAAACAAAAGAACAAAGAGTTTTGTATGTAAATATGTATATATAAAGGGGTTGTACAAAAACACACAGATAAAATATCACAATAAAACAATATAATGGTCTTTTTAAATACATCAAATACTAAGTAATAATGATGCTTATTCGTACATGTTTTATGACTGTGGAATGAGAGAATTCGACAAGCGCGTATAATAAATACGCCTCTAAAGTGACTGCTAACCCTTACATAGTACATTATAATTGAAAAATTGAATGAATTTCAGTGCACAAAAACAAAACCAAAGTAAAACAATGTAAGTACGTTACATTGTTCAAAATAATAATAATTGTAGAAGGTTATTTTTGATCATTTTATAAAAATAAAACTCTATGTACAAATAATTGAGCTACGCGACATCAAATATTTTATATATATAAAGATATATATATTGCACGTACATAATACCTAAATACAAAGTTAGTTATCCAAAAGTAACGATTTTTTAGAACGTCACATAATTAATACATTATAAAAGTACGATTTAATATACCTTAATTAATATTACCTCTTGTGCAAAAGTTACAAAAACACATGGCACAAAGATGTGCGTCTTAATTTGTTACACTCTAATGTTAAACTCTAGTACCTTCGATTCTAGCATGAAATTTTCATAATTTTGAGAATTATGCTACTTATATCATCGCTTAAATATTATCATCACGACCTGCGTCCAATAAATATTGTATCCAATTACACTACATACATTAGTACTCCTCAATACTCATATTTGTTATTGTACACTGAAACAATCACATTCAGGTGCATGCTTACGACAGAGGTATATGAATATTTACATCAAATCATAAGAGTTAGCTAATCGGATAATATTTAATTTGATGATTGTGCAAAATTTAGGAAGACAAAATGTCTAAAATTATAATGAACATCCAACGATGACAAAGAGCAGCATCAGCTTTCCGTCAATTGCGGTAACAGACGAGGATTGATTGGTACTGGTCGCAATCTTGGAGGTGGTTTTTTCTATAACAAAGTAGAATACATAATATATATACTAAAAACTACAAAAAAAGGCACAGTTTGGTGTGTATTTAAATATCAAGTTAGTGTAAATAGTTGTTTTAATTACACTCTGTAATATAAAACGAGTTTGCATACTGTCTACATCAGAAGCTATACATAAGTTTAACTTCGTAACTAAGTCGTAACTTCCTAGCTAACTTGATCAAGGTAGCTTCGCCTACAACATGCTTCAGACGTTGTTACCATGAGGGTACCGCCCTTTTCTTCTTTTGTCTCTTTGGTTTCCTTTTCTTTGCTTTTACTGCCTAAATGGTTCTCTCTACTACAACGGTCTAACAATGTAACTTAACTTGTTATTGTCAGTACCGTTAAGAGTGTTAATTAAATAAATTCAGATAATTTATAGCAAAATATGGGCAATTAAAATTTAAAATCTAACCTTTCTCCTAAAAGGAAAGCACCCCGTGCTTTCTGGCGTTGTGGCTGGTGTTAAAATTAAATCTGGACTCCTTGTACCAGCTGGACCAAACACATTTAACTGCCTAAAACAGTCAGTTTCTAACATTTCTGTCTGCCAGGGTATTGACACACACCCTGTGTTAAATTTACTATAAAATGTAGAATCATTTTCGTCGATATTTACACCCTTAACTGTTGAAAATTGCTCAATGTCCAGTACGTCTTTCGCATATACCGCATGCGGCTAAAAACATCAAGAAAGTAGTTCCGTGAAACACCTAGAACATTAAAACAATTAAGAGTCTTACATCTGGTACAAAAGGTGGATCAACCATTCCAGCTTCTAATCGCCTCCAATTTATAGTTTGGAAAAAGAGATGCTGCTTAACAATGGACGCACCATTCCGACTAATCTTACCACCTAACCTTTGAACAGGAACTTTAGCTAATAGCTGTTGGCACAAGGATTTGGCATCTTCGCTAAATTTATTTGAGTATTTTTCTTGTTCTGTCTTAACTCTACGATCTACTTCCTCGCGTTTAACCTTTTCTTTGCGTGCTCTAAATGGGGCTTGACCTTCTATCATTTCATATAACAAACATCCGAAACTAAACCAATCGGGAGAATATGTATATTTTTCATTGTCGATAATTTCGGGCGCTAAAATGTTATCGATCAATTTATGTTGAAATTTGAAGTACTAGATCTTACCCATATAACCCACAGTTCCTACTCTACCTCTAACTGATTCCCCTTCTGGTATTTCTACAGCTAATCCTAAATCTGAGATCCTAACATGTCCTGCGTCATCAAGAAGAATATTTTCTGGTTTACAGTCTCTATATACAATGCCCTGAAACAAAATCACAAGATAAGTTATTTCCAAATCTTTTTTATAAATGGAAGAATTCCTAACAGTTTACAAAAGATTGTGTGTCTATATTTTGTATTAAAGAAACACGTATCTCATTATCGTAAAAAAGTTAAATATTATTTTAGATAATCATAGCTAGGAAAGCATCGTTTCTTTTATTTGAAAACAACAGAAATTTCTACATTACTTTACTTGATAAATGTTAACAAATTTCAATTATGGTAAGGTAACAATAGTATGATGTGAATTCTTATGAATAAATACAAATTAAGCAAAATGGAATAATTAAAAAAACAACACAGTAGCTCAATAATGAATACTTGGTATTATATTTAAAATATTATTGTACTCAATCGAACAGAACGGTTAGGTCCATCAGACCTTGTGCTATGTACGGAAACTGTGTTTCAGAGATTAGCTTTATACTTAATTAGAAGATTTGATAGTTAAATATTCAATTTAAAGGTTGGCTTTCTTATTAATACTACGTTTACATGCAGTACTGAAACTGAACTGGGTACAATACACCTACATATGTCTTTACATACGTAATTAGTTTCAATCTCAATTCAATTTGAAATACTTTCCAATTTGTTGATATTGTAGTGGCCAAAGTTATCTGAATTTAAAGCAAACAAACAATAACGTATGACATAATCCGTTGCTCATAATCCAATTAGAAAGTCACCCAAAAGACATTAGGATAATGAACAAGCTAAAGCAAACAAGGTAATACAACTGTACAAAACATAACACAAGAGAAGCATAAGGTTAGTTACTGGATCCTATGCCAAACTTCAATACGATATGATCCCAAAATTTATCGGTTTGACCTTCAAATTGAATACAGATTTTTTATAGTATTTACATGATGTATTGAATACAAAAACGATACTGAATTTGATTTCTATTGTGCATGTAAATGTAACAATTTAAAATGTTCTTGTTTTCACTTCTAATTTACTATTTCTTTTACTCAGTCAATAATCATTTTAGAACTTCTGAAAAAACCTTGACTAATTGCTATGTTATGTGCATACACATGAGGTATATACATGTTCAGGATGAACCTAAAAACCTAAATGACGCTAAATGAACAAAAGTTTCAGTATTTTCCATTTTACTTATTATCTTACGTGGTTCTTACAATACAGCTCTAATAAACAATTCTTATATTTCCTGCGTAACAGTTATCGATACACGAAATATCGATTCATTAGTACAATAGTTCGTAGCCAACTAGACCAGAGGTCTCCAAACTCTTCAGGCACTCTTCAGATGCTCATCTGGCTTGCCACGGCGGGCCGGATTAAAGGTGGTCCAGGCGGTCTTGGCCCGCTGGCCGTAGTTTGAAGACCGCTGGACTAGACTGTTCGCTTCGGGCTATCCCCAGATCGATTTTATCGCGTTGACAAAATACACCCCCGTCATCATCAAACTTCGCAAAAATTAGGTGGGTTTATGGATTGGAACTACGAGACATAATAGTAGGCATATGGTGTTACCTATGCGTACGTATCAGGTGCGTTGAAAACTACAAAGAATTAAACCACCACTAAACGCATCACACACAGAACATCACAAGAAAATGCAGGACCTTTCTTCCCCTTCTCTGAAGTTTGTCTTCTTTAAAATAATACACAAAGCAAAGGTTACTGCTGGTATAAATCTACCTAAATCGAAAAATCACTATTTAGGAAAAAATAATTCGGACGATTTTCTGAAAGTGAATTAGATAACCGCGGACAACAAATATGAAAGTTGAATTTATAATATGTCTCCGTAGTAACTTCAGCCAAGAGAGATAGGGATGGGGTTATTTTCTGTCGTAGGAACGGGTGATTTGGCAGACATTACTAGAAACGTACAATTTCATAGATTTATGCAGCGTTAACCTTATAAATTGAAATGTATAAATATAAAATGAAAATAATTTGCTACGATCCCCCTTATATTTAATTATCTTAATCCTCATTAGTAAAATTAAAATTTTTCAAAGCGGTAATTTTAAAAATGTTTTATTTGGCAAGCTTGATAATATTGGACTTGGGGTGTAAAGATATTTATATTCAATTATAATGCTTAATAAGGGTAAAAATCTATAGATAAAACAATATGTGAAATATAACTGAAACAAGTGGTTTTTAGTTTTGTTGCTTAAAAATAATCTAAAAGTCAAAATATCGCAATACAAACTGCTAGTATCTTCTGTTATCAATTTATAAATACACGTTTCTTTAATGTATTTAGAGATATAAAATAAATATGTGATTCTACATATACAACGCCATCAACAAACAAAATCGATAATGAAAATTTCGATCAAATCCATTTATATTTATTTACTTTTTCTCGGATGATATTTCTCCGTTAATTGTATCTACTATTCTTTACTATTACTTTCTAAATAAACTGCATCTGGCACGTATGTAATTGGTGTATCTAGAGTAGCAAGACTGTAGGCATTCAAATTACTAGTAATTATATAATTATAAAGATAACTAGCTTAAGTAAATAAACAATACTAATTACACATGTAAACTATAATAAACAAGGCTGTCCCACATTTATAACAATTGAACTATACATATATAGCTCTGACACTACTAAACCTAATAAAAACTATATTCAAATCCTAAATATTTTATGTATTTTTTAGTAAGAATTAGATGATTACACGACCAACTCATTAGCATTTAATCCTAAATAACATGGAGCGGCAATGAACAAAAAAGAGAAAGCAAAGGAAGAACCAGTTCAAGAACTACATATATCACGTTCTATCATACGATATACATTACAACATGATAACTTTTCGTGAAAATTCAGGAACAACTTAATTTGATATACGAAAATATGAAGTGTGTTGGTTTGAAAAATTATAAATAACGTATTTATATATCACTGACAGACCTTAAATAATTTTTAATAGTAAGTACATTTTTATATTTTTGTCATAATGATAAAACAATTATGCACATTGTCAGGGTCGCCTGTTTCCTTAAGCTGTTACTGATTTTATAGTCACGTCTAATCAAATTTGTTGTTTTAAATCAATATAATGTTACTGTGATTATTTACCGTTTGACATAAAAATTTAAAGTCTTTTTGTTTTCTTTTGTTTCCAAAAATGAAAAAAGAAACCAGAGGAAAAATTAAAAACAACAAAAAATAATTAAATAATACAAAGTAACCTTTTAGTATTAATAAGCGAAGTTCAATATAAAATTAGGAACGCAAGTCCAAAACATTAACAGTAGCACAACATTAAGCTATAAGATTTTCAAAATTGATTGATCTTAAGACATTGTTTTAGATGTAAAGGAATAAAACAAAACTACGCATTTGACTTTACAGTTTATGAAATTTCTGGTAACTGATTTCCAAACCCGCATTTACAACAACTGATTATTGATCTCCAAAAACGATTTCTTAATGTTTAAAGAATCATCAACAATCATTATAGATAGGCAGATTAGGTGTATGTAATAAAAAGAATAATATATATTGTAGATTTTTATATGTATTACAGTGAGTATATAAAATAACTTAGGTAATTATACCACAATTTGTTTAATAAACAGAATCTCCAAACACATTTCTATTCAAAAGTGTATGGTACAAAACTAATTAGGTTATCGGTATTACCTAGTTAGGTAATCGTTTATCAACTACTGGCGATATTTGAAATGAAATTATCGCACTACAGGATGTAACAAAATTGATAGGCTGACTAAGGAAAAAAATTATATAAACATAATTGTGGCCCTAGCATTAACTGTTGTGGATGCGGCGAACGTTTATAACTGCCACGTACAAAAAGCGTTTCGTGGTGAAAAGTTATTATCACTAATTCCCTGTACTCTCTGCACGTAGTACGGATAAAGTTAAAATTTGTCACACACACTCATATGATCGACACCTATTACCAATCCAATTCTTCGAGAACTATCATCTACATTTTCCTCGACTATCCAACACCCGTGCCTCCACGTCAAAATTGTTCTACTGCACAGTCTCCTACGATCTCGAACTACCAATTTGAAAGTGTTTCAAATGCTTTCCCATTCCACTCTATTACAATTTGTCAAAGCGTATATTAAATGCATGTCGAAGATATCTTCAAATTAATATTTTTGTAGAATCAATTAGAAAACAATACTAATAACTCAAATGACGTAAACAACTGTTCCGACTGAAAACAATAAGCACGGATTATGTACGTGATATACGTGATAATGTTCTGAAAAGATTAAATACGTGTTACGACTGATTTTTGTTTAAAATCTACTGCTCTAACTCTGTAATGAACCACTTCAGGAGATATGTTTCTAGAAAACTTCATTCCTTAGAAGTCATAGAAGCGGCCTATAGATACTCAACCCACAAATTTTGTGACAGCTTCTGTAATGGATCAAAACGTATAAAATCGGTTCCCAACCTTTTCATCTCCTATGCTTCTTAATCAAACTTTATGTTTTCCAATGTTCATCTGCAAACTCGTTCGTGAAAAATTTGACGAAAACATCTTTCATAGTAGTTTAACATGAAAACAGAAACAGAGAAGCTATTCTGTTTCTGTACCGCATTAATATTAAATTTAAACACAAACTAAATCTTAATTTAACAGTCGTAACATGTCAATAGTTAATAATGTCAATGGGATCCTTGAGCATGTTGTATGTTAGTAAGCTTTTTAAAGTCAATTTCAAATGAAGATTGATATAGCCACGAATCAGTTGCTTCATCAAATCTATTACATCTATTATTGCAAGATGCTTTTTCGAAAAGGCATTGAATATTATATAGTTTTATCACACGGTTCTTTGTACTCACTCGCCCAGAGATTAAAATTCAATTTTTGAAATCACAATCTAAAAAAATGGTAGTTGAACTGATTTATAACGCCATGGAACTTTTACAACTACGGTAATTTATTTTGTATAATTTTATTATTAATTAGGACCTTTTGGTAGTATCTGAAAAATAAAACTACTATCGTCATATTTATTTATTGATGTTTGATCTCTAAATGATGCATGTCACAATATATCTTCACATATTTATAACGTGAAGGCTGCTTTTCGCTTTAATTTAACTGTACATTTTTATTTAAATTAATTTATAATAATATAACAAATAGCATTAATATTATTATGAAAGACTGATTAAAAACTAGTAACTTGAAAGCGCAAGAACAGGAACAACTTCTAACATGTAGCAAATGAAGCAATAAATATTTTAAATAGTTTATTTTATGACGTACAAAATAACATTTAAACTGAATGTTTATTTAATATATTCTCTCAGTGATCTCTTACATTCAAATATTTAAATTAATTTGTTTCTTAAAATAACAATAAAATGTATGTTCTTGTTTCTTACTTTACTTATTGCATACGTCCTTCTTTGATAAGAAAATAAGAACAAAAAATAAAATATACATTTCTAAAGAGTTAATCGGTAAGAATTAATACAAATACCAAGGTATAGTCTATAATCAATACCACATCCACGTTATAATCACTGACCGGAACCCCTTTATCTTAATATAATGACGACAATCGTATGAATTTGGAATGAGAGACCACTCCTTTTAAAAATCAGCTATATAAAACGAATAAATGCATCAATACATTCAACTTGTGGTTCGATAATATGCAAAACAAAGATAATGTTTTGACGCATATGCTTTGTTTCTCCTCTATTCAAATTTAAATAAAAATATGCTTGTTGTGATCATTATCTACATTATAAAATATAATAGTAAATTAATGGTGAAATATTCTGGAAAAAAAATCCAATTCCATCGATAGTTAGGTATAAGAAAAGCAAATTTTCAGTTTTACCAGAGCTAATCAATCAAATTATAAACAAATAAGTTCTATCAAGTATTAGTAAACTATCCATTAGTTGGATTGCAGCCCAAAGTATATAGGTACATAACTAGAATTGTATTGCT
The DNA here is from genome assembly GCA_023690525.1 of Holotrichia oblita. Taxonomy (NCBI): domain Eukaryota; kingdom Metazoa; phylum Arthropoda; class Insecta; order Coleoptera; family Scarabaeidae; genus Holotrichia; species Holotrichia oblita. The sequence continues at coordinate 99,772,476 of CM043019.1, forward strand.
AGTAATAGCGTTAGGTGTATTTACTATCAATTATCGGTGTCCAAACATTAAAAACTTAGCCATATTCATAGATAGTGAATCTGATTACACAACTCATTACATCGTTATTCGCCTTATCGATTCAATCTTAGTCCACAACGGTTTAACCATTTTAAAATAATTGCTATGTAAAATTGCTTTTATAAAAGCATATTCAATCAATTGACGTCAAAGAAGCCATATGATATTTAAGAAGAAAAAAACAACTATGATGTCACACGATATTTCATTTGTAGAAAAATAAGATATGCTACTTGTATATTCCAGATTTTTTATAGAGGCAGCCTCTAATTAAATGCCGTAGAGTTGCGACCTTCGTTTCATAATTCCTGCTTAAATTAATTTTATTTGATTTCGTTCTGCTAAAGTCGTCTCACGGCAAACATAACTATGTATTATCAAAAATTTAAATATATTTTTCATAAGTTACCTTCTAAGAAACTAAATATTTCTTGCATGCAATTTGTTTCTTTTCCGTTTAATTTCGACATCAATTATTAAAACGCCTCTCCTTTAAAATATCTCCCAATTTTTCAGCTACCTTGTACTTTACAAATTTGGGTTACAGAAAACTAATTTTCAATTGCGTGAATAATAGCATGAAGGCACCATGAAAGGACATAACCTTGGCCTAGTTATGCTAAAGACAGACAACAGAGTTGCAATGGAATTAATACGTAAAAATTATCTTTACATGTAAGTACTTGTGTGATAAATTGAATTAATACCAGAGGATATTTTTAGAAAACGCTATGGGCAATAAGAAAACAGATAATACTGCGCGCAAATTAGAGACATTAGGTAACTGTTGCTATAAACACCTTAAAATATGTATAACATTTTAATTATTAGGTACAGCGTATGAACTACGCTATATATTGTTTGTACAAAAACTTGCACTGTAATTCTGTTTATATCATAAACAAGTGACTACTATCGTCCTTGATAACTAATAATATTAAAAGAAAATCTACGATGATTATCAGATAAGTAGAGAAGTACAGAACGAAATAATCAAGTGATTCAAATTTGTGTCATTTATTCTATAATTCTTAGAATATTATCCTTATGGTTACCCCATGTTTCCATAATATTCAGTAGCATCTTAGAAACTATACTATACTATAGAATACTATTTCCTATTCTATTCGAGATTTACTTTGTATGCACAATATTCTTAATACCTGTTAGTATCTAGTTCGTTATATCTTAACTTATCTGTCGTCCTACATATGTATATAATGTTTTATAAGGAGTAATAGAAGCTCTCCTCATTTACTCTGATAAATTGAACACAATACATATATCTAATTATATATACAAATTGATAACTCAATCAACTGATTTGTTACGATGCAAATATAAGTACATAAGCTTGCAGATAATACCTTATTAAGTACTCTATGGAATAGGTATATTAGATGAAATAAATAAAGTCCTGTGCTTTGCAGTATTGAAGCAATTTAAATTCCACAGGTAACTAATTAGTGGCAAGTGGAATTAGAGATTGAATGGAGAGAATTGAAAAATTATAGAGAGCAAACTATTAACCCTCCAGTTGACGGGCTGTGTTTGTGAGGCCCAGGCAAATCGTTTTTTGTTGTATTTTCTCAAATAATTTTTTTTAATTTCTTTAGCTTTTTGGTACCTTCCTAACTTTAATAAAGAGATATTTTCCTTAATTTGTCTTAATTTTATCATCTGTCGTTTGACTGCCAGAAGTGTTTTAGGCCTGTGAAACTCAATCCGTGTATTCGTGAAGTTTTTTCCTACAATTTATTTTTTCGTATTTCGTAAAGGGACTAATTTTGTGTCTTTTTAGGCATAAAATATTCTTAGGGTCTTCCCTAGTTTCTAAGTATTCACGCAGAATCTTTTGCATACTGGTAAGTCCCTAAATTTCAATTGTTTACCGTTTCTATGTGTTTTCCATGTTAGCAAACAGCATTCATAATAGATAAGATGAACAATCCACATGGCGAATTCTCAAAAAGCAGACAACTATTTTTTGAAAAATTTGGGCAAAGACTTAGTGATAGAACACATGAAACTACGGGCGAATATGCCAAATCAACCACGGAATGTAAGGCTATCAGTGGCTACATTCTCAGGTGTCTCAGTGTCTCAATATTTTATGTGTCAAATTCATGTACACTCATTTTATATTCTTTTTACATTTATTCAGCCATATACTTTACAAATAACTGTAAGTTGTTGTTATTGTCTTTTCCGTTTTTTCAATTTATAATTTCTTTTGAAAACTTGCATTACATGTAACTGTTCTTTAATAAATGGGATCTCCCCAGTTAATGTTTCTTCACAACTATTTTTACTCTTAGTAGTGCAAAATAGACCACGTTAACAAATGCATACCAGAAACTGGGCATATTAATGTGTAATTAGGGGAGAAAAATAAAAGACAGTTTGGGTCTGAGAGACCCAGCCCGTCGAATGGTGTGATTCTGAATCCACCCGTCAACCGAAGGGTTAAGAGATATGAATAATGCATTAGTAGAAATAAATTACTTAATAACCTCCCCGTCTGAAATTATTCTTTACTCAGTGGCGTACTAAAAGTAAGCAAACGGTAAAATTAATTTTTGAATGCGAAGCAAAATTATAGAATTAGGTACAAATAAAAGGTTATGTCTCCATTGAGCATTAAAAAATATAATGAAAGGAACAATTGTAATAAAAAGTAGAAAAGGTCTAAATTTAAAAAAAATGAATGAGATTAAAGATTTGAAAAGGGGAGGATGTACCATGTGCGGAAATGAATTATATAAATAAAATAAACATATATATGCACAAAGAAGATCGATATTTAGATGAAATGAAAGAAAAAGAAAGTATAACACCGTGACTGGATAAATGAACGTAGAATGACCTGGTGAATGCTACAGGCGAAATTACTTTGGTAGAAAATGTGTTCGCCTCTAACGTGGTTTACACGTCGAGTTGTTCTGCACATTCGTCTCTCACTAGAAGATTTTCGCTTCTAGCGTGGTTGACACGACGAATTACTACGATCCTACCCACTTTTTGCTCCTTAACAAACGACTTACATTAATGGAGAAATGTCGAGTTAATACATTTTTATATCTGGGTACCACTCAACTTGTGAAGCACTACCATATAAAGAAAGACAGTATCTTACAGAAAAGTTACGGTAACTTAATAACAAAAAAAAAAACTTCTAGATTCACCATATACGGTTAAGTATGAAAAAGTACCATTTGATATCCTTTCTTTAAACAGAATAACCTATGCTCGCAACACTTGAAATAGTCAACATTCTGATTGAAAGTATAATTACACTATAATTTCTTAGCATACGCTGTTCGTTAAAAGAATATCACGTCACGAATGTCGAGGTCAAACTTGGTTAACTGGTATTCGATTGATTGCATTACAATTATTTATCTCGTCACAGTTCAAAACAGTATTACTCTCTATCATCGTTTCATCGTTCATTTCTACTGTTCTATATTAATGTATTGCGATAAAGTATAATCGAATTTTTTTAAGAAAATAAAAATTCTTTTTCTACAACAAGTGGGTGTGTAACTTTTCACGGAGTCGTAGCAAAAACTGACTTGTATTGGAATTACCCAGTGTTATTATTGTATAATCATAATAATAACATTACACAGATTCAAATGTTTACATGACAATTAAGTAACTAATTTAAAAATGTCCATTTTTTGATGGCATAAAAAATTAATTACAACACAACAATGATATACGTTTCACAGAACTATAAAACTTGAATAATTACATATATTTACTGCTACTATTATTATTGAGTTGATCGTCTAGATCACCAAGTATTTATTTCCCAAGTGACTAAAAAAAAATTAATAATGTAATTTTTCATTACATACTTTCCATAAGCTCGAAATTTGCCTTAATTTTTTTTTTTTATATTGACGGACTAATTGTAGTTACTTATTTTCTAGTTACTTAGTTATTTATTTAAATACAAATATCGCTCTTCTATAGATCTACGAGTATCGGTTTTCACTATATTGACGTTTTTTATTTATTAAACGATATTGAAAGAAGTCCAATTATCTCACGAGTGCCAATAGTTGTACCTAATGCAGTTTTTTTTCGTGTTTTCACATATGTGGTTAAAGGAAGAACGCCGAACTTATCTATTTTATAATAGATACTAGGCGATTTAGTCTATTTGGCTTTGTTGTGTTTTCTTTTTCTGTCTAGACCATGTAACTTTGCTCTTTATATTTTTGCCAATAAATTCTATATTATTATTATTATGTATTGTGGAATTTTTTCATCGCCCACAGTTTTTTTATTTAAATTTTTTGAAATAATTTAAAACGTTTTTCGCACATGTGTCCAATTTCTAATAAAAGCTACTAGAACATTCAATGAGTAAATATGGTACAATTGCTACAATTGTATAGATCCAGATATGTATAAGCATATACCTATAAACGTGATCTACTAGTTTAGCCCACATTCATTGAAATCATAGTTGTGGGATAGCAGTGAACATGTCATTATGAAAATTTTATTTGTCTGAATTATAGTGTATTACATATTTACGAACTTATTTTTTTAATTAGTCGTTAATTACCAAATCTCTAGTAGTTAAATCGTCCCCATGATTATTGATATACACATACGTGGTGAAGTGATGCTGAAGTTCCAAAGTCAAAATCTTATGGCATTAGTGACAATGTGTGAACTCAATATGGAACTGGGCCCTATATATCTGTTGCCATTTGGTAGCCCCATGATTTAGAGCAAACCCTAGGTTCTCCTGGGCCCCTAGCGTTATTCCTAGATCTGTTCTAGAAACGATGCTCTGGTCTGTCGACGTCCCCAAAGATCCATAAACGAAGTCTGCGAGTGGGAGTCCAAGTGGTGGTTAGCGATAAACGCCGATAAATATGTGGATATGTGTGGCCAATCGGACTCCAGGAAGCGTAATCCTCCTCCAACAAACATCATCGTCGAGGGTCAGAGCTTACCTTGGGACAGTAACGTCAAATACTTCGGTTCGACCCTTGACAGGAGGCTAACGTTCAAGCAACATTTTTCGTCCGTTGCCTCGAAGTTCTTGTGTGCGCGTGCGGCTCTGGCTCCTCTGATGTGCCTGAAAAGCTCTCTGAGCTTAAGCATCAAGCTACTGATCTACTATGTGTTTCTTCGACCTATTCCAACTAATGGCGCCCTGACCTGGTCCAGTGCCAGCAAATCTCAAGTCCAGAGACTTAACATCCTCCAGAATCGGGTGATGCGTATTATAGTCACAGATTTGTTACAAATGCCCAACTACATCGTAACTTGAATATACCGCCTCTGTCTGAGTATACGCTGGCGCTAGCCAGGGGAATTCTCCAGAGGACCTCTAGGTCAGAGAACTGGCTGATCCGGCACTTGGAGGAGTTACATCCCGACGCGCAGGATTCTAGAGATGAGGAACTAACACAGATGATAAAATTTTCAGAGACAGAAAGCACAGCCCGGCAATTAGATGGAAAATCGCGTTCATAGAGTCAAGAAGGGTTAAGGACAATATGTACAGCCTTAGGACAAATAGAAGCCCTCAGGATATTGTCAACGATTTAATAACATCGCATAAAAATTTGGAGTAAGTATAATAATATCTAGATATCTTGTCGGAAAATCTTTTTCTCTTCACATGGGATCCTAATGTGCTGGCCGATTATATTTAGCAGAAAGTCGTTATTTCTCAGTTTTGCTAGTGTAGAAAGTATTAAAATGTTTGAAATTATAAATACCTTATGTAATGGGTAAAACAAATATAACTGAATTCAAGATAAAAAAATTAGAATCACATATTTTTCAGTTCAGTTTCTTTTCTTCAGTGTAGTTAGTACACTAACAATATATGACGAAGAATTACTACAACTTCGGAGGAATTCTGAACAAGAAACCTAAATATTTCGTTGGAAACTAACTGCTTAGAAATGCTTAGTTTGCAAGCGGCTTGGGTCACGACTTACGGAAACTATCAAAATGTAACAAAAGTGCAAGAGCAATAAAACGATATAAACTTAAATATTTTTCAAAAATTAAAATTTAAAAAACTTGATAAGTATTACTTATTTTACTTTAACCAAGCGGATTACTAAACCTAAGAATACTTGTCAAGACCATAAGAGAAGTATCTGTAATAACCATTGTAATCTATTATTCGCTCACTAGTAAACATTTTAGAAGAATTTTATATATTCCACGTTATTTCTTGAAAATGACGTCCTATCATACTCTGTTATCAAACTGCAATATTCAACTTGCAAATAATACAAGATATGCTGTTAAAGCTCAGGATATGGCATGACAACCAGATGACCAACCAAATGCAACGCACGTCGAAAGCAATTTTACAAAGATGATGTTTTTATATATGTTCATAATGAGATATAAACCGATAAAACTTTGATGTCAATTATTCATTAAATCTATCCACGTTAGTTAATTGTATTAAGAGTAAATTCTTTATTAGATTACGACGAAAGATGTAAACCTTACCTGTTGGTGTAAGTGATCCAATCCGCACACGACTTCAGCAGCATAAAACCGAGCCCTATTAATATCCAGACCAGGGTCTCCGCCCATGTTGTATATGTGAAACTTTAAATCACCACCATTCATAATTGTAAGTACAAGACATAAAGCGTCCTTAGTCTCATAAGCGTACGCCAAATTCACTACAAATCTGGAGTTGATTTTTTGTAAAATCTGTTTTTCCAGCAACACCATCGCCTCCCCTTTTCTCTTCTTTATCCGTTTCTTTTCCAACTTCTTACATGCGTACATTTTTCCTGTCGCTCGGACCTGGAATAATATAAAACCTGCATTACTTTGTTAGTCAAACTATAGTCATTCATGAAACAACATAAAAATTTTAACTCTAAACAATGTAAGTTAACAATTCTTACTAGTTCATTTTTGCGGGCAGCTTTTGGAACTTCTGTGGATGCTAAATTATAAGCTAAGTATAAGATCGCTGGATTAGAATAAAACTATTGACGAGGTTACAACATGATTTTTTAAAGTTTTGTAGTTTGTGCGATTTTTGCGAAAATTTTTCGAAAAAGTATTTAAATACAGTAGACTCCCTCTAATTCGGCCTCGGGAACTGAATCATACACCGAATAAAAGCAAAAAAGACCAATTATCACTATAAACACATTACTATAACACGTTACGGCTATATAAACATATACAAAAATTAGCTACAAAGCTTTGTAAGCGAAGTCACAAGTTTTTTACTATAAATAGAACAAATTAGACCAAGCCTACTTCGTTAAAATTTTTTGTGTGTAGTCTTATCACTTTTTAACAGACATCAGGTGCTTGTTTCCACCGTCGCGTCGTTTGATGCATATAGCAGGCACTTGCAGTGCTGCTTTTCCCTCAGCATCTGTTATTTTAACTACGTCATCCTCTTCCTTCTCCTCGGCGGCTTCATCTTCCTCGTTTTCCCGATGATTGACCAACCTAGCAATTTCTTCATCACTCAAAATTTCATTGTCCAGCTCCTTCTCAATATTTATCTATTCCAAAACATCTTATTCGGCAATGCTTTCACAATTAGATAGTATCTCTAGATGATACAATAAAGCCGTGTTATCGTCTGGTTCAGAATGAAGGTTAAGTTCATCTGCTGCTTGTTTTTACTTCCTGCAACAATTTCTTCTACATTTGCTCCACATTTGTTCAAAACGTCATTATTGTTGATAGCGGTATTTCATCATAGGCATCATAGTCACTAGGTCTTTCATATTGCTTGTCTGTACGGTTTTTATAAGATCTGTGCTTTTGTCATTCTCCAGTTTACCAGTTTACTTCGGAAAAAAACTATTCGGATTCTTTTTCTTAAAGCATTGTGTTACACCTTGATCGTTAACTGTTGAAGGCTTATCAAGTTAGATTACAAAAAGAAAAGCTTTTCATAATTCGCATCCTCACATTCAAGCTCTTCCAGCTAAGTTGGCGCATTGTCAAGTTCAAGATGTGTATAATGTGCTGCGTATGAGATGCCACATTATTTCTAACTTTGCACTAAAAACGTTCAACAATCATGGTAATTTTCTGGTTCTATCCTCCGTAGTGGAGGTTAACTATAGAATCTCCAGGTAAATAATACATATCTCAATAAGAATAGAACTTCGGCAGTAACCAAAGAATTACACTTACGATCTGTGATACTAAACCGCTGGACTGCTTCGTTCATCAAGGAAGTTTTCATTACTTTCAAGATAAAACCAAAACTATTCTTATCTACCAATTGTACGTTGTAGACCTCTTGCGTTTTCTATAGGATTGGCCTGAACAATAAATTTTAGACCTAAATCGTTGACTTTTGGAAGTAATGCAATTGCTATACATACTTATTAACATTAGAATTGCCCTCAGGCGTTTGACGGTGTTTTTCTTGGCGATAGTAATAACAGAACGAGATTATTCAAGAAAAACATTAGATATTAGATTGGTTTTGAAATACGTGTATTGAAAATTAAAAAATCTTAATTTTATTTCCTCAAAAGTAATTACTTAAAACGGCAACCTCTAGCCCTAGTACCTTCGAAGCCTTCAAAAGGTTCTAGAACGCAGTAGCTGCACCTGAACTGATATCGCACATTTATTCTAAGCTAATTCAGTAGTCAATGTCTCAGTCGTTTAATGGATTCTTCGTTTTCACAGCGTTTTAAAGTAATTTTCTCTAGCTAGATCTGAGTATATTAGTATATTTAACTAACCTATTTGTCGTTATATTACTGTTTATAAAAAATATTTATATGTGCTCCTAACTCAGTATCATCTTATGTTACAAATGACAAAACAGTTGTGCCTTCTATGAACGATGTGGATTCTGCTTAAGAAACACCTAGCTAATAATAAAATAAATATTCTCAAATATCTATAACGTTACACTGTTATCTACGTATACACGACAGCTACTTCAGTGTCGTTTCAAATTAAGAAGTTGGTGATCCTTGCTAAAGGAATTTGCAGAAATCAAAGCGCAAAAGCACAAAAAAAAGAATAAAAAACTGACAAGATATAAATGTATTTATTAATTTCGATGGAAATTCGTATGTAGTGATTTTCGAGGTTACTAATTATGACTTGAAAATCAAATTTAGAAAAAAACGGAAAAAAACAAATGGTGAATTCAATATTGTCAATTACTATGTGAAAACTTCATTCGATTTACACGGAATTGTGTTTATTCATAATTGATTATAAAGAAATTAGAATAAAAATTTTATTATATTTATTATTATCATTATTAATTAATGACTATTATGATAATAAGAAACATTTAGGGGTAGGTTTAGGAATAAATTGGTATTTAATTAATTGTTGTTTTATTGACCAATAAGTGGAAATATTTCAGAAATTGAAAGATAAGTACATAAAGGTCACAAAATAGATATATTAATTAAAGATAACTCGAATATTTTATTACCATTTAAACAATATTAAAAATTAGTTGAATAAAAACCGAAAAAAAACATTTATTTTAGTCTTCTGAAATAGTTCACGACATAATTGAAAAAAAAAACAGTTTCCTAGCCATCCTAATCTAAAAAATGTCCGTTTTGCGGCTGACTTTTAATATTACTTTTCAAAAATCTCACACCATGTAAAACAAAATTAGAATCAGAATTCTATATGTATCATATAGAATGGTTTTGTGGTGGGGTGATGAATATCCGTTCTAAATTTAATGTTGTGGTAAGGATATGACAGACACTTAGTTAACAAAAGTTGATGGTGTAGAGTTAAGCAACCGCAGCTGCCTTCTGTTTTCCATGTTTAACCAACCTGCAGTCACCAACTTGTGGGATATGTGTTCAAATTTTAATACACCATAAATGTGTGTGTGTGGTTTCTAGCTACGATCCGACAAAACTTTTGACCTTCGAAAATGTAACCATGATTACATTAACCCTCAATATACCAATACTTTTGTAACCTGACAACTAGCGGCCTGGTCTAAGAAGCCCGTAGTTAGTTTCATAACTGCGTCTGTTCATCTATCGTCATGCACCATCCGGGATTGTATGGTTCCCTCAAATATAAACTCCAAAACGTAATAAGTTTTGGAATCGATTTCTACTCATTGCTTGATTGAAAATAGCACGACCGTCTTTTTTACTCCACATATGTATTACTAGTTCATTTCGGGACTTGAATACGCCGATGAGGATCAGGACCTCAATAAACACTTTCAATTCTTCGATTTAAAGGTTTTTTCTATTTATCTTTCAAAACTGTAGCCCCCTCTTTATTTGTCCACTTGTAAATGATATCCAATAATGGTTTACGAAAATATAATAAAAAAGATGACTCAATTGATCGCACATTCCCTTGGAAAAACGTGTAGGTCCAGGAGTTGACTTGATTATATTTTTAGCTGTTGCTCTTCCTCCAGGTAGTTGCACTTGCTCCGAAAACCATTCTAAATTAGTTTTGGATGTATAAATACGTAATAACGAACTGTCTGTAACTGTTACTGCAGATGCAGAAGTTTTGTTGTCAGAAGAACTCTCTGATGGACATCTTTTCTTCGACATAATCTGATTCGTTATCATCTGTCAATAGGGTAGTTTCATCAAGTAATTCCCCATCATTTCCGCTTATCTGTTCTGCTATTTCTTCTAATTCACGCCGAACAAGCGGTCTTTTATATCCGTACAACATTATGTAAGAATTAGTAACCTTTAGCACACAAAATCTGTTGCAAAGTGAAGTATGTGCAAGTAGACGCCGTATGTATAACATACGTAAATGTCGAACATGTCATGACTTGCATGGACCTGCGCAATATCATAGAATTACCAGCGCAGTAGCCGAAGTTAGAACAAGCAGGAACTTGTAAATGCAGGCTTTAGAGGCCCGGGTGGTACGTGATCCTAGATTTTTAAATAAGTCTAAATTCCAAAAGTCTTTTGCAATAATAAAGAACTGAGTGAAGCATCACCTAACTACAAACAAAGTCACAAGACCGTTCCAAGAAATATTAATTTCCAGCGAAGATATCTTTGATTAAAAAACATGAACGGGCTTCTGAGGCCCCCGCCGTATACGCACGGTTAATTATAATTTTTTGTTTGACATATTAGAAAATGGTTTTCTCCGCCTTGCTTGATAATGTACAGTAGACGGATCACTACAATTATTCTAACAGTTAAAATTCCCTATAAAAAAACTTTTATTTTCAAGTGTTGGCCAGTTTTTTTTTTGATTTGGAACCACAGTGTGATGTAGCACGGCGTCGTACCATAAAATTTGGATCGCCGGCCAGCGTGTCGTATAGCCCACAATTTAATAAATGTATTTATCATTGGTGAGAGTCAAACTGTTAATAAAAATTTAAAAGTAATTCTAAATTTTTATTTTTAATTTTTCAGAAATGTATAATAATCGTTTTATAACAATGGAATATCTACACCGTCCACCTACGTTTACTTTAGTTGTCATTCTACATAGAAAAAAAGCGTAAGCAAAGAAAATACCCTATGGTATAACTGCCGTCTGCAATAGATTCAAATCACCAAATAAAATTTATTTTTGAATTTCATTGTGTATGTGTAATGTAAAGAGCAATAAATTTTACAATAAATTATAGTATGCAGTACATTAGAAGTTATCAACTAATGGAAGAATGTATGACAATATGCTGATGTTAAACACAAACAGTGCAAAATATGTTTAAGTAGTTTTTTTCACCACGATAGATTATTAAATAAAGAAATTCCTTTTGAAGTAAACCTAGAAAATGTGTCACTAAAATACACCGACAAACACGATAAATCATATAATTATCAGTTTAAAACATCCTAGGTACTATTTCCTTTACATATAGTGCTAATTAGTGTTGGGAAAACCGAATGATTTCAAACAACCGACTTCAAGCATCACAATAAAATCGCAAACAAGTTTATATGAATATTAATAAAACGCTTTGTTATCAAGTTGCATTAAGTCGGATAATTGAAATCACTAGATTTTTCACAACACTAACATTAACAAAGGTAATTAATTATTGATAATGAAATTTAAATCTCATAGACTGCTGATATGATCTAATTCTATACATCGTTTGCCGCAGAATGAACTATTTACAACATTAAATACCCCTTACAAAATTAAAAACAAGGAAATAAAACTTCTTCAAAGATATGTATATATTTTTCTCAATTAATGCCACATTAACCACGGAATTAATACTACAACGACACAATGTTTGCATGATCAATAAACAAATTTATATAACATCATTCAGTGACCCGAATGCTAAAGTAATTAATAAAGTATGTATGAGCGTAAAGTAACAGCAGTAGTAATAGCACAGAGTATTGTTGTCTTACTAACATCGATATATTTATTTTTCAATTAAAAAACAAATAAAATTTCAATAACAATCAAATTTTACAATAGATAACACACAAGTTAGAATCGATTGGTGTAAAACATTACCGAAAATTCACATGAAAATATCACACAAAATTAATGATAGTTAACACTAGTTCAAAGGCAATTTCCACGCGAACTTCTCTACCTACACTCACTTATGCAAGAAAATTAATTCAATATTGCAATAATGACATTACATCATAAAACCCATTCATTAAATTACGCAGCTTTGAAACATTTTACGCGAAAGTAGTACGCGCTCAAATAATAGAAGCCAAACAATGACGACATAAGGCAGATGTTTCTGCATAGATTAAAATATAAAAGAAACGAGATTCACAATGTATGTAATGCGGCTAAAGTTGTTTGAAGATTTTCTATTTAAAATATGAAATAATCTATATTTTACAGAAAAGTCTGTAAACTATAAAAGAAAGTAGTTGAGTACAAGTTCGAGATTTATACACCTAACAGTATGAAATAACTTTGAATGTTGGTATTAGTTCAGTAAATTAAAGTAAACCCCACAAATTTTATTTAGATTTAAAGCCAATAAAACTAATTCTTTCATTTTATTTCGCTTTAGGTGCCAGTGAAATCCCACACGTTATCGCGTTTAATTACTTAACAATACTGTACTAAGAATGAAATCAAACTCTTGTTATTCAATACTAGTAGGGAAACCTCTTAGTCTGTTGATTACATTATGTACTAAAGCTATCGACCTATGATTATGCAACGCTACCTTCATGATGTCGTTAACATAGTAATTCATAGCTATAAGACGGTGTTGCTACAAGGATGGGATGATACCTTTGGCAAATATTTGATTGTGATCAGCTCTTCAAATTGCATGTTTTAATGTATATTAGTATTTACATTGAAATCGAAAACAACATACGAATGAAGAAAAGTTGGAAGAGATCAATAGTGTTTTGGATTATAGCACTCCTTATTCGTATGCAAAAAATTGGATGGATCAAATCAAAAGGATCGGCCGACTTTCCAATGTGAACATCCAATGTGAGTACCCAAAAAAGGTTATATGGTGATAAAATACTGTAAATTAAGTGAAATAACCAATGCTGTAGCAGTTTGAAATGAACAGTTATCGTCATCCAAAAATTAGGAACGAAAAAGCTGTGGGTGCTGTCGTGTTAACTCACAATGGGGCGAGAACGTGTGTACGAGGCCAATTATTACACGAAAAAACTTACAATCTTACAATTTGCAGAAGAATTTTATGGTCTATTATCACCGACAAAAGATAGATCTATTATCATATCCCCAAAACAAAACTACTTTAATAAGCAACGACTAGAATCTGGCGGTTGGGTCGCAAAGGGAACCATGGGCACGATGCCAACTGGTAAAGAACTGGCGGAAGTTTATTTTGGACGCAAAATAAATCGTACCAATTTCTACTGATACATTTTCTTCTAAACAGACAAATATAAACGGAGGATATTACGCAAATCCTTTGTATTAGTTTCAAATTACCAGTGCTGTTTCTGTGACCAAAATTCATCCCCATTTGGGTGTCTTGCACTATCACATATTTTCAAAGCTCAATTTTTAGGTCGACAAAGGTTTTACATAGATGGCAAAGTCAAAGCTGTTGTAGATCGCTATTTTATTAAACTTCAGTCACTGGAACATTCTAGGTAAAACTATATTTATTAAACATTTTGCATACAGAATAGGATCCTTGTTTCATTGTTATTTACTTATCATCTCATTATCGTATAGATATAGTTAATTCTTACTAATTTTCTATCTTAAAAACAATTCCTATTTACTAACATATTAACTTTTTAGCTTAAGTACATACACTTGTATAATTCTAAATATTATAATCATCCACTCACAAATATTAGCTACTAAAAAACATTGTTGTTTTACTAATAGATGTTGAATATTTAATAATGTTTTTAAATATTAGCAGCATACAGAAATCTGAAATAATTTGAAATATCTCTAAAACCATTAATTTTAACTACATACATGCTTTATTCATACTGATAGGTAATAAAATTTCGCTTTCAACTAACCTGTAAAAATATAGTGTTTCAATTTGAAAAAATGGAGATTTTCGCAATTCAATTGTTTCAAAAAGACACTGATTTCTAGAACACTCTGTATAACGTATTTAAGTCTACATCTGTTTATTGTCATCACAGAAGATGCTTCTAACGTTATGTTAAGTTTTATAATGTTACATTTTTCCGTTACCGCAATAATTGGCATACTTCTGAAGATAGATAAATGTCAAAATTTTCAATCAAATGTAAATATCTTGCAAACTAATTAAAATAACTGAATACTATCTTGTATAAAGTTGTCTTAAAATTCCTCAGGCAATTCAAAAATGTGATAATATATAGGGTGTTCCATTTAAAAATGTAAAGTTACTGGTGGTTACGGGCAAACTAAACACCCTGTATATAGTAGAATAATTTTACAATATAAATTTCATAAAACTAAACAACTTTCGTATTTAAATATTTGCTGTATTTTACAAAGGAGATATGGAAGAATATCGCACTATTGTTACACCCTGTATATTAATGTTAAACCTACGAAATCCATGTTATATATAATGTAGAATTATTTATAATTTCCTAAAGATAGTGTAAAATTTGATATTTTTAAATTTGTGGTAAATATTTCCGGGCAATTATTATTATAAACGGCCTTCGTAGGTACCTCTGCCTATCTTCTTAGATCATACTTATTCAATCCTCGATTAAATATTTTATCGAATTTGGAAATAATGTTTGAAATACTATTACCGTGTTATGATATAGGGGCAGTACACCCTCTGCAGTTTCCAAACAGCTTCCCGCATGGCATTTCCATCACTATTATTTAGTTTTATAAATTAAAAACAACTCGCATGATAAGCAATGCACCACTAATAAAACGTCGTTGGTAATTACAAATAAATCGATGAAATATTCGGTATTGATAGTCCATAGAAAATTGCTGTCTTAACTATCAGCAACAGCAAACATAACGAAAGAGTAAGTAACTAAAAATGATTTGCGGACTATCCTTACCCAGGAAACTAACACACAACACATTTTCTACCCTAATGCGATATTTGTTTTATAAATTAATACATTTTGCAAAACACATCTTCTCTATCAAGGCCACAAAATAAATGACTGCTTATTGGCAATAGCACTCCCGTTTGCATCAACTTCTCATAATATGATTGATGTCTATCATTCCATAAAGGTATCGATGATCATTATCCACCATTCCAATCTCATGTAAATGATCTGGTACTCTACAGTGATTTAATTTTATGCTGATAATGATAGTAAACATATTTCTGATGATTTCTTGGTTTTCTCAATGTGTGGGTGTAAAATAAAATAACTGTTATTAATTGTTGGATAATAGTTGGGCTACTTCTGTTGCAGTTACTTTTTAAACAGGCAGATCAGAGAGCTTGGGCATACTGTCTGAATAGAATATTGATTTTTATAAAGACGCAACTCTAGTTTCCAGTGAGATTGTTCTAGAACTTCTTGTATAATGTTGGCTACTTCTCTATACAAACTATCTAGCAGACAAGATGACTTCGGAATCCAATAATCTGCTACAAGATCTATGGTTCCTATTTTATGTACCTTATTTATCAAAAAATGACAACTGTTGAAACTGAAATATTAATTAATATGAATTTCTCGTAGATGTGGTCGAGTTTTCTTCGTAGATGAAGTGGTTGTTTCTCAGCGTAGCGCACACAGTGGCGACGATCTCATTGTTCCTGTACATTTGCAAAGTGCTTTGATTTGGATTCTTTGTAGCTTATTTTTAAACTGGAAGTCGCAGAATTCCCATAAAACATGTAGCCATAATCCATGACAGACCGAATAGTAGCTCTCTACACCATCATCTTCAACAAGTGAAGTAGCAAATGTTAGTTAGTAGATGTTAAAGACTTATGACACATACAGATTTGGTACAAAATATGCTTGACTGACTTGAACATACCATTAAACTGCATTGACAATTATCAATTTACTTAATCGGTTTCATGGCCTTTCTAATGCACAACATTTTGTCTAAACACCACATACAAATATCATAGTTACTTAAATTGGAACACTAGGCACAGTATTATTCTGTTGTTATATTGTTATAAATTGCAAGTAAGTATGAATCATTTTGACCAATACAATTTCGCCAGTAAAAAATCGTTTTGTCAAAAAGAATGAAATTTATGTAAAAGATATGTACAAGATTATATCTTGTAAATATCATTGATAATTTGAACCAAAATGTTTGAAATTATTTTAAAATGTATGCAAATGCACCCGAAATAATAGAAGAATATTTTAATTAATTCGACTTTTCAGTATTCATTTACGAACTCAATTATTATTCATGTAAAAAATTTGCTTTATCTTTTTTATCACGTTTGATTCCAAACTTCAATTAACTTATTTATAACAATTACATGCCGGTAACCTCCACATGATTGCCAGGTTTCTAAAAATCACCGTGCTATGTGCAATAAGAAATAAATAGAAAACTTCCCTAAATTAAAAAACTATACATCACTACATTTACTTGTAGTTCACTTATACAACTGAGATGTAAGCTTTACTTTTATAATAATTGTGATGTTGATTAGCTTCATTAATAATTCTTTTTTCCTTATACTGTCAATGAAATCAGTCTCCATTATTTAATACTCAAACTCTGATAGAGTTAACGATTATTTTATAAGTTTTATTTTGTCTTTATAAACATGACAAAAATCCACTCTCGGAAATGGTTCCTAAACTATTCATTCTGGCAATAATGCCTTGGTGCTACTTTCAATCCTGATCATTCGCTTTTATAGTTTACCGTCTAGTACAATCTAAAGTTTAGCGGGTTATTTTAACTGTATAAAACCAAGTTGGTTATTTATAGGTATTTTGCAATTAGAAATTCTAACCGCGATACACTATCAACTTTTTCAATATCTTATCGATTTTATTTATTTATTTCTAGTTAACTTATAATTTCGTTTCAATTTTATGTAATGTTTATTTAGTTTACTGCCATGTTTTGGTGACGTTTGTTCACTCCACAAAAATATTGTGATCGCATGCCAATTAGTTTCACAAGTTATTTTCAATTAAAGTGTTTCTTGTTTCTGTCGTTTGGAAGTTTTCTGAAACCTCTCAAAGATTTAACCATTTTTCGTAAAAATAATTATTTTCCTATATCTGTCTGTATAAATTATTACTTTGTTGTCATTATTGCTTTTGTTATGTATTAAACTGCATCGTAATTAAAATAATTATAAATGATCATTTTAACTTCATATTTTGGCACAGTATACGAAGGGCTACTGATATATAGTTAGCCTAAATATTTCTATATGGTAGACTTACTTCATAAATGACGATATTATAATTGGATACAACTATGATTTACAAATATTCTGACATAATTTGTCGACAGTAAAACTAGATTACAAAATGTAAGAGAAAAATTAAACCAGCATCACTTTGGAAAACCAATGTCTCGCTCTGAAAAACATTAATTAACAAATGCAGTTCTAGTACAAGCATTGACTTTCCTATGAACGTTTCGCTTCGTTCATAAATGTTAATTGAGAAATTTTGCTGAAATTATCCTCAATTTTCTAGCCACACATTCTTACGTACATCTCTCGGCAGATAGATAATGACTTCATCTTCCTACCTGCCCATAAGCAACATATACAATTATTAAAAATATAGTAGATATAGATTTTTAAATACTTATTACTTCTTGTTTTATCTGTGGTGAGTGCTTGTTGCAATTATTAAAAACAAAAACAATATTTTAAACCAACAGTTTACTGAAGTCAAACTTTCACACTTTCTTATTTAGTATAAGAAACAAAAACATCTGGATGATTTTTTCGTCATGACTCGATACCCAGAAGGTCTGCCAAAATTGTAACGACTGGTTAGGAAGTATATACTTTCATTTCCGAAATAACTACATCAAACATTTCATTTGGTAGCTGACTAGTATGGAAAATAAGTAACGAAAACCATTCTGTAGATGTTGTTTTGTTATAACTCGTAGTCGTTAACTAAATTATGTAACAAAGATGTAAGAAAACGACGCGGAAAACTTAAGAAAGGTATCCCTTTTTTGTAAAACAATAGTTCTGCGCACAAGTTGAAAACATTTAAAAATTAAAACATTTTTGACGGAAGTGAGTTAGAGAGTGGTTCACACACAAAGATAGAGATGTTTTTAAAAGTCTTTGAATAACTTTTCCAACAATGCAACAACAATTATATAGAATTTTTATACAATGTGTACGATATTTTTGCGATTTGACAAAGAATTGTATTAAAAATTCGCAAAGAACGAAAAGCCACCAATTTCATATTGCTCGTGCCTAATTTAATAAATTGCGATAATATTCTTGTTATTCTTTGATTAAATAAAGCACAATACTGTTACTGTGACTTCCGGATTAAGGAACGGTTTGGTTCGTTTATTACATGTCGATATTGCTGCTACACCGGCAAGATATGTGTTTAGAAATAAAACAAAACTGTTAGTAACATCCTATCTAACAAATAAGTAATTAATCAATAATAATACTGTTTAATCCAAAATACAAATTCGTA
This sequence comes from Holotrichia oblita, assembly GCA_023690525.1. NCBI lineage: Eukaryota > Metazoa > Arthropoda > Insecta > Coleoptera > Scarabaeidae > Holotrichia > Holotrichia oblita. Next base: position 99,791,585 of record CM043019.1, read on the forward strand.
ATGATATTAAGAAAACTAACATTGCAAAAGTAATTATAAACTATCCGCATAATTTATAATAATAACTTATTTTAAAAGCGCTATTATTTCGAGAATTTATTATAGGTAGAATATTGGCAATAGTGTAAACTAAATAAAACAAGTGGTTAACTATTTATTTCTTCAGAAAACGTATAATTAAATTTAATAGAAATTTATAATTAATGAAAACGCCTAGCTAATCATTCGATTAATCTAGCTCCTCCTCGCATTCTATTTGGATCACCTCATCAGAGTTTTCCCTAGTAGATGTAGTCGACGGAGGGTAGACACTTGTCGCTAACACTGGCTAAGTGCTGCCCCCCAAAGGTAACCTCTATGGAAAGAGGCCAGCCCCGGCAAAAGCAATAGGGGGAAATTACGATTACATAACATTTAACTCAATCTTAGCCCAGTCCGTTAACAGAGCCGTCCTCGTTTTACAAGAAATCTCTGATTATGTCAGATCAAATTGGCTCCCTTCTTATTGCATCTAGAGAGAAGTTATATGATCCTGATATAATCAGATATTTCTTGTATGTTATGAAAAAATATCAACGTTATATACTTGCAAGATGTATATAACCTGTACATAAAACTTCATACATTACAATCCAACTCAAAACGTTAAATGATAAATCATCTATTTAATTAAAACAAAAATTCAAAACTAAATATTTGAACAAATATAAAATATAGAAAACCGTAATATAATTTTAATATACAATATAGTCCGCTTATAATGGACGTAATAGGGACCTCCTATAAACGTCCCTACGGGTATCCATTATATAGGAAGAAGGAGATAGGTGTTAAATAATAATCAAGTTTTATATAGACGTTGATATTTTAAAAGTTAAGTAACTCTAGAACTCATAAACGCATTATCTAGAAAGTTTTTATCTGTTTGATAATAATAAAAATTTTGATTTCTTGCACATTTTAGTGTTTCATTTGTTGATATGACCTATATCTATATCATCGACTTGCCATTCGCTGTTGGGAGCAAAGTGATTAACAGCGCGGCATCATAAAAGGCGATATGATGCTGTCACAAAGCCAATTGAACACAACTTACACACACAAAAACTCGCGAGAGTTGCAGTGATAGCCAGACAAGTGATACAGCTTACGGAGTCACTGCAACTAAGCACCCACCACACATTAAAAAAACGTTGTTTTCGACATTACATAATATTTAAACTGGATATTTTCATGTAGAAACATTTCCATTTTCAATAATTGACTTAATGAAAGATCATCTTCTAGATCAAAATTATTGTTGAAAACTTCTGTGTCTGCATTTTTTATTACACCATCGTGCTGAAAGCAATGTCTAATTATATCTGTTGACACTTTGGCCCATGAATCATGAAAAATTATTATAGTATCCAAAATAGAAATAGACGCATTCTGATCTGCATCTCAAGAATTTTTAAGAGTAATTGTTTTCTAAAGGTCGGTCTTAGACTCCAAATTATTCCTTGGTCTATCGGTTGTAAAGCTGAAGTTGGCCGCGGTCGGAAAAATGTTTAATTCTACACAAATCTTTTAATTCCTGATTTATTTCCACTTAGAGGTCAATAAAACAATAAATAATTAAATACCAATTTATTCCATAACATATAATAATATGTTTTCGTTAAATATCTTCTTCGGTGGAAGAAATTGACATTTAATATGTGTCAAATTACTAATAATATAAATATAAATTGCCATGCCTATCAACAAAATTATCTAAAAAACAAAGAATTCATTGATATATCGAATTTTAATTATATTCACAAGTAATAATGAAGGAATAATGATTTAATACAACATTAGAAATTGAAATGATTTGAATTATTCGTATATCAATCTATTTTTTGTCAAGCTCTAACAATTCTGTTCAAGGACTAGGGAAAAACATGGCAAAAAAACCTAGTCAAGAGCTTAAAATTAATAAAATTCATGCGTGAATTAAATTATTGTAAATAACGCTTAAATTATCAATATCCGTTCTAAAATTTACCGCGTTTTCATCTTTCTTAATGTATATCATTTCGTAAATTAATCTTTTTTATAATTATTTTCCTTTTTTAAAATTTTAGTGTTTTGAAAATCAAAATTATGTCGTCTATCTTTAGAGTGCTTAGATAAAGCAGTTTCAGCGGTGACGTTATGTGTAACAGTGTATTGATGGTTATAAATTCGTTTCTTTAAATATTGTTTGGTTTGATATAACATTTATTACAATCTTTGCAATCTAATTTATAAACGACATTACTTTGATTACCATGTTTAATGGGTGGTTTTAAATTTGTGAATAAATGTCTATTCTTGGTAGGTATGAAAGTTATGTGAATGTCTGATTTTTTTAATTCGTGTTTTATTGTGTCGCTTAAATTGTTTATATATGGTATAGTGTGGTATATGTTATTATTTAATTTTGTACCTGTGTTATATATTTTATTTATTCTTTTTGTGATTAATTTATTGTAAAACTCTTTAGGATAACTATTTTTTTCTAGTATTGTTTTTACTTTGCTTAAATTTGCTTTTCTAAAATCAGGGTGAGCTAATTTAATAGCCTGATCTACTAAACTGTTAATTACGCTTTTTTTAAAATTTACCGAAGTGTTTGAAAAATAGTTTAAATGTTTTACAATAAATTAATCACAAAAAGAATAAATAAAGTATATAACACAGGTACAAAATTAAATAATAACATATACCACACTATACCATATATAAACAATTTAAGCGACACAATAAAACACGAATTAAAAAAATCAGACATTCACATAACTTTCATACCTACCAACAATAGACATTTATTCACAAATTTAAAAACACTCATTAAACATGGTAATCAAAGTAATGTCGTTTATAAATTAGATTGCAAAGATTGTAATAAATGTTATATCGGACAAACCAAACAATATTTAAAGAAACGAATTTATAACCATCAATACACTGTTACACATAACGTCACCGCTGAAACTGCTTTATCTAAGCACTCTAAAGATAGACGACATAATTTTGATTTTCAAAACACTAAAATTTTAAAAAAGGAAAATAATTATAAAAAAAGATTAATTTACGAAATGATATACATTAAGAAAGATGAAAACGCGGTAAATTTTAGAACGGATATTGATAATTTAAGCGTTATTTACAATAATTTAATTCACGCATGAATTTTATTAATTTTAAGCTCTTGACTAGGTTTTTTTGCCATGTTTTTCCCTAGTCCTTGAACAGAATTGTTAGAGCTTGACAAAAAATAGATTGATATACGAATAATTCAAATCATTTCAATTTCTAATGTTGTATTAAATCATTATTCCTTCATTATTACTTGTGAATATAATTAAAATTCGATATATCAATGAATTCTTTGTTTTTTAGATAATTTTGTTGATAGGCATGGCAATTTATATTTATATTATTAGTAATTTGACACATATTAAATGTCAATTTCTTCCACCGAAGAAGTTATTTAACGAAAACATATTATTATATGTTATGGAATAAATTGGTATTTAATTATTTATTGTTTTATTGACCTCTAAGTGGAAATAAATCAGGAATTAAAAGATAAGTACATAAAGGTCAAAAAATACATATATTAATTCTACACAAAGGTGGGCTAGGCAAGTGTCTATAAGTAACAGTACTAGGCGTTTCTCTGTATTTAATTCAAAGTCTTATTTTCTCAGAAAGATTTAAGAAATAGTTTACGTCATCCACGGCTTTTTATTGATGTGTAATCTGCAGGTAGAGTTCCACTATTTTTTAAGCATCTAGGCTTCTGATACCTCCCCACTATTAGTGAGAATTACGCAATGTTTTATTCTTTTTGACATTTTTGTACCATTCGTCTTTAATTTTTGAACTATTTACCCATATACTTGATACTGTTGACTTATTTAAATTTAAAGTCATATACATTGAGCTTGACGATTTTCCACTTTCAATTGTTTCAATAAGTTTTTACTTGTTTATAAGCGAATTATACTGAATTCCAAGTATGTCTTGTTTAAAATATTTTTTTTTCTTAATCCAATATACGCCAAAGGTTATCAATACGATTTATATTCGAACTGACATTACAACAACCATTCCTTAAGTATATGGCTCAAGGTTGTTGTCGTGTAAAAGTACATAATCATTTGTAAATGTAACTAACTGACACCATTACATGTCATACTGCCCCAAAGTATACATAATATGACCACCTCCATGCTCCATAGTGGGTGTTAAATTTTGTTTCTGTAATTCTCGGTTTGCACCAAACCGTACTGCCATCTGATTTGAAAATGTTGAACTTTTAGTCTGTATGTAAAACGTTTTCGCCAAATCCCCAGACGTTTACCATTAAATGAATTCGCATGCTGTACGCGTTTTGCTGTATTAGCTTTGCTAATAAATAGCTTTCTGTGTACTATATGGCCATGGCAGTTAGATTTTCTTAATACTTTTCGAAGTGTTTCTGCTCACACATTCTTTGTTCCCGATTATAATTAGACGTGAGCGGCAAACGTTCTTGCGTTAACTAGTAGATTCTTGGTCACCTCGCTTAGGAGTTGTCTCTTATCACGGTTACTTAAAATCCCCGAACGACAACCACTACAAGGATTATTATTGACGTCATTATTTAGTTTATATTTTTGGATTAAATACTTTACTCTTTTATGAGGCATTTTTACACGTGCAACTATTTTGCCATAAACTTTTATCCTTTTTATGCAGTACAACAATTATCTGCTTGTCAGCATCACTCGGTTCTTTTGTTTCACAACCCAGCTTGCGGACTGCGTACGACTGTTGTTTTACCTGTACTTGTTTGATAAACAGATATTAATTATAAATTATAGATAATTTAAATATAGATATCAAATGTATTTAAAAAGTGAAAATTATATAATGGGGATTTTGTGGGGCGGACATTTTTAAATTATGTATATCGTATGCCTGATATGCTTCCATAAGTAACCATAGCGGGTTTTACATCATTTCTAGTCCAACTGCACTCGTTACTGGCCTATTTGCTTACTAGTGTTCAAATGCTTTATTTACTTCATATTTTGGTTTTATTTGAATAAACAGTGTATCATTTGGAATTGGAAGTTGGCTTGTAATGTAGGAAGTTGTATATGTAGTTTGTGTATGTCTTACTAAATATTGATATCATTTTTCATTGTGCCTGTATGTACAAAATGTGAGTATTCAAGTACTTAATTGGCCCACTGTAGGAAGAGTCCCCTTTATCGATTCTATAAAACAACGATAGAGGACCAAGAAGAGCCTAAAAGTAAATCAACTTTACAGCATTACATCAACGATAGTTGTATTGCTTTCGATGTAAATGACTGTATACACTGTATATATGTAATGATTGAATCGACTATTGTTCATTTTAAATGCTAGTTATAGTTCGATTAACATTATAAACTGTTGGATTATCATTTGATGCAACTAACAATAAATCCTTCCTGGCATTTATTTATATATATTCTGATTAGTTAGTTACTGAATTCCTTATTTCTTATCGCTTTTAGATATTAATTAATTATGATTGCAATATGCAGCAATTACTTATATGTTTCTAATGCAAAACATTTATGCTATTCACGCAAGGCAATGCCATGTATTTCTTAAGCTGCGTACTGACTTGAGCAAATTTACGCGCACGAACGCTGTGCGCACACAAATCCTTTGATAAACGTGAAGAAACCGACAAGCGACGGATAGCGTTCGTGCGCGTAAATTTGCTCAAGGCAATACGCAGCTTTATATTTCTGTTAAGGTTTCATTCACGATTTTATTATAAATATGTATTATTTGACTACTGTGAAAAAGGTCATCATCAACATACTATAATGATGATAGTCCAACACGAAACGGGGTAACAGACGGCCATAAGACGGCTGATAAGTTAATAAGTTTATCGGCAATTTACAGACTTGAAATATGATGACACAGAAAGTAATTATACGAGACAGGTTTTAATGTGTAAAAGCAAACGAGAGTACAAAAAATATGTAAACACCGCCTGGTGCATAATCGAATCCACCTGCACAATATAACGTGAACGGTTCTTCAATTAAATTTACCATTTGGATCAGCTCTTCCACACTTCCACTTAACAAATATATAAGTCGAACGACGTTGTGTAATTAGAGAGATCATTGAAAAAAAAATAAAATTGATTGTGACCTAGCTAGTAAGTAAATATCTACATAATATGTTGATGGGTGCACGGGATATTGATAGACGATGTGACGCAAAAAATAATCGTGCTAATAAAATTAGATAGTGTTTAAACGGTGGTCTTAAGTACCGCTTAAGAATTAAACTTACCCTTCTATCAAGTTCATAGGAAGTGATATGTACGAATTTTGACATAAGCCAATGACAGTTCATTTGCATTTATCGTATTTCATACCAGGGCTATGCAACTTAAAGTTGTTGTTTAGCACCATCTAGCGTCTAGATCGGCGGATTTTTGAAAACTAATTGCTTAGTATGCTCGTAGATGTAGCGACCAATCATGAAACAGTATTTGACAGTATTCGTGCTATTTGTCATATTGTTTATATTATTTTTACTTTTCTTAGGTTTATCACCGGTGATATATATTGTTTATCGTTTCGAAAAGTGTATCGAAGTAAGTTTATTAAATATTCTGATCATTGTAAATAATTTTCAGAATGAATCTTGGATATATTAGGAAGTGTCGCGTTGAAGGATGCCTGGACAAAACATCCAGCGTATCTTATTATGTGAATAACTAGCGCTGTTTTCAGAAACCGGGTACCCGTTCAGCGCACTACCCGGGTATACCCGTTTGCACAATCGAGTATCCGAACGAATTGAAACATTATTATTGGAGCAAATTGATTTTTCTAACTTTCGTTGCACAAATCATCCAGAGACATGTATTTTTTGCATAAGAATTTTTATAGGGCTTAGCTTGTTTGCCTAGGTGAAATATATAAATAAAATATTAAAAGGACTGGATTCTAGACTAGGTGTCAGAAAAATGTCGGATCCCGTGATGAGGATAGCATTTAATAAATACTGTAAAAAAACGCAAATGATTTTGTATAGGCTTTGTATAATTAAGACTTAAATGTCAATATTGTTTGATTTCTCTGTTGTTTATAACATCCTATACTGTGTACATAATTTATCTTCTGCTTCGTTTTATATATTATCAGTTGATATATTTTTGGTTTAGTATTTGTATGAGCTACAAGTTTCAGACCTTTCTTTACATCTTTTGTTAAATTATAAATTCCAGTTAACAAAACATGTAAGAAATGTCTGAAACGTGTAACTTGTTTAATATAACAAAAATAAGTATTAGGGATTTAAATACCGCGGTTAGCTTATCACTGAACCAAATATGTGTCAAATATCTTGTAATAGTCCACGATCTAGACGATAGATGGTGCTCCCGCAATGTATATCTATCCTTGTCTAAAGTTGCGCTTCTATTTATGTATGTTCTGTGTTTCATACAAATAGACAACCTAGATTTCTCAAAAGTTAACAGGAATTGAACATTTTATAAAGGATTGATATCGCCGGTAAATGAAACAGAAATTATTTTTTTTAAGACTTGTGGTTTTCGCGATTTTTTGAGTTGAAAGATGCCCGAGGAAGCCACGTGACCAAAACGCTGCGTGACGTAGAAACTCATTAAACGTTACCGGTCTAATTTGTAGGTTATATCGTTGATTGAAGGAATACATAAAGATGCGCTACCTATGACAGTTGACAGAAATTTATCCCATCAAATGGAGATTTGCATTTGGCATTATATAGGATCTGACATTTCTGTCAACTGTCATAGGTAGCGCATCTTTATGTATTCCTTCAATCAACGGTTATATTCAACACTTTAATCCCTTTAATCTATCCTGTTGGGGGATGCTAAGGCATGAATTATTATTATTATTATCTTGACGAAGTAAGTAGGTGAAAATGGGGGACAGTGAAAATATCTATTCCTTCAACGGAATTTTATATAAGGTTGTGGAAGATTAAAACGTGCATAAGTTACTTCAAAAAAAATGGTAAGTTTCAGTTTTTTTTACATTTTTTGGTATTTACACGTACAGATAACTGACAGTTCGACTGAAACTGAGATTGAACGGAAAACTGATCTGACCGTCTAAAGGTACCTACACTCATTTTAATACCATACTACTTGTATAGGCTTCTCTGACGAAGGTACATCTCTCCTCATGATAGTGAACCATTTTTTTCTTATTGTTACATCCCTGGGGATTGTGATGAACTTTTTATCCGGGGTTTTCACGGTGGAACTTTTACACATTGGCACTGCACAATACTTGTATGATACAAACATTTTAGTCAAAACAAGATAAAAATTGTCTTCAAAAGTTCAAAATTTAAATTTAAAAAGTAAAAAGAAATCGTCCAAATACAATAGATTTCGATAACATAAACTGACATCTACGACTGACATAATACACAACATCATACGTCACAGTTTTTAGTTCACGTAAACCCCGCGTTTTGGGAGAGCGCTGTAATCGTGCTTCTTCCCAGATTTCTAGGTGAAATAATATATTTTTTCGTCTGGGAATAAAAGGAATGGCTATTTCTCATGATTATCTTTAAATTTAAAGAATAATTACAAAGTACATATGTAGGTTGTCTATTGAAGCAATACAAAAAATTGTTGACGTCTCTGAAGAAATTATGCCAGACAATGGAGATGATATAGCTATTGTTGGAGTGTCAAAACGATCTCGAATTTTTCATCGTAAAACAAATTATATCACAAACTGAGACGAAAAAATATCTAGAGAATTTAGATTGTCTAAAGAAGCTACACACATCATATTTCGTCAAGTTGAGTGCAATATAGAGCATCCAATTAAGAGGTAAATATAAGATCTGTTCTAAGAATATCTAATAGTTGCCGATTCGTCAAAACTAGGTACCTACCCGAATAAATTGCTTCTACTTTGGCTTCCACGTGTATTATTCCCGACGGCGCAGATTATTATTTTATCTTTTTCAAATCATCGTACTTCGTTTTTAGCGGTCTTGCAATTCGCCTACCATTCTCGTTAAACACATTATTAAATTTTATTAAACCTATATTATAAAAATAGCCCTTAGCATATTTAAGGCATTGTTAAAACTTTGTTTGAATATTACAGGTATCTTACATACATCTATTATCGAAATTAAAACTTTCAGAAGAAGCGTTAGAAAATGTAATTTTATTTTGTTGTATTCCATAAAGATAGGAATTATATAAAATTATTTTTGATGAAAATGCTCCCGCCTGGTGTGATTTAAGTTTAACATATTTCGATAGATGGCGCATAAGCTGACCAACAACATTTTATTATAAGTATCCCATCTACAATAAATGAGACGTATACAAAGTGATCATTTTGAAAAGTCCTGAATTGTCCAGTAGTCCACACTGATTTTAATATGGCAGCGCTGGGTAAATTGGCTAACATGTTTATTTATTTTGGTGATTAGGTTTACTATTTGCATACATCCTACTTGTGACAAATCTCAATGAAATAAGATTAGTTTTAAATTGGAGAAGTATACGAATGAAATTTCCATATTCCATGACAAATTGTTGAACACATGATTCCAAGGGATTTTTCCATTATACATCCTCTTGTAATGTTCCATTGCAAAAGTGCACCATTACAATAAACATATCCTGTGTATCGTAAAAGACATTGGATATAGACACTATATTGTATTGAAAAAGATAGAAAAACGGCAATATAACGCAAAGAAAATACAAGAGACTTCAACAATACAATACGAACGCAATGACAGCTATAATAGATAAGTGTTGATACATGTTGGCAGTATGGTTTTGACATAAGCTATGTAGATGCAGTATGGACAATTGACGGAAGTAAATATATCCTAGTTTTAATAATCCGGAGGCTTTTGTGTTGCCAATCCAGGACAGTTCAAAATGATCACTTCGTATATTACTTATGAATAGAGCACCAGTAGTTTTAAATAAATACGACTCTATTACCAGATACTGTTTATATTCTTTAATGTTTTTGAATTAATATTTTTAATTAAGCGGGTCGATAGCCGCAGTGGTTAAACGGCTGTGACGGAAAGATACGAGCAGGGTTTTAATTCTCCCGAAAGACGGTGACAATTTTCCCGGAAAATTAAAATCCAATCGACTTACCATTCGCTGTTAGGTGTAAAGTGATTAACAGCGCGGCATTATAAAAGGTGGTTTAATGCTGTGACAACAGCAACACAATTATACACACAGAAAAACTACACGGCGAGAGTTGTATTGATGATCAGACAAGCGATACATCTTACAATGTCACTGCGACTAAGCACCCACCACATATTAAAATAATAATAATAAATCGATAGCCGCAGTAGTTTTGCTGTTACCCAGTGATGTAGTAGATTGCTGGAGTCCGGGATTGGATTCTCCGAGAGGACGGTGACATTATCCGCGGAGAATTGCATCCCGATCAATCTAGCATTCACTATTGTGAGCAAAGTGATTAACAGCGCGGCATTATAAAGAGCGATATAATACTGTAACTAGTCTATTAACATATTTATACACACACAAACTACACAGTAAGAGTTTCAACGGTAGTTGAACAAGTAATACAACTTAAGAAGCCGTTGCAACTAAGAATCCCCACAGATACAAAAATACCTTTTTATAATTCTATATTTCATATAACAATAATATTGACGGTGATTATATTTCTAAATCCATTTAGAAAGCACGGATTTCTTTGCTTCTTCTGCTTTCGGCAGTAATTTAAAGCAATATATACCGAAAGCATGTAAAAATTAATGCTCGTGAGTATTGCTTAGAATAAAGTATAAACTTTCAAATACAATAAGCACAGAAAGGCGACAATCCTTTATTGTAAACAATTTTAATATTCTGGCATTAAAATAGAGAAACAAGTGGATACCTAATAAAGAACTTCATACCACCTACCATAGAACCGCGGCCGACATCCGTTGTTGCTATCAAACAAAATTTAGGTGCTTTTATAAACTCTATAGACAAGCTTGACAAAATAAAAGTTATCTACATAACAAATAGGAATGGTGGTAACAATTTTTTTATTTTCTGAATCATTGTGTAATTAATATTTTTGTATGTAATTGTGAGCCATTATACAGGATGTCTCAGCAAGACCGTTCATTAGAAGTTTATGGCGTTCTGGTTAAAATATAAATTTGAAAATTTAGAATTATATACAGTCGATTATGTTGTCTTCAATGAAAATATTATTAGATTTCTAGCGCTTCCGGTTATACCGGAAGTCGCCATCTACTTTATTATTTTCAATGGAACACCCTGTATATTTTTACACATTTGGATTCACCTATTTATAAGCTTTATGAATATCTTTACTTTTTGTAATTTGATTCGAGCGTTTTGTAGTTAATCGATTTTTTCTGAAAAAATTTGCTCTGCAGACCTGTCTACAATACGTGGTTACTTTACTATGGTACGTTAACTCTTCGAAATTTTGAAGAACCATAATTCCATTTTTTCAAATGGCACTCCCCCCATATTTTATTACTTAGTCGTCTTCGGGGTCCAATTCTACATATTCTATGTCCGGCATGTACTATATACCTAAATTAATAGTTTAGGAGATAATTAGATCTTGAAAAATTGCACACATAAGTAAGTCATCGATACTTATCCAGTGTGCTATAGAAAATAAACGTTCTCAAAGATTTATTGTCAAAGTCTAACGTCAAAATCACTCTTCGTCGTTTGATGCTTGTCAGTTAATAATTACCCGTTAAATGCCTTTACACTATTGCTATAAAAAGTTAAAATGGATAACAATAACGAAAACAATGTTTACACAAATCAAGAAATTCTTAATTTATTTTTTAAGAAATGGGTGTAAAAAGCTAGAAAGAAATTATAATAATTTTTAGAACATGCGGGACATAAAAGATGTAGAATTGGACCCCGAAGACGACTAAGTAATAAAATATGAGGGGTGCCATTTGAAAAAATTAAGTTATGGTTCTTCAAAATTTCGAAGAGTTAACGTACCATAGTAAAGTAACCACGTATTGTAGACAGGTCTGCTAGAGCAAATTTTTTCAGAAAAAATCGATTAACTACAAAACGCTCGAATCAAATTACAAAAAGTAAAGATATTCATAAAGCTTATAAATAGGTGAATCCGAATGTGTAAAAATATACAGGGTGTTCCATTAAAAATAATAAAGTAGATGGCGACTTCCGGTATAACCGGAAGCGCTAGAAATCTAATAATATTTTCATTGAAGACAACATAATCGACTGTATATAATTCTAAATTTTCAAATTTATATTTTAACCAGAACGCCATAAACTTCTAATGAACGGTCTCGCTGAGGCAGCCTGTATACAATATCTATTTTCTGACACCAACGAATTAAAATGCAATAAGACGTTCAGAATCCTCACTTTAAACTAAAAGTCATAAACATTTTGTTTACGACATGCCGAGATAAGACCGAAAGAATTTAATTACTTAGCTAAAGTACTAGCAACACAAGATGCTGTCTTTGTATTACCAAAAACAAGTAAGGGCAGACAGAGTGAAAATATTTTGTCAGACTGCCTTATATTTAAGTAGAAATAGAAGTTTCAGGCTCACTAGGAAATAAAATATAATTTAAAATTAAATAAATATGTAATTAATAATTATGTGGTGTTGATAAAAATGTAGTGATTTCAAATATGTAATCGATTTCAAGTAACACAATAAAAATACAAGATAGATACATTATTATAATTAAAGTTGGTTGTTTTGAAGCTTTTTTTTTCCCAGCACTCAATTTATCTGCATTGTGATATATTGCTGTAAAACTACAAAAAGTTTACTCTATCCAAAATTCGAAATTGTGTTTAAGAAAACCTAATCTTTGCTCATTTATAACATCAAATATAGTTAAAACACAAAACTAAATTAATATATATTCAGCTGGGACCCATCAAGTCAGTAAAGTACGTAGGAAATCCAGATGATACCTCCTAAAGACTGTATAATAATTTCAAATTTACCATTAGTAAAAACATACAGAACAAAGACAGCCTTGATTACATGTATAATGAAATAAATCATACCTAGATGAGTTAATCAATAAAGCACACACCTTGCAAAATTTCAACAATTAACAAGCTATTATCGTACATAAGTAATAAAAAGATTTCTTATCACACTCACCTGGCATGCACACACTTCTCCGAAACCCCTTTTCCTAAAACTCGATACATTCGAAATGTTTTGTATGTAACCGGTTGTGTTTCTAACCACTTCCATTGTAAGTATCTATGAAAGTACATCGATTTAATAAAATCCCTGAATGGTTCTCCTGCCAAACAAGTCTTAACAGCTTGAACACATGGAGCAAATAAGTCTTTATGTCCATTTGTGAGTTTATCACTAGCTGAAAAATCAAGACCCAACTCTGGAAACGAAAGACACTCGATGCCTTCATTGCGTAGCATGAATTCCTTTTGATAGTTTCAGCCAACTCCACTCGTTGCTCATCTGTTTCCACTTCATATTGATCGGCAGCTTTCAAAAATTTGATACAGCGATGTAAGTTTGTACGTTTAGCTTCGCACCATTCTTGAAATAATATTTTCCCTATTGGTTGTTGATCCACTACATATTCATATCGTAGATCTACATAATAAAATTACTTTGTTTTATGTCAGACTTAATATGTTTGAAGCACAGCAAGGTATTACACAAATGGAACAACTAAATGTACTTTTAAGAGCTCGCAATCTGTTCTTTAGCTGGGTTAACTGCTATATAATTACTTTTTAATCATACAAGAATGAATATGAATGTTAAATTTGAATCAACACTAAGTTTCCTTATGTACCATAATTAAAAATAAATTACCTATTTTGTTAATAAGATCGATACATTGAGATATATGAGGAAATTGTAATATCTTTCTCCACTTTTTACTTTTTCCCTTGTTAGTATCGGAACCACCTAAAACGATGAGTGTTTACAACACGGTAACCTTAACCTCCATCTGAACTTTGTAATCTCACCCTCTCTTGCTTTCAGATATACTGTGTTTGCGACAATGTTTTCTAATTCCATGAGTTCCAGCTTGTCTGATTTTAATACCCGTTGGTTCGGGCCGTAAACGACCCTTTTCCATTAATTACAAATTGATGGACGAAACGCAGACGCTTGATAAATAATTACACACTATCACTGGACCACTGTCACTTGTGCTGTAATGACCTTACGACGTTCAATGTACCACTAAATTCCAACAAGTAGATATTTCTCACTCGAACTTAAAATTCGGACACGAATATATGTCGGTAAAGGAGATTGCAGGGTGTGTCTCACCACCCATTCGCAAAACCCTCATGAATAACTGCACAAACTTTCCCTGTTGTGTACTACTACAACCACACGCGTCTTCCACCGCCGTATGCGCCACGGGTTCTAACGAAAACGGGGAAAGCTACTTCGTCCAACAAAGAAAGAAATAGGCGCCTAATTCACACGATTCCACCTATGCGTAAAAATACAATGCTGATAAAAGTAGTAACACGTATCTGTAGATGTTGCTAATTTACAAAATTATAGTCTAACAGATTCACTTCTGCGTTACATTACCAATAAAATAATTTCAATAAATATTTATCTTACATTTGCCTACCACTGTTCTGTGCGTATTAAGTATATAGCAACAATTCGCAACGGTAAAATTATAGAGGCGGGCAATGATTATCTATTTTTAAAACGGCGATATTTTTAAATTTCTATATTTTTTCTGTACCTCGGAAAGTATAATACTATATTATATAACAAATAATATTAATTTCAAATAAAGCTTATCGAACTGAAATCAATTAATAGCTACGATTTTAAGCGTTTAAAACACGCACAACAAATATACATGATGTCACAATAGTGAGACATCTTCTATATCTCATTTGCTATGTGAAAATATAGCAAATATTTAAACACAAAAATGTTTTAATTCTATGAGGCCTAAAACAGAAGATTATTTTCACTAGAATTTAATTTAGCCGTAACTACCAGTATCCTTTAAACTTTTAACCAACACAGACTTGTGTATACACATTATTGTAATTTTATGATAAGTATCAAACTTTAAGGAGCGGTAGGAACATTAAAACAAACATTTTCTGTGGAATAAATATACGTCCACCAATAACCCTTTTTAGCATAAATAGAAAAAATTATGTTTGTATTATTTTACAAAAAATCTTTAAGAAAACGTTAATAAATTAACGTGGCATATTTGTATTACATAAACCGCGGGAAATATTTCGAACATTATGGGGTTTGCGATTGGTCAGCTAGCCCGTATATATGAAAGGAGCCTTGAATTGCAAATTAGTATGCAGTCGTGTCGTGTATAAATGTGTCACGGTTGATGAGCGCGCGTAACCGCCGATGTGGATTATTTTTCTTATAATTTAAATTAAATGCAAAATTGCATACGTACGCTGCTGGTATGTGTACTGAATTTGCCATGTTTATTAATAAATCACTATTTGCTTATGTTGGACTTTGTTTTAGGGACAAATAAATGTCAATTTACAGAAATTCAGCGAGTTGAAGTCGGAAGAACGCGCGGACCAAGCCATAAGACCTCTTCTTCTAATCCATCGGCGGTCCAGATACTAACGCACGCACTGCCCCATATCAAGTTGAAACCACATGTTATTTCTAATGTTTAAAGGAACATTTTCAAATAATAGGGGCAAAACATTTTACAGAAAATTCAGCCCGCATGTTAACACTAGTTGTTATTGGTATCTTCCAGAGACCACTGCTTGTGAATTTTCATCGTGCAAAATCTAATTGTTTCTACTATTAAAGAGAAAAACACCATCGAGCGTGAAACATGCCTCATCAGAAAAGAATACTACTTTCTCGAAATCATTTCGTTGTGAGCCCAAAACCACTGGCAAAAACCACAGTCGATGTAAGTAACCTTTAGGTATTTAAAGCTTGTACGCGGTGTAAATGGTAAGGATAGAGAAGTTATTCGTAGATGACACGATGTACCGTCGATTTGGATGATCCAATTGTATCCAATTGTGCAAACACTTGTAGATTGGTTTTACTCCAGGCGGTGTTGAACTTCTTCTTCAAATTGAACCGTACGAACTGTTCTAGA
The DNA here is from genome assembly GCA_023690525.1 of Holotrichia oblita. Classification (NCBI taxonomy): domain Eukaryota; kingdom Metazoa; phylum Arthropoda; class Insecta; order Coleoptera; family Scarabaeidae; genus Holotrichia; species Holotrichia oblita. The sequence goes on from CM043019.1 coordinate 99,807,821, forward strand.
ACGACTATCGCCACCAGGACCAAGTTATTTAAATGAGAAATTATCATTCATTTTCAATACAAATTTTAAATTAACTATATCAATGGACAATGGCCTCCAATTAAATTAATAATTACTTTAGTTATTTCGATATGATTTGAAACATTTTATTGCTCTAATATATATATAAATATCGATAATATTATTTACTTAGCCATAGGGTGTTAACACATTTGAACATATGTTTATTATAAAAACAATGTTCGTTTTAATGTTCTCTCTCACGCCTTCAAGTTTGTCGATATGATTTTGTGACACACTATTATTATTATTCCCTATCTAAATGTTTTTAGAATTTTTGTTTAAAAACTCGTATCAATTTTATTTTATTTTGCTTTATAGACTACATCAATTAACATTTGATCAGCATATTGTATTGAGCTGATATGTCGGCAATAGTATCAACCTACAACATATAATGAAAGCTACCACTATTCAGACTTGTGCGCAAAATAACTAGTTACAGTTACTAATTCGCTTTTATTCTCTAATGCTATTATATAGAAACGGCTGTGCAAAAGTAACTTTAGATGTAACGCAATTACTTATTATACGTAGCTGGTACAGCTCTACCACCACTTAATGTTAACCGATTGAATAGAAGTTGTTTCCTAATGGCAACAAAAGTCTGTCTACCAAGCATTTTTCTGAAAAAAAAATGATTTCGAACAGGTTTATGTGTTGAGCGATTCTAAAGTAAAATTTTAGGGAAATAACTAAGCATACCAGTCACCGCTCTCATTGTTATTTTAAAAATGGATATAAACATATCCCTAACTCAACTAACAGTTACTTCTCAAGAAATTGACATCACTTGCATATGTTTTTAAGGTAATTATTCGGCATTGATGTCACAATGATCTATAAGGAACGTTATAAAGATGTAATATAAATGGAACAATGACGTCATGAATACAAAGTATTTCACGTTGCTTTAAGGACACTTTTCTATACCGAACTGACGTACTTTTAAAAGCACGTTAAAAAGACGTCATCCTTTTTTCGGACCCTCCAAAGATTGCCAAAAATACGTCACACGGTTATATTTAAAATTGACCAATTAATAAGTATTTATCGTATAAAATAAACTTATGTGCACATATATATATATATAGAAAATATATTTATTATTTAGGTACTACTTGAAATACATACATAGATGCAAATATATTGGCCTACTTTTGCAAAGCCAGTGGAAGATATATCTAGAGGTTCAAAGAAATTTTTATATTTGTATCTGGTATTGTAGAGAGACGTTTCGCGCAAATACATAGTTCTAAGGCATTTACGAAAATTGAAGCAGTTCAGCCGGTAAATATATCAAGACATTTTTACATAACCGATACATGTTGTATCGGGTTTAAAAATCCATGGTATATGTATAGGATACATTTAATTTGAACATTGCTAAAATTCACCACTCGCAGTATATTTGAGATTATGGACAGTTTATATACTCTTGAAGTATTTCTGTGCAATTACAAGACTCCTCTCTATAAAGCCAGATATAACTGCAAGCACGTCGTCAATTCTCTCAAAGGCTAAAATAAAATGTTCCTAGCCATAAATGTCTCTTATTGGCCAACTTGCAACGTCAGTGAAATCCGTGAAAATGTCGTCGTGGGGCTGTGACCTAATCTGAGTTTCCCGTCAGTATCACATCACCTTAATTTAAAAAAAATGGCGTGAAAATAACGTTACGTTGCTTGGAGGGTTGTAATATACATATATTTGACAAATTACAGAGACGTTATGATTACATCATTATGTTCCTCTTCAACAGTATGGTACGCAAAAATGGTAGAGTATCTTAATTTCTAGTAAGTTATTTTACTGGTATCGCGCTAAAATTTTTCTTTGATTGATATTACGCGTTTGGTGCTGTAATGAAAGAAAGATGTCTTCTTACAGACACATCACAAAGGCGGTTCAAAAGCTTTGCATGTACGCTTCAAATGTATTATATTAACTTAAAAATGTTTTGTACGGAAATGACAGTACACTGCACACTGTGCCTGGTGAATATTTTTCCATTCTTCAATTACTGCATCTGCCAGGTGATTATGGTTGGAAGGCGGGGTCTACGAGCGCAAACCTTTTTTTTTAATAGGTACTTCTATAAATGCTCAGTAGAGTTAAGATCTGAGAACTGAGAGGAATAGAAACAACATGAAAATAACCAGTAACCTGCCCAACCAAGTGGGAATGCGCATTATCTGACGTACCTAAATAAAAGATTGGAACCCACAAAAGGAGCAATTGACATTATGTACTTGTTCAAGTAGGATACTCACAGACCTTACACGTCTAGGGACCAACTCTCTGCGATCATCGAAACATTACGGAGCTACTATCAAGCAAAAATCTTGGAGATAGTTTACCTTAACCCTTCTTTCGTCAAAGAATAAAACCTTTTTTTCTAATCATTAACCGACCAATATTGATCATTTGTGACAAAACGTAATCTTTGAACTTTGTGCTGTCCGGTAAGTAATGAGTTTGTAACTGGTCTCCTCATTAATTCGGTTTGTGCTGTCCAGTAAGTAATGAGTTTTTAACTGGTCTCCTCATTAATTCGGCTTCATTTAAACGTCCTTTAGTTGATCGAGACGCTATTCTAAATTATTTCTTAACACATTACTACACATTACATTCGCCGATTCGTAAAAGCCAATTAATTCAGCGCATTAACTATTGTTAGTTATTTGGTATAAATTGATTTTCCCCTTTCTTAGGCATTACCTATGTATATATGTACATACATATGTATGTATATGCATATAAATTAATATAAAGGCTTCTATCGTCGTCTATTATAAATTATGATACATCTATTCGAATAAAAGTACGAAATTTGCCGTATATGTACGGTATGTATATACTCAATAATAAAAAGGTATAAATTGACTAGCACAATAAATTTAAAATCTGTTTGACGTTACTGAAAAGAAGACATTAAATAAATGCGTAACACATGTGTATGTACAATTCAATTATTAAAAATATTTACAATTGACGTTTAAACTATTGATATCAAATATATTTAAGACGTTTTTGCTATTTCGTTAGTAATAACTGCGTCATTTGCACCTATATGTTAGTTATTGTGTTTATAACACCTATATATGTCGTATAAGTATCAGTAAATATATCATCATCAGTAAAATATTTACACGTAATTATACTTTCCTAGTTGTCACTTTACTTTATTTCCAGATGAGCCATTTATAATTGAAAATGAACAATCAGCAGCATTCAAAAATAATTTCCCTAAAAATTGTTTGAACACTAATATAAACATTCACAACACAATAATATCTTTATATTATATTATTAACTACAGGTAGCCCACTACCAAAATTTTAAGACAACTATTAAAATATAAAAATCAATAAAAATTAAAAATTCATACATCTATGAATTGAACGATGTTGAAGGATGATAGGAAAATAGGTTAAGGATAAGTGATTTGTAGGATATCTTCAAAGGTCAAAATAATAAAAAAAATACACGTTATATTACTACATGTAGATGTGTTTACGAGATTAGAATATGTGTTATTCAACAGAATTAAAAAATAATGGGAAACATATTATTGTTTTCATGTTTTCATATTAAGCTCCTCTTATAATCATTACCAGAACAATTAATTCCAAAAGATTCTCTAAAGTATTGTGTATATATCATGTTTATTCTTGTTGCACAAAAAAAAAATAAACAATACAGTCAACTTAAAATAAGAATAATTAAAATAAATTTGGTTCCGTATATAGGCATATGAATGTTTTGTACTAATTGCACGACTAAATAAAATATCGCCACTGCTATCTATAAAGAACAGCTTCAGATGTGTACTTACATAGTTGTTTTCACAGTGGTTGGGCATGTGACAAATGTATTGATTTATTTTTGTTATTCTGGACTTCTAAGAATATCGTCAAGACCTTCCCTTTTCCCCCCAAAATGCACTGTACTGCTACTATTCTGCTTGCGTTTTCTACAGTATCATATTATAAATTTATAGCATTTTCATTACTTGTTTTAATTACTTGTTGATTAATATACGTATTTCGAGCAGTTAAATGTATCATAGCTATTACTTTTACATAGCTTCTTAATTTAAGTAAATATTCTATAATAGGGTGATTCCTACAATTATGTCTATTATTGGGATTTTTTTTTACTTATTGTGTATTGACAATGTTCGACGTTTGCCAATAATAATCAATTCAATGTACTAATTAATCAATTGAATAGTCAAGTAATTTACTATCTATTAAAAGTTATACGATGAGTTGTTTTAGTTTCTTTACAGCATTTGTTTTAGCATACTTGTTAAGAACATACTTACTCACTAATTGACACGGCAATAGTTGAAGCGATAGTCACACAAGCAATGCAGCTTAAGCAACCGCTACAACTAAGACCCATCATAAGACAAAAAAACTGCTTCATAGTCAAGAATCCAGAAATCTGTAATTATTCAAGGAAATCATTACTGGTATTTTCTTACTGAAAATATCTTCTTGTGGAGCTCATTGAGAATGACTTCGAAGTGGTAGAGATTTTTTTGTGATATCGTTTTCTCGTAACTAATTTTGATTACCATATATGTATATCTATTATAACGCCCAGTTCACATGCTACCAATGCTCTAATTGATTAATCAAGTAATTTGGTAACTATCGACGTGTAAATGTAAATTTGATTAAATTACCAGCTGCATTTGCGGTGAAATTGTCCTCTTATATGGGTATAGCATATAGCTTATTTTTCAAACTAAATGCAAAATTTTTCAGTTACCAAATAAATAGTAAATAAATGATTTGTTTTAAAGCGAATTTCTCTAGAAAAGGGTAGGTACTACTTCTTCAGAATAATTAAATTCGCTTTCAAGCAACGCTTTTATTATTATTGTTTTTACTACCTACGTATACTCGTATGTATATATCCTGTTCTGAAAAAATCAGATTTAATTTAAAAAGGATAATAAAAATACTTGAAATTTTTTCAGTTTTGGCATATTTGTTTTAAATATTTTGTATGTAACTGCAACATGAGTTGACATCAGATGAACATATCAAAATACATAAAAATGAAATAAATGGTGAAATCTTTTAACATCCAGCAAATAAATTAATGTGATGGGTGTGAGTGTGTAATGATCAATAGATCACTACACATTTTCTACATTCACTTCATATCGAATTTTAATTAATATTTTACAGGTACAGCTGAAGATCTAACTTAATTTAAGAAAACAGATAAATAGGTTATCGCAATGTGAGCAAGGATCCTTACAGCTTTTGAACGCAGAGTTGGCCTTGTCTTGTAAAGTGCATAGATTTTTGCGTCAATATTGCTTTTAATAACCTAGTTTTTATGTTTGCTACGTTTATGACAAGTTCTAATACCAAATTTAAATCAGAGACTTTGACGCCTGCTTATAGAGAATGTAATAGCTCCACATTGCATGCGATTATTTAATTTCATTTATATGTAAATTTGTCAAGCATCTCAAATAAGTCTCGAGACTTTCCGCTCCTAGTGCTGCTTTCACAGAAGGTTTTCGACGATAATATTATCATCTAGAAAGGGTACATAAAAAATATGGTAGCCTTTATTGCTGCCAGTAGCCACATCATGCAGACCAAATTCCATGTCCTTGATATTTTCTTTTAATTGAGCATTGAGATCTTGAGGTGTATGATGGATTTTTTGTCTAATATAGTTTTATTGGACAAAAGTACCTTTGAAAAAGCAAGAGACCTCACTACTCTATAGAATTGGATATCAAGAGATTGTCCGATAATTCTCTCATACAAAATATGAAAACTTTGAATATTTGTCACCCAACACAACATCATTGACTCAACCCTTGGACATCCACATTTTTTAAAACTTAAAAACTAAGTACAGAGCTGAAACTAGTAAATTTTATTTTAGAAAATTTTAAGGAAATTTATTGAGCTTAAACCCGACAGTAGTAAAGTGATCTTCAAGCCATAAACTTCGTTGCAGAGCGATATTGTTAGCAACACAATACAGAATTATTTTGCTTACTTATTACAATTTTAAACAGATCTCACAAAGTTTGATTAAAGACCCGAAAAAATGGACGAGAATATAATCAACGTGTTGATCAGCATATCATTGTGTTGAAAGACACATATGTAAATACAAAGTCTAGAAGACTTCATGCGACGAGAAGGAACATCCTAATGAGGATATCGTTGATGAAATTAAGATATTGAATCTACACCCCTTTCTTTACCAGGAGCACGAAATATTTTGCAGGAAGGGAATGAGAAATGTCACGTCACAAAGAATTGTTAAGAGATAAAAAGTTCGGTATTTACGCGCGCATTTTACTAATACGAGTTTCTTTCTTTTTGATTACCGCGCAAACATAACTTTAAAACTTTTACATATATATTTTTGTACTCGCTTATCAAAACCTGTCATTTCACGATTCGATTTGCGTGCGTAAAAAGTCACTTTAAGCACGAGTGCGTAAAAGTAAAGTTGGTACTTCCTGGAACTTGATTAATTTAGTGACATTTTAAAATCATAAATCCCTAATAATCCCTTAATAATATGGTCATAAACAATAACGTATTTAACAATATGTATTATTATTATAGTTCTCGTACAAAAAATATTGTACAAACTTCGTGCGTGAAACATTTCGCGAATTCGTGTCCATTATTTCTATAAACTGGTCACTCATTCACGAAATATGGTTTCACGCACTTGGTTCGTAAATAACTATTATAGTGCAGCAGGAGAAAAAAGTATCCTGCCAGTGTATGTAAGAAAGACGCCCTATAACTCAAAATGCACGGGTACTTTATTGACTTAGTATACCTACATGGACTGTCTGTGGCACAGACATTATTTGTATGCACTCTAAGACAATAAAGTTCCTTTAGGGTTTGAGTAAGAAGCCTCCTTCTTTCGCGCACTGTCCGCATACTTTTTTCTCCTGGTGGACTATGTAAAATCATGTCTTCGAATAATGTTGGAATAATGTACGCAGCAAACGAACTCTTCGAACAAAAACATCTTCAACGTTGTCATGGTGCGTTGTCAACGGTGGCATATGTTATGTATGTACTTATCGAAAGTTTCAAAGCAGATATCGGGGCTTCATTTATTGTGCAACTTATTACATATAACTTCAGTGATAGGGATACATAAAATGCAAAAAAAACATTTTAATAAGGGTTAAGCTTGCATTCAACATCATGAGCTATTTATAACACGTTTATTTTCATGTTTACTCAGTAATTTCAATAACACTGTACTAGCTACGTATTTACTACGTTTGTGATATCACTAATGAATAGGATAGATAACAATGAACATAAAGCACATATCGTTAAATCATTTTTTTACAATCGATTTAATGTGTTGACCCTTCGATAACTACCGCATTGTGTGCACAATGTTATTTATAATAAAATAAGCCGCTTCTAGTGCTGATAGCGCTTTTAGGACATCAACATATTGAATTATGAAACATGAATGCTACATAGTATGTTGTGTAATCAAACAGATTACCGATTTGCAGTATCTGGCTATTTCTGAGTTATAATTGCGCCTGCAGTTAAGCTAGTTACCCTGCTACCGAAACACATTGAGAATTCTTTACATAGTGAGAAAACGTTTATCTTTTTTATTTCCTAACTTATTAGATAAGTATGTATATGTATGTATGTATATTAAGGGTATGTATGTGTATTAAGAGTTCCGTTTGAAATAAAGAGATAACTTTCTAAATTTAAATACACAATACATATTTCGCCATATTTACGCTGTAATTTATTCCTTTAAATGTAAATATGTGTCAAACATAATACTTCATTCTTCGTTTTTAAATATTAAATTATTATATTGTATATGTTAAAAATACAAAAATATGTCTATGGAAGAATGAACCTTTTCAATTTCATCATGTAAGCATGTTTAGCTGTTAGAAATTAAAACAAAAAGGTATACCTTAAATAATAGTTGAAATACAACAAAAAAACTAATATTACAAGAAATAAATGTTAGTACAGACGGATCGGCTGTTTGTGAATAGACGGCAGCATGCATATAATATGACTAATGATAAAAACATACCAGATCATACTTCACAAAATAATTGTGGTAGTAAATTTAAGCATAATTTTATAGTTTTAATTGAAATAAATCATTCAATATTATTACAATAACAACATTTAAAACAAATTCCAGGAATAAATCTTGAATGGCTAATCAGTTTGTTAGTATTTTTGTATACAGATAATATGAATCAAAATAAAAGTGTCTTACCTTTCTTGTCCAGAAAATATATACCTACATATAATAAGTGTTAATGTAAGAAAAATCTGATTTAAATAATATATTTATAATACAAATTTGAGTATACAAATAATACATTTTTATAATGCAGTTCGTCACTATTAAAAAAATACATCACCCAGTAATAACAATTGCTTTGTGTACATAATTATTTAGCTGGAGTAAAGCTGGCCATAGATAATGCTTGACGTTCTCGGAATTTCGATCAGACAAATGGTGTCTCAGATGCTTCTTCGTTTGCAATATCACCGGAGTTTGAAAATTAGTATCCAGTTCAAATGGAGGTTCATGATTAACTAACAGCCAAGCAGTCCTAGTTACGTCGGCTATGTAAGTCCGTAGACCCTCGCATGTATCCAGACATTTATATTCCTGTAACGTCCTGCAAACTAAGGCTCGTACTTGTTGCTCGATTTCGTGCAGCGGGAACGTAGCTGATGTTATCGTCAGACATTGCATAATGCAAGAGTGTAAAGATACATTGTTCATTTCACGAATGTCTATATGAAGTGACCGGCAAATTTCTCTATATTTGGAATCCTTCAGCTGCCTACACGTTCTAAATGCGAGCTAAGAAAATAGAAGTCTTGTGCTATTGTAGATTTTACATTAGTAAGGTAGCATACAACATTTCTACGCTTTTTGTTTGCTTCGGATACTTTTGAATTAGTTGAATCACATCTACAAAGATTACAGAAACGAGCTCTCTATCGTTTAAAACAGCTTTGTGTAATATAGGAGCAAACATGCAACGTTCACCGTGTAAACTCCGAGTTTATGAATAGTATGTGCATTCATGAAGACTAGCAGCCAACGCAAAAGTATTCGAACAAAATTGTGCATAAACGTTTTATACTGCTCTATACATTACTACCCTACACAATTCTAAATACATGTAGAAATCAATTAAAATGTGTATATACACAGATATGTTAATTAGATCCAGTGCATGGTATAAGGGTAAACTGATTTATTATTTGTTTGATATATCATATATGATTATATGAGAATGATAAGAGTATATATGTATTTATTTGCTATATTGCTAATCAGTCAAAGATTAATTTTGTCCACAACGGCCATTACTTCCTTTGAACAATGCTTTAATACTTAAAAATTTCTAGAAATTCTTCTAAAAAATAAAAAAGCCGGACCTAAATTATATGTCAGCATTTATATCCATAACTATCTAATTCAAAGTTAGCACAAACTTGGCGTATGGTGTTAGGTATAATTATTTTTGTATCTCGAAAAGTAACTTTTACATACAATTTGCTACACAAACTTATCGCGTCATGTGCTTTATTAAGTCAATTATTAGTACTTATCGTTCATGGAGAAAGTGTGTCCAAACAGCATTAAATTCTTGACAAGGATTAATAAGACAAACAATTATCTAAAACTCATTACAGTTACAATGTACCCTAAGAGAATTCATTTCAATGTAATACCAACTTTACCCTTTTAGTTTTTTTTTTTAATGTGGTGGGTGCTTAGTTGCATTGACAGTGTTTTAATATAAGTGAAAGATCGCGTCCTATCCCATCTTTAATAATTTTTATATTTTTTATATTTTAATTTAGGATGTTAGCAAAAATTGAATCAGTTAGTTATCTGACTTTTGCCTTCAAAATTATGCCTTTTTGGATTTGGCTCTATTCAATTCATTGAAAATGTCAGTTTAAATGTAGTATTTAATTGTAATCCAGCCAAAAGCTTTGATAAAGTATGTTCATTTTCGTACATTTCAGAGACATTCTTACCTTATTCTTAAAAATACATTCTATTTATATACTACTGGACAGAATTCATGAGGGCACGTCGTATATTTCAAACGCGCGGAGATACAAACGTGATCTTTCATCTATAATAGCGATACCAATATACAGACACTTGGATCAGTACCTTTTATATTTGCATGCTGCTGTAGTGAGAATTAGAAGTCATGGAAGCAGAGCGTTGTCAGAATCGCCAGATGAACAAGGCATAACATGTATATATTATGTGCGCAATGGAGGCTCGCCACCACTGCCTTTGTGAGTTCAAGATAGGCAAAATTGTTGGGATTCAATGAGCAGGTTTGGTCTGTGACTAATGTTTGATGTGGGTACCGGGGCATAAGGGCATGCCAGGCAATGAAATAGCAAAGAGGCTGACAAGAAAGCGTTCTGAAACAAAATTCACTGCATGTGAACTCGGTCTGGCGAAAACCAAGACTGCGATACGGAGTGCAGTGGCTGAGTGGGTAACAAAAGCACACCTGTTACACTGGCATAAATGGATGATGGGACAGCCGTCAAGGCAATTAGCAGAAGATGTGCTGGCTCTCAACCGAGTACAGCTTAGAATAGTGATGAGTCTATTACAGATTTGTTATCTTTGAAGATTAGGCTATTTATAATGAGGAGGAACAGGCAGCCTACCACATTATCTTTGAATGCGTTGCATTGGAACAACAGAGACTGCCATTGTTGGAAGAAAAAAACTCACTGACAGGACTAACCTGTTTATCTAAAGAAATTCAGTAGGCATAGAATAATACAATAGGCCATAGACCGCAGTTTTAAGGGGAATATGGGAAAAAACTTGACTCGTGCCCAGTGGAAAAACAAACAAACAATGTTAGAAAGCTGCGGAGATAAGTTGAACTGGAAGGGTTGGATAATTTCTGCAGGTACCATATACCGCTAATAGACTTCATTCTTCATTCATTTGTTGCGACCGGGGACTCAAGCTAGGTACATTCGCCATAAATACATTCTTATCTAACAGTGTTACATCATTCTCCTAGTAAGTATAAGTTACACTGGTGTAGTATTATTCCTAGACCAAATTTCATTACGCTGTTCATCCATTCGGCTTATGTAGAATATGCTTGTGAATTATGTACAATAGTGCAACTTAAAACTTTTTCGTTAAATGTAACTAATATTGGTCTACAGAAATATGGCCTTATGTGAAGAAACAGAGAAGTATTACGTGAGTAATGTATAGTCTAATCAACATATCAATGTATATAAAATAAAGTATAAATTGTACTAATTTTGTTATGATATTGCTTTGGGATACGTTCACTGGAAAATAAAACTTCTCAAATTTGCAGTTATTTTATAGTTGTAGATAATCTAATCAAAAGTAACGTAGCATAGAATTTAGTTACTTACTTAGTAGCACCTTAAAATGCTTGCAAATTGTTTGAAACAATCATTATACATATGAAAGCAACTTTGAAAATGTGAGGAGCTGCGTCCTTTGAACAAACTTCTGATAGTACTTATGACGCATAATATGCTTATCAAGGAGAGATACTTACCACAACTACAGAGAAAAGGATTTTGGACTTCAGTTGATTTGCTTGTTGTAAATCGGGCAAGGAATTTAAAGATTCCAAGGCTCGTGGTCGACTTTGGTAATAAAGTGACGCATATCGACCAGCAGCGTCTTTTCTGTAAAGGCAAATGAATGAATACAAAAATAATAATAATAACAATAATAGAATAACCGAATGCAAAATAAAAACCCATGATAATAAGAATTTTTTATACCTTGTAATTTGTTTATCTTTATTTTGAATAGAAAAGTATAATACATAATAATTTCACATTTGTAGATATTAGTATTGTGATATTCGATCAGTGCTGTAATTTTTCTATACACAAATTGAAAACACCTACATTTCTTAGATTATCAATTATATTAGAGATGTAAAATGTAATAACTTTAAATGTTTTCATAACTAATAATTAATTTAGGCGCCATGTATCCGCTTCAAAATAAATAAAAAACAGTAATATCAGTATTTAGTACGCTGTTTGTTTTGTTTAAGTACCTACTTACAGCAGGTTTCACATAATTATTTCTAATCCCCCCGGTAGAGTTTGTATTAATTTCTCCCAGTTCAGTCATAGTCATAGATGTTGCATCGCATTAAACAATTTAACAAGTTTATCTTTTTATTTTTTATAGTTTAACGACGGGGCATTGAAGATTGATGTTGAAAAATAGAAACAACTAAATAACACGTTACAAGTTCGCTGCAAAACCGAACCATAATTGTACTTTGATATTTCCTTCTATGTTGTATGTTATCATCTTTTGCTAATATTTATTTGTCCCTTTTGGTGCCTAGATAATTGATAACTTGTTTCGTCCAATAAACCAGCAGTTTATACTCAATACTACAGTAATTTCTAGGAATTCGGTGACAAATAACGCATTTGTTACCTGAAATACACTGCAATATTAAACGCGTTATAATTATTGATATATAGAAAACTATATCAGAAGTAAAATTGGTTTACAATAGACTAGCGAGAATATATACGTATAAAAGCATCTGGACGCTAATATAATAACAGGGAAAGTTTTAATAAAATTGTTAGACATTGGCATAAGATTTATTACTCAAATATTCGACGCCATATTGTGGCCATATTCAACATTGAATACTGCCCAAATCAATAGAGTTTCTCTAATGAATACAATACAGTAAAGCAGATAGAATCGAATTATTATGAAATAAGTCCATTGTAATGATCAAGGATTTTTGGTCACATCAGACGTGGGTATGTATGTACAAGAGTAAATTAACTTCCTGATTAACTACAGAAAACACTGAAGCACGTATACATTTCTATATCATATGAAGATTGGTGTAGGAATAACTAGTACTAACTACTGTGTTGTATTGTTGGCCATCCTCCACAATCAACAGTGTAACTACTATTTTTTTCATATAATTTTGCTATATTAGCCACATGTGATAACCGAAGACCAGCAACCTGTTATCAGCAAAATAATTTAACCACAATACAGCTATAGCTAAAGAAGTGGCGTATCAACGCGAGCGAAACTAAACCTGTGTAAGTGACCTTCATAATGCAAAAAGGAACGTCCTGTAATACTAAATAGCATCTGACACAATTCGAATACCTAGGTGTATGTAGGTATTTTGATGACAGGTTTCACATATCGAATAACACCCCAACGTTAAATTTAAATATTTGTCTTTTATTTAAAAAGATGTAAACAAGTACATACTGCAATATCTAAAAACGTTGGTGCTATATCAATATATTTTGGTAATACATATTATATTCTAATCAACAGTTACCTATTTTTATTCCATATCTGTCTACAGTAGCTGTTACTATGTATTCTAATAGTTAATTAATATTTATATTGCGACTTCCGCTTCCTCGCAAGCAAATATGAACAGCTTAATTATGTCTTTAAGCAATTATATATTCAATAACTAAAATATATATTCATATATTAATTTTCGTATGTTATATACAGATAACGTCAGCTCTACGGAGTTACCCGAAGCTGAATATGAATTGATGTGGAATGATAACAATAAACATTTTCTATAGGTATTTGAGAGTGCAAAATTAACCAAAGACGTAGCCATTGTGTACTAATGTATTAGACGGGTTTACAACGTATGTGTGGGGGGTGCCAGTGTTTTCTGCATGTTTACTGATTCCTCAACCAAAGTCTGATTTCTCATAATTAACAAAGTATTGTAAGCATCAAACGCAATTTTAAATTAAATTATATCAAAGGCTTCCACGGTTCGAGTCTCTACTATGACATTTCAAATTAATTGTAATATGTTTTAAAATGTAATGTGGACAATTTGTAACAATACATTACGATATAAAGCATACATATTCTTGAGAAAGATGACAAACGTCATTGAAACATTAAATAAAAGAAATTAAAGAAACGGTGCAGGAACGCAAATTTAAGACGGAAAAAATATATGAATCTTTAAAACTTACGGTTAAATATAAACCAAAGAATTTGGATATACATCAACCACGACGAAAAGAATGGCAAACGAAGCAGAACAACACCATTTCTCGCTAGATTGGATTCGAAGAAAGTATGGAGAAAATGATTTCACCCGAACAAAAGTGAACATCGGAAAGGAAGAGCAGAAAATAATATATCGGATAAGATATATTATTCATATTTCATATTTGACATAAGAACCAAGAATGTAATTTAAAATTACAGGGGAAGTAACGGCTGTCACAACGTTAACTAAACGCAAATAAGATGATCGTAGAGCTAGTGGGGTTAGCAGCCAATGGAAAAATCCTTTTAAAGGGAAATAAGACTCATTTATCTAAACCTTAAGCTTTCGATTTTTATTAAAATCTTCTTCAGAAGGTAATTGATTAGAGTAGGAAACTATAGCAGTCAAAGAACATAATTTTACAAAAAGTACCATTACCATCATATTATAGAAACCTTTAAACTGTACACAACATGTTAAAACACAAAATACCTTTTAAAAATTATTAAAACTGCGGTGAAAATTGACCAAAAGCAGACCGCATGGTAAGCGTGTGTAATTTAAAATTTTGTAAAGCAATATGAAATGTTATTGGAAACACACACACCAAAATAAAAGCACTCATAAAGCTCTTAGTAAAATAAAAACAAAACACAGTAATACAATATCAGATACTCTACTAAAAAATTTCTTGCGATACCAACGAAAAAACATTTGAACATAATTTTAACGCGAAAAGGAGATCCCAAAACAAAATTGGAAATTAGAACTTAGGGGCACAATGAATAGTAATAAGTGTAATATCTTTATATAGATGGTCACCGTGCTGCCATCTATGACAATAAGCAGATGGGCACTTGATGTTTCATAACTCTTAGTTACAGAACCTTATTGATGAAGTTATACCCGATAATAAAACAGTTATAGTAGGTATGGGGGCACCTTGGGAACTCCCCACCACTCCTACCTTTCGCCAGCTAGTGGGCTAGTGGATATAAACAAGAAGCCGTTCTGTACCTGATAACTGTTCGATAAGATCAGGTACTGAACGACTTTCATCAGGTATGGAACAGCTTTTATCAGGTATGGAACAGCTTTTATCAGGTGCTAAACGGCTTTTATCAGGTATGGAACAGCTTTTATCAGGTACTGAACGGCTTCTTGTTTATATCCACTAGCCCACTGCCGGAAGATAGAAGTGGTGGTTGGTGCCCAAGGTGCCCCCATACCTACTAGTTATTTACGATACAAGTGTTAAAAGTGCGATTTTATTTTGCGAGTAAAAGATTTACAAAATAAAATAGCATTTTAATACATGCATTGTATATCCAATATTTTTTCTACAAACACAATTTTTATACAATTTCAACATTCTAATAAAAAGTTGAACGAAAATTTATAGATAAAAATCTTTTGACAGCTTATAGAAATAAATTAATTTGTTTGTCGATAATAAACAAGCTTGTCTTGATTAAATGTGTTTATCATGGTGACAGAGTATTATTATAGGTCTCGTACAAAAATATTGTACAAACTTCGTCCGTGAAACATTTTTAACTCTAGTGTTAAAAGTAAAATTCAAATGTGTTTATCATGTGACAATTACTAATTACATGTGACAATACTAATTACATAATATTTAGTTCATAGAAATACTTATGTATAATAATCTAACCACATCTGATCCAACTCAAAATGTTCAAAGGCAAACTACGAAATTAGTAGATGATTAAGAAACAAAAAATACTAGAGATAAGTATATAGAAGATAGATTAACCAAAACACAAAAAAGTATATGCTTGAAACCAATAGTATCTTGTATATAGGGTCCTAGATATAAACTGGCTAACTTTGCAGCACAACGAATAAGCCAATTAAATGACTATACAAAAAATTCTTGGGAATTTATAAATGTAATAAAAACTAAAACAGTGCCAAAATATTTAATTAATTAGTGTGATTTTATATCAGTTTATACTTTACACAAAATCAGTAGGAGTATAATGACTTCGTAATAGAAATAATTAAAGTTAATCAAAGCTTAACTTTTAATTCGCTTTTTTTTTAACTTTCCGTAGAGTAGATTTATATTTATTTATTAGGGGTCATAGTAATTTTGCAGTGTGTGTTATATAACTTTATTGTTATAGTATAAAAGAGTATCTGATGCTTTCGGGTTCAAATTTAATTCTTTCAATGTCCATATTTCCTAGACAACAGCAGCAACTGTTCCTCTTATGAAGACGTCACCATTGCTTCGCTAATAAGTACTTATAGGTTAGATTTTGCAGTATTTAATACCTGGTGTCAGAAACCGTAAGTTTTAGGTAATGAGTAATCCGGGTATCACTTCTTATCCGGTTCTCAATTCCTACCCAAATTTCCATTCTCAAAAGCCACAGCTCGATTCCTATATTGTTTCTACAACATTCGATTCGTACATTTACTTTCACGCAAAACTTTTTCATCTTTATTTTAACAATGCGTGTATTTTGGCATGCATTTCATGCGATAAGTCATAAAAATTAGTGTTTGCTATTGTATTTCTAATTTAAAATAGTACAGCTACTCGCAATCACTTATGCATTATAAAAAAAAAATGTTGAGTGCAAGGAATTGAGTACCCGGTTCCCACATGTACCACAAGTACTTAGACACAACTTGTAACAAATTTAGCAATTTGATTAAAAAAACATTCGCAGTTCCACTCATTGCTTAAACAAACGGAGAATCAAATTACGTTAAATTTGTTAAATTGATATTCAATATAAGTTCATAAATGTCACAAATATTTATTGAGAATCACAACTTTCAACAACTTGTATGACCCAGATTAATATACTAAAACTCGTTATTTAAAGTACATATTATTTTTCATTCTTATTCGTGCTTAATATTATTTCTAGTCAAACAAATGTTGTATAATAAATGTAAATAAAACATATTTAGTGACGTTATACTTTATGTAGATGATAAAAAGGAGATAAATATTATTGAGCAAACTGTATGACGTAAGAGAAAGTATTCTTTAAATAACTCACTCTTTATCAATTTCCTGTTCCGGCTCCGAATGATAACCATCACTGTGGCAAGGATTTTCAGGTAATTGCATTAAATCCAAAACCGCACCGCATCCTCGAGAAAAAGACATCAGCAACGTAGCTACAGGTTTGTCGTCAATTGCTGAATATATCCTGAAAATATATTGTATAACAACTAAATATTACAACTCATAATATTTCAATGTGCCCAATAGATTATGTAATGCACTTAAAATCATGCGAAACTTTAATTTTCTTTTGCTAAATAAAGAAATTTCTGTTCATATGATTGTTGCCCCGAAAGAAGCTCTAACTATATATTTCATTCATGTCTTAGCTTTCGAATATATCTTTTTCAAATTAAATGCGATTTTCTTAGCAGAAGCACACACACGTACACATTAATACATTCACAAGATAAGGGTAGCTAACTAAATTATTCTATAAACTTTTTAAAAATGTAATAAATATATACCTAGTGATAATACTTATACACTTTTTATTTTATTTTATTAGAAAAGAATTTCAAGAGAATAACTAAACATAAGTAGATCGAATACCTTAGTACTTTAGCATTAACAACAATAATATTAAAAATTAATAAAAGTGCTATAGAGAACGGGGTATAAGGGATATGGTTAAAAATTGGTTAGTACTCTATTGACGAAGATAACACTCCTTCTGTGCACTCGTGTCTAAACTACAGTACGTAATTCAATGAAATTATCAATCATATCGATGCAAGATATTGCTCTTAATAAAATGTTCACAAAATTTATCATCAAAAAGTAAAAGAAATATGTAAAAGTATTATTTTTCTGATCGTTCCAATAATAAAGAACAAACAATAATATACCTACATTAAATTTGACAACAAATGAACATTTGAATATATCTGAAAATCTATCAAAAATTATGAGAGTATTGCTCAATTTACAAGGTTTGTATCAAACATTTGTGAAAAAAATTAAAGCATAGTAATCAGAACAATGAAAGAAAATCAATTAAATATTTACAAAGAAAGAGAGAGTGTAGCAGACATATATAAATATAGGGATGAAAATCTAAGTATAACTTAGCGTCAAACGTGCTGAAAAAAGATAAAAATTCATAAAAGAA
This sequence comes from Holotrichia oblita, assembly GCA_023690525.1. Taxonomy (NCBI): domain Eukaryota; kingdom Metazoa; phylum Arthropoda; class Insecta; order Coleoptera; family Scarabaeidae; genus Holotrichia; species Holotrichia oblita. The sequence goes on from CM043019.1 coordinate 99,826,175, forward strand.
GACCCACTATAACATAAATATACAGAATATGAAAGACAAAATCATTTGGAAGAAAAACAAAGAAAGACCACAGACAATAATACCAATGACGTTATAACATTTGGAGGACATCATAATCAATAGAAAAGTGTGAACAATAGCAAAAGAGAAATACAGACACAGATAACATTGTTGAAGTATATATATGTATAGAAGACGAGGTATATACATCGGCGTTTATTTCCACATACAATTAAAACACAATTCCACTACAACAGACACATACACATACTATGTATGTATGTATGTATGTATGTATGTATGTATGTATGTATGTATGTATGTATGTATGTATGTATGTATATACATATCTACTTAGAAACTGAAATATGTGTATCGCGAAGCCGCGGACTCTGAATCAGCGTCCAGAACTGGTTGCTAGTTGTTTTCTTTACACATCCTGGTAAAAAAGAAAAAGAAAAGTACTAATAAACCAGCGCAAACGAATGTAAATGCTATCTTAAGTACCAAATAAATTCTGTAAGCGTATAACAGAATGTAAGAAAAATAAAAAAGCGCTACTAAAAGCAAATTATATACTGAACTGAATATCAATCCAGAAATTTACTAATATTTCAATCCCAAATAAAGCAGCGGTTTACAGTTATTCTGCAGTTATTCCTTTAATAAAAATCTACACAGACCAGTGGAATCGCCGTTCCTTTGAATCTGAAATATTAACAATTAAACTTGTAAAATGGTAAGAGAGCCGTTTATCAATAACAATTTTGTGGTCACTACACATGAATTAATTACTCTTCTTATGGAAACAGCTCTAAAGCGTTTCGGCAAAAAAATGCTGTAGTATGGTTGGATATTTCAGCAGGACTATGCTATTGTCCATAATTGTCGAAGAACAGAATTGAATTTATTAAAAGAGTTACAATTACCAGCTCTTTCACCTTATACGAATTTCATATCCCCCCTCCTCGGAGGCAAATGCCAATAATAAACAATACTACAGTACAAAAGAGCTGAAATCTGCGATTGCGAAATTCCTGTTTCAACATTGACCAAGTTGGCTTTATGATTATAGAATAGAATATTTTTCAATATATGAAATCTTGTCCTGCATTGACATGTCCTTAAACTATAACTTTAACTTAAATCCATAATTTATCGACGATACAAAAACGCATAATATGATAAACAGTTTATGTGGAACTATGGAAATGTCACTATATAATGTAACTATTGACAAGAGTTTCTAGTTTTTATTAAAACCTGTGCGATTTTTATTGTAAATTGTTTAATCAACATTAAATTTGTTAATTTAAACAGATTAAGTATTACAATATTGAGCTGTTATATTAGGCATCGTCTTCAAATGGATATTAAATTTGATAAAATGGCTCGGTGGCGTAGAGATAAGAGTATCTGCTAGTGTCAGTAACGACGCTAGATGCGAGGTTTGAATTTCTTAACAGACGATCGTCGCACCATTCTTAGAAGGTGGTTAGTTCGTTTGAGCTATCTTAAGCTGTGCCGTAACAAAACTATTGAATATTTTGCACACATTACATTATACAGTAAGATCTACAGCGGTAAACTTAATAAGTAATGCAGGAAACTGCTATAGCTACACTCATAAAAAAATAGCATCTTGACAACCATCACAGCGAGAAAAATCCCTAGACAGAATCTTTAGGTATCCCACACGAAATAGACCTGTTATAATAGATGTGACCATTGGAACTAATAGACAGCTGTCTATTGAGAAGATAAAAGTTGAACAACAGTTAAAACTGCTAAAAGTAGATTGTGATAATAGCAGTTCCCAATCATAAAAAGTGTAACTTTCCTTCATGAGAAAGAACACTTCACTTAACAATCGCTGCAATATTTACTTGAGTCTAGTATAATCTAATAACGAAATTCACTTAATAGGATCATATTTTCGGTACACACATAAAATTACTGAGTGCCATCCTTTGAAGGAGCATCCATTTCCGTATCAAATATGGAGGTAAAACATTTCGGAGCTTCCGATGCCGTGGTTACTATTTCTACTATTCCTTCACGGAAACAGCTTCACCCAAAGCGCAGTTAAAATTTCAAGCTAAACATTGCCATTATTTTTTTTAAAGCTGGCGATTGGCCGGGAATATTTTTAAAGGCAAAGAGAATTAAAAGAATAAATCGTCTTCATCTGTAGCAAAAATAAAATATTAATTAGTGACTGAGGTAGAGCATTCTCAGCTTAGGTTACAGACAGTTAGAATCCAATAGCACAGAACTGTTCGCTAGCAGGTATGCCTGAAGGCAGTATTTTGAGGGAACTGATACGCTCGTAATTTAAATATGCTTATTTTTCGTGTTATGTGTTCTCTATAAATACAATTATTCAGTAAACTTTTAATTATATTTTGTTATTTACTGTGGGCATATTACTTCTTTACCATACGTATAAAACTAAAGTGAAGGAGATCAACAATAAAATAGCTATCTAAAATAAATATTTAACAAAATTAGTTAAGACCATTTTTAAGTATCAACAATTATCCATATATACATATATATCAACATGTTTAACTTGCAAAAATAAGATAATCTTGACAGTATCGATGATTTCAATCATCAACAAACTTAACACGGTTATCGCCATTCTCTATTTTTGTTCCACAAATTACAAATCTTTTAATCCCGGATATTTTTCCACTTGCAGGTCAATAAAACAGGAATGAATTAAAAATAAATTTCCAAAACACAATCAATTATTTACAAAAATATAATTAATAAACTTCGAGCTAATTAATGAAAAATAATTATGAAACCGGTACCTGGTCTTAAAAAACTGTGGCAGTAATATAAAAAGAATTCTAAACTTACGATGAATTACTTTACGTGAATTATAAATTAACAGTCTGCTTCATTTTCATTTTTATAAAACGGAAATACTACATTTCAATATTTCTACTCTAATGCCTTATGCGTCGCATTTTCCGCATAAATAATAAATTTGCTGAAGTTGTCAAAACCATAATAACAGCGTAGCCCATTTATTTTATGGTAACAATAAATTTTACATGACCCTGCGCAGCATTGACGTCAATAAACACGTTTACTGTTGTGATTATGTGATTATACTACCTTCTAATTTATATATTGAAAGTCGTATACATTTACAAGTCTTTATAATGATACTACATATTTTGTATATTTATGTTAATTTATGATATCGCATCCTTATTGGTCATTAAAATTGTAAATCGAATAAAAAAGTGAATGTATGTATATCTCTAAAAAGAACGAGTTTCTACGCAAGGTCGACATTTTCATGTATGACGTCTTTAGTTGTCGATTTCAATTGGCACGTTTTTAAATCGACAATGCTGTGTACTTTAAGATTACTTCGCAGTAGGAAGACATAACTAACATACGCTTTTAAATTTGGTAGAATAAAGGCCGTTCAGATTGTAATACCGCAGTTAATGTTGTTTTCTATTGAAGTTCTATTAGAATCATAGAAATGTACAATACAAAGTGATTAAATTTGCTTACTATTATAAGGAAACTCTCTAATTATAATGGTTATAGAAAAGGACTACAAATTCTCGATGTGTCCTCTTCAGCCAAATTTGATTCGTTTGTTTTCCATAAAACTTGATACACTTCTGTCTTCGCGTGAACAAACTAATTGTCAAACACGCCGTTCTGGAGGCATCCATTGCTTTTTTCGGCGACTGAAACCGTCAACCGCGCATTCCATTCTTGATCCCTGAGAACTTAGAAAATTGTTGGGACTTAGGTCGGTATTATACGAAAAGTAGTCTAACAATTCAATATTATGCTACTTCAAAAACTTAATTTTCTTGCGAGCTGTGTGCAAACACACATTGTCATGATATAGGATAATTGTGAGTTAGTTTCTCAGAGCATGATAATTATTTTGAGCAGACGAATGGTTGTGTATCGATTCGCATTAAACGTTTTTCGATCCGGCAAAGGCAGTGTAGCAACATGATCTGATGTTGAGACAAATGATGGGAGGGGATCATTTTTGTTGGTTTCTCTCCATCTTGAAACATCCAAAAGTTGACTGAGATCTGTTTTGGAGTTGATAGGAAAAAATCCATGATTCATCGCCACTCACAAAGCTACAGACGTTTTTAAGTACTCGTTTTTGAACCGACTCAACATTTTTCGACACCAAGCCGACTACAAAAGTTGCTCACACCCAATTCATCATGTAGAGTCATTTTGATTGAAGTCTTTGGGTGTTTAAATTTCACAATGTATCACATATTTATCTTCCTTAGGGTGGGTTTAGCAATGTGAGGATAAATAAATTAACTTGCAGATAAAATTTTATTCGTAAGATAATTACAATGAAACGTTTATTCAGTGTTAAATAGAAGTTATCTGCAAGATAAAGCATTGTAGTTGCTAAATTTTATCTGCCAGTTAGCAATATCTGTCAGTTACTTACCTAACACTTTTATCCTCACATTGATAAACCCACCCTTAAGCAGGCAGGCCACAGTATGAATGATTTTCTGTGGGACTTGTGTTCTTGGCGGCCCTGTCCGGGGATCGTCGCTGAGATTGGTGCGTACGTTGAAATTTACAGTATCTATGTAGAATTGCCCATTAATGTGGTGCTATAACTTCAAAAACGAAAACCAACTCAGCAATACATTGTTGTTAAGTTAATCCGCTCCGAAAATTGTAAAAAATTATTGCGCAAAAGTGTTCTCGATTCAATTCCATTTTTTGACCAACTTACAAACTTCACTGTGATTAAATCACTTGCTGTATCTTGATAAAGCTGTACCAACAATGTGTTATTAGTGACGTCCTCAATGAGGCTATACGCAACATTAAAATGACATCCCTCGTATTAAAAAGCGCTCCTTCTCCTTTCATTTTGCATTCATACGGCTTTGATTAAGTACGAGACCACAGCTAATAATATTTATGCGAAGCAATATTTTACTATAAAAATAATTACTATTATTAGGAAAAAATTGTAATCAGAAGGTACATTATGAATTATGGTTCTAGAAGAAAAGCTTCAGTGTCTTGTATCAATCCATATTAAAGACCGAAATGAGGGATACAATTCACTACGTGCCATTGTAGCTGTATTAGTTTCAGTTAGGGAAATAAAAAAATGTTCGCTCTTAAAATAGAATATAAAGTAAAGCAACGAATTTCGAATAGGGCTGTTATAGTGTGAGATACCCAACTATATAAAATCAGTAGTAGTAACTCTAGACAATCGATGAAATTGTGCCCGCTGTGATATAAAACACATACGACGTACACTCATTTACAATTATTAAACACAGTTACAATGAATGTTGAGAAACGTTTATATACACCAGAGATTAAAAAGAATTAGGAGTTCAGTTCTTATAAAAAGTGATAAGTGGAAACATGTGTCATCATTAGAATCAGCATAGGTATTGACTTAAAAAAATATCGTAATACATATATAATTACGATATTTAAAAATAGTAGATAATTTTCGTCTTGAAGTTCTAGAAAACTTACTCCGAAATGAACCAGTTAGGCAACATTCTTAGTAAAAGTGGGACAAATAACATCGAGGGCTTCCATAGTCTACATATTATGAGGGCTTCCGGGTTTTAGCCGCGTCACAGTCGTGTAACAGACATAATATATACAATACAAAAATAAACCAAATACAAAATAACGTAAAATACAAGCTCAAAAAATACAATATCTATTAAGTCGACGTTTCACCACTAATGTACGATAAGTGGTTTTTTAGGAGCAAAAAGTGGGTTAGAGGCTGCTAGAAGCTCACGGTAACTTAACGTGTCAACTCCGAGGCGAAGATCTTTTGGCAAAGAAAAGCTGGCTCGCAGAGGTATATACGCAGTGAAGCGGATCAGCTAGCACTGGCTCACGGAGTGATATTCTATCATAAAAGATGTGCGATACTAAATGCCCTCATCTTCATGACTGGAAATTACATCGAAAAAAGCGCGACGCTGAAATTCTTTGTTTATATAGACTTGCATTATTTTGATTTTGGTCAGATGATTACCTTTTGTCACCACACCAAAACGGAGCGTGAAATATCTAGGTATGACCGTGGATTCCAGACTGATCGTAAGAATAATAAGATGCAGATCCCTAATTTGATCAAGCTCTGCTAAATCTCACAAAAAGCGATTACAAGTCCTCTTTCAAGACCTCTTGCTACGTCCGCAACGTCCAATTCCACCAGGATCTGAAGATATCAATTCTTCTAAAGCACACGGCAGAACTATAGGGTATACTGAAAAGAATCATATATAGTCCAACGACCCCATGATCCAGGTGCTCGCTGAACTGAATTCGAACCGCCGACAGACTAAAACTAAGGTGAACCAAACCACTACACTACTACTCTGACACCATATTCACGGAGTCAGCAGCATACAATACAACACGGAAACACCTATGAATAAAGACAATCCCAGGAACATATGTTACTAACCTATCTTGTCTTTCACCCGTCTTCCCCTCCACTTACCTAACTACCCTCTCCCACAGCTCCAACATCACTCAATTCCCATGAACTCGAGAGAAAACCCGGCGGAATAAGCCCGTCATCGAAACGAGGACAATAGGGTTTATGAATCTTAACCCAATCTTCAAGAGAAAAGCAAGACCTAAACCGATCTTTAATCGGCCGGTAACCGCACGACCAGCAGATGGCTGGATTGCATGCTGAAAAGCAGAGTAGTCCATGCCCAAATGTAAGATAAACGCATCGTCATGAGGGCCACTAGAGGCTACCCTCATGGGGAGCACTGTCACCTCTGTTGTGGAATTTGATCGTCGATGACCTTATCAGGCCATTAAATAACAGAGGAATATGGACGCAGGGCTTCGCTGATGACATTGTTATAGTAGCTAAAGAGAAATTCTCGGGCGTAGTGGCAGGTATCATGCGCTATGCACTGCGAATTGTGGAGGAATGGTGCCTTATACAAGCACTCTCAGTTAATCCACAAAAAACAAAGTTGGTTGCCTTCACCAATAAGAACAAACTCGATGACCTGGACGGCATTAGACTGTTTGGGCAAAAGTTACAATTAACCAAGGAAGTAAGGTATCTGGGCGTTACGCTTGATGCTGAACTGAACTGGAGAAATCACTTAGTGGAATAATGAACAGGGCTACACAACTATTCTGGTGCTGCAGAACGGTTGTTGGTAAAACCTGAGGATTAAAACCCCAGGGATTAAAAATGGATAAATATATGTACGTATTTATTATCCTTTGTATGTTGCTGGAGCTATAACAACGCTGGAGAAGAGCAGTTTTGACATGATATAGTTCTTTGTTGATATTGTTCGGCTGAGAAATTGGAACTGCTTGATGAACAAGCAACCTGATTACTGAGTGCTAGTGTACTGGATAATGATGTGACTTGGCGTGATGGTATCAATCCATATGTGTGGGTTTCTTAGAGGGACTTAAGTGACCATCCATTTGATAAAGTGACAAGTCACTACTACATCAAGAAAGAGTAGGGAACCGATTTGTTTCAAGCTCCATGGTGAATTTAATACTGATTATTAAGTAGGAAGTGTCGTTACCATTTGGCCAGATAATGAAAGAGTCGTTAATGGACCTCAATCATGTTTTTAATTTGCATGTTACAAAGATGTGGTCTCGCAAATGAAGATATTAGTTACAACAGGGGAAAGCGGAGAACCCTTAGCGGTACTAGATAGGTTTGTTGGTAGTATTGTTTGTCGAAGGCACACTAACATTTTTGACAAAGTCTGGAAATTGATTGTCTTGAATTGGTAGTTGGTCGATTAAAGTGACCGAATCGGTAACAAGCACTTTCGTGCAGGACGAGGTGATATCAGAGCTAACAAGAAGATCTCCAGGTCTGATAGAGATTTCACAAATAAGTTTAATAAAGTATAACGAATTTAAGATGCGACACTGAGTATTTTTCTTATATTTCTTAAGGGTGCCTGCAAAGTATTTGACGAAGCCGTAAATGTGTGAATTTATTGTGTTAACTATTGGTCGAAATCGATTTTTTGAACACCATACAACCCAGGTGGTTTGGGTATTATCCGTTTTTTATATCTGGGGAAATTTAAAAAGAAGATTTAATTAATGAAGGGATTTGACGTTCAAATTTTACGATGAATAACCATCATCTTACAGAAGATCTGATATTTTGGTCACGTACTGTAGTTTAGCCCGATTGACAGTTGCATTTCGTTTCTCAGCAGGAAAAAATGACTATGTGTTCGTGCGGAGAGAAAATAGACCTAGAAATGTTCTGTTGAGGAAGCTTTATGAAAGAACAACATTTGGTGGTTTCAAAACATAATGTCTACATTTCCTTAAAGATTGCGAACAGATCATTCTACTAAGGATATAGTATCTTCTTTTGGAATGCTTTTGGAAGTGACGAAGAAATTTATTTATTTACTAAATTACATTAATTTGCTTTTAAATTTACACACAAACCATAGGTTTTTCAAAAAAAGTAAACGCCCCCGAAATGGAGTAGTAGACTAGTGAATAGTGCCGTTTTCTTAAATAATAAATAGAAATTTTCTCCGTTATTAAGAATGGATAAAATAATGTTCTATATAAGAATTAGTTTAACGATTATATCTTTTTATTAAAAAATTGTTCCTATCATCCTATTAAATATAAATATTATTATCACGATTGATTATTTGAATATTAAGAAGCTCAGTAATCACCGGCTATCGGTAGCATTAGACCTAGTTTTAACTTGGAATTTATTCACTGGTAGTGATTTAGAATATTTTCGGAGAAAACTGAACATTTCTTGATAACTATGCTAGACTACACTAAGTTGTTCATATTAACTCCGAAACTTTTGCAAGAAAACAGTATGCATAAAAAATGAATTTCAGAATTATGTAAATCTTATGATTTACTTAATCGAACTAAAGAATTAAATAAAATACACCTTTTTAATTGAGATATACAAAACAACGCCTCCTTATCGGTTTGAACTCGCGTCGCTAACATATCTATCAACGGAGTTAATTGCTTCAATATCGGCTTATCGAGAAGCGTTAGCAGTGTCTTATTGTCAATCAATCGTTGCTGTACGTCTGAGTAATGTAATGATAAAAGCCTTTGATGCGAGGCATCCACTGGCTTTTTTGTATCGTTCGTACCAAGTCCCATTTCATCTAATCTATGTAGAACGTTTTTATAAGCTTCAATGTGTCTCTGAAGTTCAGTTTTTAACGCCGCGTGAAGATGCGTTAAACCTCCTACGTTGGGTGTAAGGCCATGATCTCCGAGGCCTAAAACAAAAAATAATATTTTAGAACTCACGAAAATAATTGTGAATAACTGCAAATAAACACTACTCAACGAGCTACAATTAATTGTTTATTTGTTACGAAGATTATGACGTCGTTTGAAAGTACAATGATTTAAAATAATTACAGTTTAAAACTCCGCACTGCGTGCCATGGCAAATACTTTCGCTTCAACTTATATTGAAGGAATGTGTTTACACTCTTGTAGGCAACCAACTATGCTGAAAATACATTGAGGAAGTATAATAATTCTTCACGTTTCCGGCAAATTATACTAAAAAAACGTCGTACAATTAAAAACTGTATTCTGTGCGTTACAGATTTATTTACGTAGAATCTTATAAACATTGAACTACAACACCACCGATTGATCGAAAATAACTAACCCCACAAAATTGAAAATTTATATTGTGGAATTCTATTAGGTATAAGTACAGATCAATAATTTACCACCCACCGAGAGTCACATGCATTGAGCAATCATATTACTAATTCATTAGGCGTGTTTGACTGCTTCCTCTTATTTCTGTCGTCGATTACTGTTTTTGGTCGTCATGAACAGGATGTGGCCTGGAACCATTTGAAAAATTTTGTTTTCTTTTAAACACGTAGGTATGACTTAAAATTTCTTGTTCTTAAATAATTTGTTGTAGCCTTAGATAACCTTATTAAAACAAGTCTGTCGTTGACATCTACATATAAGAAGTTTTGCTGCATCCCAGATTACACAAGACAGCTATCGCTTCCACTTTTCTGTATTAGAGCTTTTTTATTTCTTTACCTTATCTAGTAGGTTTCAAAAGGCTCATAAATTATTCGTTAGATATTGCTGAGTTCATATCCATTTTCTCGGTCGAACGACTCCCAGTGATTCTTGTGTTAATCTCTGATGATACTGTGTGGTTGTGGCCAGGACTTTAAAATTGTCGTAATTAATGCGTTTGTAGCTGTCTTGAAGTAAGCATTCGGCTGCAGATTCTTCAATGCATCCTCGTTGAGCATCTCTTCAATGTTCCTTTACTTTGCCTCCAGTCTCCTTCCTATCAATTCGATGTAGGTCATTTTTCTTGCAATGATATTCAAATTGGTATATGCTTTTTTGGTATGTAGCTTAGAGACACGGTTTTATCTTCTTGATTGTATTGAACCGTGTAATAATGTCTTTCTTCTCTAACGATTCCCTTACTTTGTCAGTTATTCTAGCGATGTAGAATAGACATATGCCTCAAATGCGGTCAATGATTGATAAGAGTGCACCAGTTACTCTTGTCAACTAGAGATCAGCTGTTTAAACTACACATCAAACTGAAACACCTGCAGTAGCTTACTGCATACTTAATGTAAGATCTAGACCATCGCATAAATTATGACAGTTTTCAGGTTCTATGCATAATCACACAGTACCATCAAAAATTAACACGACAATCACTAGGAGCCATGAAGAATCCGAGTGTAGCTTCAACCGAGAATATGGATATAAACTCAGTAATATCGTATGGAATCATCACACTGAAACGGATGTAGTCTACCGAACTGGAATTGTCAGCGATCAGCAAAATGAAGATATAAGACATATAACCGCAAACAGAAGTCAACATCAGCCATTAGAAACCTTCTAAATAATGTGGCAACATGACCAGCAACATGTCAAGTGGAAACTTATTTATTACACGACAACACCCGCAAGATTTAAACACAATAAACAAAGACAGCGAAAATCTACACTCAACTGTTTCCTATAAGTTCATTTCCTCTTTTCTCCATGTTTTCACTCATCTACTCTCAATTTTAGTTCACTTATCAACATTTGACATTTACGTGTATAGGTAAAATAACATTACCATATTAAATATTTCTACTGAAATGAGTTAATTCAGGCAGTATGTACGGAAAAAAAAATGAATTGCATGATTTTCTATTTCAGAGGTCAATCTTACATCAACCGTTTATGAAAATAAACGTATATGCATGCATTTTAAATTGTAGTAGCTGAGATTGGTTTATTCTAGAACTTCTCATTGTTTAATTCAATTAAATAATAGATTTAACGATCATTGAATATGAATATTGATCGGAATTTTTCTATGAGAAAAAAGTACCTAATAACATTTCAAAGCAAACAATTTTCAAGTGATATAATCTGTAAATGATATCGCTGTATATTTAAACACATTAGGGAAGAAATGAAACATTTATTATATGGATAATACAAAAACACAATTACAACAAAACGCACTGCAATTAATTGTATCCTTTGATGTAATATCAAAACTAGTCCAGAGAATAACAGTATTTGCCAATGAATGACTGTTTCAGTTTATTTTTTAAATTGAAGTTTTGAAATGGTTTTAATACTCATTAATTTTAATGAGTTTTAATGCTCATTATAAGTGGTTTTGCCACCTCACCACCGTCACAAGGTTCATTGTCTAGTATTGTGTTAATGAACCTGATAGTACCGATTCCGTTTCTGATTCACTATCAAATTTCAATTAAGATCAATACGTAAGGATACTATATTTGATAATTAATTGATGTAGAGAACGGTGTAGTAACAGCCTAAAGTTTTATTGGTGTCATTACTGCGAATATAAATGTTTTGGTTTAAGAAACACTGGTTATGCGTCAATTGTTTACTTTTGCATTAATACGTTTTATATTATGTATTTATAACACAATACACCATTTTGAACTTTACAAAGATTATGAACTCGAACTTGCTTTCTAATGAAATTTGATCTTTAATTCTTGATAAAAACAGTTTACTTGTTGTGTGGTGTCTAATAACACAAAAATAAACAAGTTATTAACAAAGTCTTTGGAAAAACAATTTTTTAATAAAACTTACATTGCATGCCATCATGTAGATATATAAATATCTTACCTCTTATCGCTTGCTCTAAAGCCTTCTTTCTATTGCTCAATAATCTGTGGTAGTCCGGGTGAAATTCAAATAATGCTTGGACTAATTTAGCCACCTTATTTTTCAAAGTAGGATCATCACAGGTAGCAAAAAGCTTCACTAACTGCCATAATATCGGCTCTGCGTTCACGTTCGGTCGTTGTCCAGTAGTTATCAATCTGAAACATTTTTATTTTCCAGTAGACATTTCTTTAAATACGACAAAATATAATAATTTTAATATGGAATTCGTTAAATCATCGAGATAAAAAAAGGAAGTACGCATTTTGGTAGTGAAACTCTTGAATATCGCAGGATTACTTATTTATACTTTCTATTTACTGAACATTTACAATAACTGTATTGTAAATATGTACATTAGTATAGTACATTCACGGGTATACATACGTTAACGAAAGAATTCGACTTCACTACCAAAATAGACGTGCACAATAAGAACCTTTTAGAATTCAACATGTTTTCGTAACTTTTTTTGTTTCAATTTTAGAATGAGTTAATATTAATAATGGGCGAACATTTCGCTAATATTTGAGAAAAACTCATTAAATTTCGAAAAGCACAGTGTCTATCTTAAAAATTGAAATATCTAAAACCATTATCTGTAAAATGCAGTAAAACAATGTACATACACGTTCAATGACAGTAATTCTGCTAAACTGCTGAATAACGATGGCTCTCCACCAAAGACTGCTCAATTTTCTTACAATATTTTGTTCTTGAGCTTAGAATGTTTTTATTATTTTATCATTTTAAAAACTGCTATTTGATTTTTGTTTATCTATTTGTTCGTGTTAGGAAATAGCTAACATAGATTATAATGATACACTAGTTTTTTAGTCTTTTTTAATACTTTATTTTTTATATAGGTATGTGTTTTTATAATTAAGTTGCACTCAAACAAAATAAATTATCCAGCGATTCGTGCGTATGTAAAAGAACTGTGAATCTTATAGACCTCAGCAAAGTTTACCAAAATCTATCAGTTAATCAAGAAACAATGGATTGTTATCTAATTCACAGACATTGGTGATAAACCAGAACGTAGCCACAAAATCTATAAATCTGATATAAATGTCTATTTCTAGTATCCAGTGTTGCTGAGTTTGATAAAATGCATTTATCTATATTTTTGCTGCAAATCCGCTGTAAACTAATGACTACATAGGTATAAGCTTTTCTGATCATTACATGTGTGGACTAAGATGTACCTGTTACCTCAGATTGATTCACGGTATCAATTTCTAGGAAACGACACCTAGGTATCGATACTAAAAAATTAATGCTCTAGTATACATACCAAGCGATTGAGTATTGATACCAAAAAGCCGATACCAAGTATCGCTACAAAGAAATCAGTTACAAAGTATTTATACCAAGAAATTAATTAGAACGTAAGGGTAGGTCGATACCTAACCAATTCCAATACTCAGAATCGATACCGTGCATGAAATCGATACAAGGGTATCAATATCAATATCAATACCTTGATTTGTGTCAATACCCGATACCAAAAATATAGGTATTGTGCAGGTGTATTTCAGTGAAATTTAAACAAAAAAAGCCATACAAAATAAGATAATTCTCATAATAAACACTATTCAAGACATAGGTACATAAACCTCCAGGTTTGTGTAGTGGATGATTAAATGATGAAATTTAACCCGGTAAGTACAAATAGTTGTAAAGTCCTAAAATATCTGCCACCGCGGTTTGAGAAAATTTGTAGTGTAATGTAAAAATATAGTCAAAACCAATTTTCAATGTTAGATTTGAGCAATTGTAGCTGTGATTATTTTAAAAGTGTGTATAGAAAAGGACAAAATTAGCTACACATATCTATTTCCTCATTGATACTTCCTTAAGAAGTATGTGCTGAAAACTTCAATTTAAATTAAGCGAATTATTTGACTTTTTATACATCTTTATGCAGTTTATTAGATTAAATGCAATACGTAAAAAACGTTCTTAATTTTATGTAACAAGAACTAAAGCCGTTACAAACCATGGGAAAGCATTAGAATGAGTTTCTGTGGGAATCTTCACACGGCTACCTACATGTAGATCCTCTAATCATAACAGATCAGTTAATTAATTGTTACAGCAAAATAGTTTTACATTATGGTAATCACCATCTTTTTCTTAATAGTTTTATAATAATTATGTTCCATTACGTTATATTTAATGCAAACATATGTACATACATAATTTATTATCGATAATGACATTAGATGATAACGTATCAATTTGCTGCAAATATACATACCGCAAATAAAACAAAGAAAAAGAATCTATTATGAAAATTATGCACATAACTCTAACATATGAAATAAGCACAAATTTATGTCGGCATAGAGATATAAGAGAAAGAATTATATAATACCGCTGACTTGTCCCTGAAAGAAGGATTTATTTCTTACTTAAATTTTTCAATTCATTTTTATTCGGTTTGTAAATATTAATATTAAACGTATGACAACCACCGCCGTCAAATATTTTATTTTAATTTTGAGTTGTAAGTGAGATTTTATACAATAATGAATTCAGAAAAAATAATAATAAAAACACGCACTGTAAACAAAATATCTGACAAACTTGGTAAATAAAGCAGACATAACATTGTAATGCCATACAACAGGAAACTCAACAGGAACATTTAAATTACATATAACATATAGTGAACGTGACAAATGACGACTGGCACGGAAAAAGGGAGGAAGAGAAGCTTTTCCCTAGATGCTAGAATAAAAAAATGACAAAACATTCATTCATTTATGTAATAATTTCAAACGTAATTAATGTACCTTTAAAAATCCATAAGTGTATATTAAGTTATTTAGCAAAAACCTGTAGAACAGTATAAAAACTGATACCTTAGTCTTGGCTAGCTAATGCAGTGTAGGATAAAAATCAGTAATCTCTACGTTGGCAAACTGTTACAAATTAACAATAAATAATTAATAATATTTTAGTGATGGGCAATAAAAACAGGGATTACATTTTTCTCAACTTCTTAACTAGCAAGAGAAGCGTGGATTATGTGTTCTTATTTGTAGTATCATCATCACCTAACAAAACAGAAACGGTTGTTAGACGTAATTTTCAAATCTACATATATCTTTCATCATTAAAAAAATACGGAGATCCTGTATATGCACCTCGAAATTTTCATTATTTAAAAATTTCACTAAAAGCAAAAAATTAAAGCAATAGGTTTTAAATATTTTATTATTGTACATTAATATTCTTGCTATTCTTGCGGTCAGTTTTTCCAAACTATTGAGAGCATACAAATTACTGGCACCACTGTCTCCTCTAGAAAATTAGTGCGTATTCTACCTCTGCGTTTCGTTTAAATTTTTATATTGTTACTTATTTCTGCATAAAAATCATAGAAATTATAGTTAATAGTGCGCTTACCCTAAAATTTACGACTAAACCTAGGTTACACTAGTTTACAAATTGAAGTTTGTTTCATGGGATTTCAAGTTTAATGGGTGATATTGATTAAGTATGTTGTAATTTCCTTGTTCAAAAATGAAAAAAATCAAGATGGGCATGCGGATAATAAATTTTGGAATTTGAACCTAAGTTGCGAACTTTTGCAGCATGTTTTCATATCTGAGAAAGATTTAGATTAGGTACACTTTCAAAACCAATCTAGCTTTTCTTTCCAATTTTATTCATTTGGGAACCAGTAAAGATATCTAATTTAAGTTTTGTGTCAGACAAACCAGGAAAATTATTACAAAGGTACTTAAAGAAGTTGCCATCCTTATTTGATACTTTTAGAAATTGCTTCATTATACATAATGTCGTTATGTTAACTGCACAAAAGATGTACCACTTATATACACTTTGTGGTTAAGTAAACTCCATAAACAAGTCAGCCTTTGCTCAGACAAGTTTAAATATGCACAAGCTGCTGTAATTTGGAAAAATATTTAATACGATTACAAACCGAAATGTAAATTGTGGCCGAAACTAAATTTATGAACAGATTTGCGTATATCTTGGTAAAAATTGTTACTATATTGCGAAAAATCTTTAGCTATACCTAGTACTATACACACATATTAAACAATATTCGAAGATTTAAAATCTATGAACTATTAGTTAGAGTCAGTAACATTCGGTTTAAGTAATAGCCAGATGTTGTCCATAATTTGCAAGAAATTTCGCTATAGATTAATAAATATAATACATACATAAATATATGTTGTAATGGAGGTCTAGGCACCTCTCAACTTTTACTTGTAAAAAATATTTATATCTACACTGAACCGTAATCTCAACAGGAACTATCGGAAGCAAAGCATTTCTACATTCTTCGATAGTCAAGCAGCCATAATGGCGCCGAGTTCTAACACCATCAGCTCGAAATTAATCTGGGAGTACTTGGCAGGACACACTGGAATCAGCGACAACGATGAAGCAAACCTATGTATTAGCAAGGAAAGTCGCCACAACTTCTTTTGTGGCACCAGAACCGTTTTGCAGTGTAGGGATGAGCACCTACAAAAAGGAACTCAAAGATACAGAGGATAGACTCAGAGCATCTTCCTGGGAGAATTTTACTGGTTTGAGATATTCCAAAATATTCTTTGGAAACTACAATAAGCATTGCTGGGGCTAAGTAGAAACAGACTACGTATCCTCACAGGTATTCTTACAGGGCATTGTTACTCTGGGGAACACATGACAAGGATAGGTCTGAAACAGAATAGCGAATGCAAGTTCTGCCGGGCGGAGGATGAAAATCCGGAACATCTGACATCTAACTACGTCAAATTACAGCAAACACGTCATAGACCAAGAAGAAACACCTGTGAAGGAAAGTTTATTAAAGCTCTGTATGACTGGATAGGAAACTTTGAGAGCGTGCTCTCAGGACAGTTCAGATTCGACAATAAAGTGCAAAAATAACAAGAGAAACACTGGAAAACAAGGGGAAAAAAGTTAAAAGAAGTTGAAAGACGGTTAAAAGATTACAGAAATGCATAAAAAACTAATTGCAATGCATATTCGATCAAAAGGAAAAGGGCGTTATAATAAATTGAATTGAAAAGTTGGAAAGTACGTCCCACAGAAAAAAATAATGACTACAAAGAAGCTGATCAGAAAAACTGTATGAACAATTAAAGACAAGAAAATAATGTTTTCCAGTTGCAGCAAATAAATAATAAAGACAGAATATAATGGAGCTTTGCAGACTGTTATAACCATAGTTGCTAGAGATTGAAAATTCCTTCAGCATCTACACTGCACTGTTCACTCTAGGAGCTTCTTCCGACTAAAGAAATGTATTGAACCGACTAATGTTAATTATCCAAACTGTCACATGCCCAAATGTGAGAGACGGTTCAACCTTCAGCTAATAAAAAGTAGTAATTATTTTAAAGCAGTTATTCTCTCCATAATCTCCGCGTAATAATGAATGCCTAATAAATTAAATGCAATGCTACATCTATCATAAAAAGTACAACCTTACTACTTCATTTTTTATGTTTTCGAAGGTATCTTTGAGCGTTGTTCCTACAGTATGCATTAAATCTCAATCAGTTTTAAGACAAATTTATGTATTGTTGAAATTTTATAATAAAATTTAAAATGCTCTATTATATTAGTGACATTACTAACAATCTACTAAATATTTACTTACTTATTAAATAATGTTTCTAGCAATTGAGCCGAATGAGGCAATCCATCAACCAACAAATCCAAGGGTATTTCACTAACGACAGTCGCCAATCCAACCGCCCCGAGCTTTGATATTACCGCGGACGCTTCCCGATATTGTCGGCCCTCGGCTAACACCAATATCCTCCTCAGTACCAGTCTAGGACTCGTGGGAGACGTTCTCTCCTTCGTATACGATCACCGCACTCTCGCATCTCACTTCATTGAGCGTCTAGATATGAATGTACGGCTCGTGAAGATGATCGCGAAGGATTCTCTGTGGCGAACGACATACTGACATACTTTTTTCACATAGAGGTGCCGAAGAAGAGTTTGGAGAAGTTATTTGTGTGTAGTAGTATAAGCAGCAGTAGTAATACGCTTTCATTAAGTATTGTCATATTGGTGAATGTTGTTCACCACACATTGGTTCCTTTAACGTATCTTCTAATTTCAGACTGATCGGCAACGTGTATGTGATAACTAGAGCTGGCAGAAAAGCGCTACGCGGCGAACACATTGTGACAAGTATAATAGAAATAATAATACCAAATAAATACTAAGAAATTAATTATTACACAGTGAAGCACTTTTCCTAACAGCTTTAGTAATAATACTTATTTTTTGAGTTACATTGTAAAGATATATGTATGTATGTAAGAGTTAGGTAGTACATATGCAAACAAACTAATCTCTTCAAATTTTGTTCAAAAGTTAAATGTCTGGGTGGCCAACTAAGAATGGCGCTTGCTCAAATCTCAGAAACGGTTTACAGTACAACTTCGGGAAAAAAATTACTAATTAAAATGTCACCGAGAAACACCTGCAAACTAGTTAGAGAAGGGTAGGATGCTCACTAGATGGCATAAGAACACCACAAATTTAAATTCTTATTTTATACAAAATGTATCAACTTAAGGTCGAGCACAAATATGAAAATTGGAATTTTCAGAAAATTCCGCATATTTTACACTGACCAATTTCTTTGTATTTTGCCAAATAAGTGGAGGGGAGGACGGAAAACTTTGTTTTGAAGGAACGCTGAAAATAGCGGTTCTGTTGAACCGAATTTTGCAAACGTAATCTCAACAGCTTTACTCTCCAATCTATTGCTTACTAATTCGAACCAATTTAGTAAATGACGTACATGCTAGAGAGCGCTGTTTTTTATTGAAAATATTAAATGGAAACCTACATTTTTGACTACAGATCAAAAAAGTAGGCTAAATTACCAACAAATCAGCGAAAACCGGATATCGCTATCCGAAAATATATCTTGAGAAACGTGTGAATGGTAAGATTTTCTTCTATAAATTTAAATTATTCTGCTTTCCCTGAACGGAATTTAGCAAATTTGGTTTTATTGCAAATGATTTTTCTTGGCATATGTTTAATGATTCAAACTGTGTAGTATTATTTTATCCATTACTGCTAGAGAGCGTTAAGGAAATTTAAATACGTAATTTTTATAATTTTTGAAGAGAAATGTTTGGTGGTCAAGGAAACAGACTATCATGGATTTTTCTAAGCAATACGGCATGGAATTCACCAGACTCTGTATGGTACGTAGAAGGATGATTAACCATTCCGCTCCAATCCGCCTCCATATAGCTCTTCAAGATTAGCGGAGAGAACCGGATAACATTGAAGTCTCTAACCGATAATGTCCCAGACATATTTGATTGGTTTGAGATTCGGAAAACAAATAAGCTACATGTGGTCGTGCATGTTAACCAGACCTACGCGCCGTCAAATGTAAGGAAGTAGGACACGAGAACAACTCCGTTTTTCAGAGTAAAAAAAGGCGCAATTCTCATGCTTTGTTTCAACGCAACAGCGTTTCAGCCGAGGTTGTACGTTCCTTCGTTCCAACAACTTAACCTCGCTTAAATTCGCTTAATAACCGTTCACTATATATGTGGCGCATCCACACTACCGACTCTCTTTCAAAGCCTTTAAATCACAACTGCAGCAGCATATAAATGTGGAACTCATCGACTCAAGTCGTATATTAGTGTAGCAATTGTATACTAAAGATTCCGGTTTATATCTCTGAGCGTTTGAAATAAAGAGGGTGGTGCTCGTGAAGTTTATCCAACAGTGTATAACATCTAAAAATACTTCTGTAAGGCTACGACAAAACTTTTTGATCAGGATACAAAGATGATGACGGTTAATAATGAATTAATGATTAATAATGGATATATGAAATTTTGTGCGCTTAATTGAGAAAGTAGCTGGTCCATATAACTGTTCTAAAACTGAAAAACATTTATCCTACTTTAATAAATGTGTTTGACAGAAATACTACCGGGAACACAGTCTTGTGATTCAGTTTTATTTATTGTATAATATAAGTTTTAATGTATTTTAATCTGTAAAAATTTTTACTACAAAATCACTTTTACAAATCAGTTATGCGAATTTAATCCCAAAAAACTTAACCACTGATAGAAATTTGACTGATCTTCATTTGTTGTTTATATTTCTGTCTATGAGTTGGCTCTATGCATATTAGAGAATAGAATTGAAAGAAGGTGACTGCATGCAATCAGAAAAGTATTGTATCATCAAATGCTTAGGAGAAAATGAATAATAAATGAGAACCGTAACAAATAGTTTTAATGATTTGTAATGCCTTGCAGTAGCAAATATAATAAAATTAAATTAATTAAATTGCAAGCCTTGCATACATTTAATTAATAATATTAGTTACATAGATACTAAAATGTTACATCAGATTATACATGTCGTTACAGATCAATGTGTCTGCAAAATCATACATTATTTTCTAACAATTAGCTACTTCTATAAAGGTATATAATATTAAACTGTTAAGATTTAGGACGTAAATATAAATTAGTAAGTCATTTTTTAACACACGATTGTCGGTCTTAGTAGTACATGGTACGGCGAGATCTCGAGAGTAGGTCGACCTGGAAAGTGCAACTTCTTGATTCTTCGAAGTTTCTCATTACCAAGTGGAACTAAGCCCGAGGGTCGTTCTCTCTTCTGGAAGTCTTTCTACAAGTACTTCCACATGCTGCCGGCTATTACATATCTTGAAATGTCTATTATATTTTCTCGGTATATCTTGTTCTGTTTCGACACATTGTCTATATATCAGTAGCGTATTAAAATTATCAACGAAATTGATTTTACAGTCTATTTCATGTTAAAATAAAATAAATATAAGCAGACAAACAATAATTCGCTGCAATGAGACTGCTAAGTAGCGAAATGAGAGTAAAATTAAATAAACCGTAATTACTTTTACTCGTATACATACATTACACTGAGTTCGTCATGCGTATACATAAGTGTAATGTAACATCTAATTTGTAAGCAAGGACGCATACGACCGGCAATATTTAAATTTTAAATTGATATATGAATGCAGATTGGTTAATTGATAAAAACGGAATAATCATTTAGAATAGACACTCGAAACTGATACAAAATACTTAAGCAAATTTAAATGTTCAACTCGGTTTTAGAAAATTCTCGATATTATATCATGCTCTTAAAATATTAATAATAAATGTTTGGATAAATATTATGGTATTAAATATCTGTAAAAATAGACCAACGCATATGAATTTGGCACACGTAAATATGAAATGATCAGAACATTGAGGTAATTCCATTTACTTCGTCGTTATACACTTATTTGCAAAAGTTCATTCTAAATTTCAATTTCAGAAAATCACTGAATAGATTATATACACTACCGCTCATAATTATTTAGGCACTCTAAGTTTGTGGTATAAGTCATAGAAAAATGAGACAAAAATGTACGTAGATGTATTTATTTTGTACTTACACATATTCTTATGCAATACACGTAACAAAAAGAAAGAAAAACACTCAGATAGTTTAAATTTTCGATTCATCGACGTGGCCACCGTTCGATTGGTCACTGCAGCGCAGAAACGCGGCATTCTTGCAATCAGTTTTTCGAGCGTGTCTGGAGTTATTTTCATCCAGGCTGATTGTAATGCTTTCCACATATCACCAGCAGACTTTGGGGCTGATTGACGTACGTGCCGGTCGAGTTCATCCCACAGCAACTCAATTGAGTTTAAGTCAGGGCTCTGGGGTGGCCATTCCATAATTGTTAAAACTCCTTCTGACTCCAAATGTTGCAAATAGTCCATACATAGTTTGGACGCGTGTTTTGGGTCATTATCCTGCTGGAAGACAAAATTCTGACCCAAAATTCGTGTTCCTGAAGGTATTGCATATTGCTGCAAGATGTTTCGGTAGCCTTCTTTTTTTAACGTACCCTCAATTTTGAAGATGTCGCCAATAGTTGTTCCGCCAAAGCAGCCCCAAATCATGACGGATCCGCCTCCGAGATTCGAAAATTTCGAATTTGAATTCATCGTTCCATAGGACCTTGCTCCAATCTTCCACAGTGCAATTTCGATGTTCACACGCCCACGAGTCGCTTTCGTTTATTTATTTTTCGTGGCAACGGCTTTTTCATAGCAATTCGCCCATGAACACCGGCTCATTGTAGACAACGTTTAACGGTCGCTACGGTAATCGGATTTCTGCGATGCGCATTTATTTCTGCGGTGATTTCCGGAGCCATTTTTGCCTGTTTCTTTTGCTGGTGACTATAATTTTACGATCCTCCGCAACTGTTGTCTTTTTCGCCTTCCACTTCACCTTTTATTTAAAATACCACCACTTTCCCGAATTTTTTTGACGTTGTAATCGACAGTAGCAGGGAGCAACTTCAATTCTCGGGCTATTTCTCGATTGCTTTTGCCACTCTTATGGGTAGGCGATTAAAAGCGCGCGTGTTTCAATATTTAGTTCTTTTGTTTTCGGCATTTTCAACAACCGTCACACGGTATTTCACACTTAATCTTATCACGATGAATATTAAAATACGACTGATGGTAGTTTCGTAATTTTACCCTAAGACTTTCACATTTTTGATATTTATGATAATAATCCCCTTTCAGGTAATAGAATACTTTAAATAGTTTTATCGACGAGATTTTTATGTATTATGATTGTATTTCAGATAAGTATATATTTGTGCAAGAATGGTTTTTAAAAACCGAATATTATGTAAATAATTCTAGAAAACATGGGTGCCTAAATAATTATGAGCGGTAGTGTACATACATATGATACATAGATATAATATGTTCCTTTAAAATATATACAGCTGATATATACTATCCATAATTTTCATTCTAATTCACATTATAAACGACCACTTAGCTATTATTGATTGTTTATATTACAATATCGGAAATAATTTGTTGCTATTCCTTTGTCTGAAAGTCAAAAAACCAACCAAGTAGAGTGCTTGGATATCTATAGTATACGTCATCACAAACTACTGAATTATGGATTTATGGAGTAGAACAATAGAAAATTATTTTATTTAGTTAACTACCTCTTTGGGAACTTGTCTTTGACTGTATCCATCACGATTTTTAATATTTGTTGTAATCAAGGATTAAAACTTTAACATTTTGTTATCAATTTTGTGAAATAATTTAAAACTGAATGTATGGATGCAATCTTCTTTGTGAATTGTATCTAATTATGAGTTTTAATACAACAACTACATATATTAATTTATTATTATTTTAAAGAGCTTAATAGTCGCAGAGGTAAGTGCTATTAGGACATAATTATATCAGTGCAACATTATTTATGACGAGGCAGTGCTCTAACAAAGCCATAGAAACTTATTTGTATACATAATTTACACAGCTAGAGCTGCAGTTGTAGTATTGACGACCAATACAACTTAGGACGCCGTTGCACCTATACCCACCAGAAATCTACCGCGTGATTAAAATTTTTAAAGTGGTTTGTGCAGTGGGTTATTGTGTAAGATAAAAAATATTGTATAAATACATTTAAATATTTTCTTATACTATATTGTTCACTAGAAAATCTCGGGTCATCTTACAATGATATTGTTTGAGTCTACGTTTATTTCTTGGTACATAATTAGCGTCAAAACCAATAAATGAATAGTGTCTTCATTTGCTGGGCTTGCAACATTTCGTCGAATCATGCTAAAATACTCTCTAAATAAGAATATTTATGTATATACAGTAGGTGTTCAATGAATTAGAAACTCTTATGATTTTCACAAAATATTGCAATAAAACTCCTTGTACAGTAAGCAATGTTAATGGTTGGACAGTCCTGTCACAATATGATAACACCCAAGCCGCGCCGAAGATATCCGATATATTACATGCAATACTCCCTAACTTTCATTTAAGACCATACACCTACAGGTAAAATCGTAACGATAAGAGTTTCTACATTTCAGGGCGATTTAAATGCTATTTACACATGCAAATTTACGGTCTAATATAATGCACACAAGGTCACTAATCTTTATGTGACTATTTCAATATTTTGAATTTAATTTGTCCTACGCTGTTGAAATGCATATACCATGTGCAATAGAACTGGAAAATAGCGGCAACAGCAACACATTTCTAATTAGTAGAACTCGAAAACTATAACAGTTAAAAATGAGTTCTCGTATAAAAAAGTCCTTAATTTGAATCGCTCTTTCCATATTTGATATTCGGATCCGGATTGATGTATGTATTTTACCATCATATTGGAATACCCCTACGAAACTATCAAAGTCAAGCAAACGATATATAGATACTATACGGTACCTATTTTCAATATTTTAATCATTCACTCAAATAATCTTGATAAATAATACTTACTAAACTCGTAATTTATTCGATCTTATTTCTCCACGAGTCTAAAATTAAATCTTAATATTACGCTAATGATGTCTAGTTTATAATCATTCTTAATGACACTTGACTTATAATCTTTAACAAGAATTATAGAGAAAGCAGATAAATGAATTCCAAGATATCTATTAGAATTATTAGAATAATTTGTTTAGTAATTTAGTATTGTATTAACAATCAAATTTCCTTCGAAGCATTACAGTCTCATACGCCGAATATTTAAACCAAATTTATTAATCCATGAATACCATAAACTGTAAAGTAGGGATTAGACCACAATAAATATAAGCTATTGTATGCAAAACAAATTACTGTTTAATATTATCCTAATAATTAAATCTTGCTTGAAGTACTGTGATCTCTTAACTGGAACTCAGATTCCAAATATTGAAATACATAACCCTAAATTTTAAGAATTGTTAATTTCAATGAGGAGTGTCTTTGTAACGAATTCTCAGAAAGTTCTTATTTTCTTAATATAAACTTATGTATAATGATTAGCTAAACCAATTATGAGCACCATTTGAATATGTTTTAATTACGTTATTACATTAAAGCCAAAGAGGGGGCGAAAAATAATTTTGATATTGCTTTATTCGTTCTCAATATAAAAGCCTCTCGTCTTGAGTTTGTATCTTTACAATGGAGCGCTCAAAAATCTGCCGCTCAAGCTGCTAGTCAACTTGACGGCGATCTTTAACGCGACACTCCGGTTGACATGCTATCCGACCAGGTGGAAATCCGCAAGGATTATTCCAGCACTGAAACCTAAGAAGGAACCGCACTCCCCTGAGAGCTATCGGCCGATATCGTTGCTGGGCACAATAAGCAAAGTTCTAGAAACCTTGTTGTTGCGCCGAATCAGCGACCATTTGGAAGATGGCCATCTCATGGATAACGACCAGTTCGGATTTAGACCGGGACATTCGACCACGATGCAGCTATTCAGGATCACGGATCACGTCACGACCGCATTCAACAGGAAACAGACGACCATTATGGTATCCCTGGACCTGGAGAAGGCGTTCGACAAGATCCGCCATGAAGGCTTGCTGACGAAGATGAAGGTAGCCGGCTTTCAGCCGCGAATCCTGAAGACCATCAGATCGTACCTCAAGGACCGAAGATTCCACACCGTTGTTAACGGAACAGAATCATCAGAGAGGCAAATGCTGTCTGGAGTTCCACAAGGCTCGGCACTGGGCCCGGCGCTGTTCAGCATCTACGTTGCGGACATTCCCAAACCGACCGACCGACGAGTGTTTAACGCCATCTATGCGGATGACACCGCTATAGTGGCTACCTCGAAGAGTCCCGAGATCGCAGCTCAGCTCGCCCAAGCGCAGCTGGATCGAATCGAGGGATTCTTTAGCGAATTCGGTTTGACCATCAATCCGAGGAAAACGCAAGCTATTGCGTTCAGCCGGAGACGACAACCCTCGCCCCGAAAGATCACCGTTCTTCGGACGGAGATCGACTGGAGCGAGAAGATCGAATACCTGGGAATGATCCTCGACCGGAAGCTAACTTTCGCCGAGCATCTAGGTAGAGCTAGGAACAGGGCCATTGGTCGACTGCACCAGCTATATCCTATCCTCGGTAACTCCAAACTCAATCCCAAAACGGGCGCGATGCTGTACAAGACCCACATCCGCCCGATCCTAACCTACGCCAGCCCAGCTTGGGCCACGGCGGCTCCATCTCACATCCTTCCACTAGTCCGAGTGCAAAATCGCGTTCTGCGACTTGTATTCCGACTTCCTAGACGCACCACGCTGGCAGTCCTCCGAGAACTTACAGCGGCAGACGCCCAGGACCTGAACGAGTTCTTGAAGAAACTCAACCGAGGATTCTTCGACAAGGCACTCGCGAGCAGCAACCCAGCGATGAGTAGCGCTATCGCGCAAAAATCAGTGGGACCCACCAAGCACCGCACAACAACGGAGATACTCCGAGAAATGCGGTGATGATTTATTCATAAAATAATACCTCTGTTTCGTTAGTTTCAGATATCAACAGCGAGGAGATCCATCCAGAAGACTCCGAGAAGCCACAACAACCCAGGAACCCGAGAACCACCAGAAAGACATCCATGAAGGAAGTGGAACTGGAAGAGGAGGACCTTTCAAGAAGAGGCAGACAACCATCGAACTTTGTATCTTTAGTTTGCTGTAATCGTCGTAAAGATGCCCGCAACAACAATAGAAACGCGAGCAAAAATAGTTACCCTTTGGGAGCGTGGTTTGTCCTACAGGCAAGTTGCTGCAGAAGTTGGTGTATCGGTAAGTATATAATCTATTTTTTATTGTTCTATATGAATTCTTTGAGTGCATTGCACAGATACTATTTTATTCTATTTTTTGTACTTTAGTTTATTGGTGTTGGTTACATTGATGTTCTGGCTTGATGGCTTAAAACGGTTATTTGCCTAATAAATAGAAATTGAAAGTCAGTGATATCAACACCAAAAAAACTTGATTCTAAACTTTTTAAATCAAATATACATTACACACACACATTAAATATTAATTGAAATGTTAAGTTGATTGTAACTACATTTCACTCATCATTAGATAACGTTTAGTCCTTCTATTAACAAACAAAATATGCCAACGAGTATTAATTTGTTGTTGTTTTATGATATCCCTCATTGGTCTAAATTTTTAGTAACCGTTACTTCTGTGGAATTCTATAAAACCGTATATTTTCTTTTTTTTTCTCTAACTGTACTTCAACATAACGCTGGCGAACCGAAAACGAAGATGTAGCTCTACGAAATAAATCGAGGCCTGGACAACCACCCAAAATTAATCCAGAAGATGGTAATAGAATTTTGAACTACGTTCAACAAAATCCAGTCACCCATCGTCCATTTT
Organism: Holotrichia oblita; assembly: GCA_023690525.1. Lineage (NCBI taxonomy): Eukaryota > Metazoa > Arthropoda > Insecta > Coleoptera > Scarabaeidae > Holotrichia > Holotrichia oblita. The sequence continues at coordinate 99,853,749 of CM043019.1, forward strand.
TTGTTTTTATTTATTTTTCCTTAAGTAAACACTTTAATGAAAATTATGTGTATATAGCAGTGAAATAATTATATTCAGCGAATAAAAACCTATTTAACTCGAAAGATTTTTTTTCTTATACTTCATATAACCAACACTTATAAAAAGAAGGTGTAGATGTTTCTCCGGTTGACTGTACTATTAAATTTATTAGATTCAAAAATTTAGTTGCTTAACCACTGATGACATTAAAAAAAGTTTTTTATATTGTAATACCCCTGAGAATTGAAAACACAATTTGTGGAATACCAAAAATGTGTGTTTCCAACTAAACTTTCTTCATATAATATATAATTTGTAATAATTCCTGATTAATTCTTTACGTACACAAAAAGAACTCTTTGACATTCATAATAATTCAATAATGATAGAATACATCAATACATATGATAATCTTATATTAAGCTATTATTGTAACGTGACTACGACCCAAATATCAAATACGGAAAGAATGATTTTAATTAAAGTTCTTTTGTAAGAGAACTCTCCTCTAACTGCTACAGTTTTCCAGTTGTACCAATTAGAAGTGTGTTACTGTTGCCGATATTTGTCAACTCTATTGATACTGTAGGAGAATGTAAAATATTTACATAAATAGACACATGAATATTAGTGCCTTTGTGTGCATTATATTATACCGTATTTGCATGCTAAATGGGTTTTAAATCACCCTGCAATGTAGAAACTCTTGTCGTTACGATTTTACCTGTATGTGTACGGCCTTGAGCGAAAGCGAAGAGTTATTGCAAGGGTATCAATAGCTTCGGTATTTCTCGTATTATTATACTGTGACAGGACTGTCCAACCATTAACATTGCCTACTGTACGTATATTATGTATTTTATTCTATACAAAACAAGTTGTAAATTGAAAATACAAGTAGTGTAAATCAATATTTGGTACTACCACCTTTGACTTTCAGTACTTCTCTAATTCTTTGTGGCATACTATTTATACAGGTTTTAATTATATCCCTAATAAGTGCATCATTTTCCCAAATTTCTTCAATTCTGTTTTAATACATTTATATTTGGATTATGAAATGTTTTTATTTTCGATTTTAATACGTCCTAACAGTTTTCTATTGGGTTTAAATCCGGGGAGTTCTCACACCAAGGAAGCAATGCCCGTACTTGCTCTTCTAAAAACTTTTTTACAGGTTTGGCTGTATGGCATGGAGCACCTCGTGCATAAATGTGTACGACTTGTCTTCTGTACATATACCTTGCAAATATGGCAAAAAAACATCCCTCAGCATCTCCAAATATGGAGTTTGGTTCATGGTTCCAGAAACAAAGTACAGGGGACCAGGAACATGTTCGGAAATGCAACTCCATATCATCACTAGTGGTGGATGTTTAACAGTTTTAACGAGGCATTCGTTCTTGTACCTTTCAGAGGGTCTTCTTGTCACATAAAAGCGCCATCCGTTACGGATTCTATCCGACATTCGTCACTGAAGATCTCCTAATAAAGAACACAAAAATCAGAAATAACTAAACATCACACTGTTTACTAAAAAAATTTTTTGTGAAAACAAAAGAAAGTACTAACTCTTTTCCAGTCATCCACAGTATAATTCTGATGCTGTTTAGCCCATTGCAATCTCGCTTTCTTCATCCTAGCAGTTAGTTTGGGCTTCTTAACCGGACGTCTACATTTTAAGCCGCCTTCGTAGAGTCTACGACGCAGTGTCATGTGTGATATTTTTATGCCATCTTGTCACAGGTTTCGAAATATCGTTCGTGCCGATGCCCTACGGTTTAGTAAAGCCGTCGATATTATTTTTCTGTCCGTTCGAGAAGTGGTTGTTCTCTTTTTGCGACAGTTTCTTCTATATGATGTGGTTGGTGGTAAGTTCTGTGTTAGCCGTTTCAAAATTCGTGACACAGTAGCAAATGAAACTTTCACACTTTTCGCTATTTTCCGCTGGGTTAGTTTGTTTTCAATCAGTAATGAAGCAATAGTGTCTTTCGTTTCATTACCGATGTCTTTTTTATGGCCTATGCCGACAAATAACAAAACACAAACTTAATATCACTAAATATATACAAAAGTGTCTTAATATCTGTCTATACTACACTAAATAACTGAAATAATAATAATAATAATAATAATAATAATAATAATACGGATTTGGCATAATTGAATGGACTGACACGGATCTGGAAGGACTCGACATAAAGACAAGGACTGAGGCCAGTAGGAATAGAGCACACCACCCCCGCAGTGCAATCGAGAGATTTCACCTACCCAGAAATCAAGGGGGAAGAGGAATTCCGAGCGCTTACGAAAGGCATTACAACCAAGTGCAAAACTTAAGGCAGTACTTTCTGGCGAGGGCAGACAACAGCAGTTTACACAGGGCAATAGTGCAAACAGATGCGGACCTGACGCCTCTCAGGCTGGCAAATAGGAGGTTCGACCCTGCCTCGAAGATCACACCAGTCGCAGAGATACAAGAAAAATGGAGAAGAAAACCACTCCATGGAAAATATCCCACCTTCATCGAATCAGACATCATAGACACCAAAGCATCACAAAGGTGGCTGAGAGTGGGAAACATGTTCGTCGAGACAGAAGGGTTTGTCGCCGCCATTCAAGACCAAGTAATCTCAACGCGCGCATATAGAAAACGCATAATGCGCGAAAACATAGCCGGTGTCACATGCAGGCTCTGCACTCAAAAGGAGGAGACGTTAGACCACCTATTGGCTGGATGCTCGGTGCTTGCGCCGAAGGCATACCTGGACCGCCACAACAACGTCGCGAAAATAGTTCACCAACAACTTAGAACGGTGTACATGGGGGCAAAAGATATGGAGCCGTACTACAAATACGAGCCACCGCCAATTTGTGAGGATAATGAAATCAAGATCTATTGGAACAGGAAAATTATTACTGATAAACCGATTCCCAACAACATCCCGGATCTGGTGCTAATGGTGAAGAGCAAAAGGCTCGTATACATTATAGACATAGCCGTTCCACTAAATGTCAACATCGCCAAGACATGTAGCGACAAAATCAACAAATACTTACCTTTGTCGGATGAAATTAAAGTCATGTGGAATATGGAGAAGGTTACCATTGTCCCCATCGTTGTCGGCGCTACGGGCGAAGTCCCTTACAAACTACACCAATCCCTGGAAATACTGCAACTTAGCCGCAATTTATATACAAACCTACAAAAATCGGTATTAATAGACACCTGCGGTATGATGCGCCGTGTACTTACCTAGTCGTCCAGCACCCCATCAAGTACTTGTGACACACACCGTACTAGAATGGAAATCCGCACCTGTAGAAGAAAAAAGGGGGCGTGAAGAAGAAAATAATAATAATAATAATAATAATCTATATATTTACACTATATACAAAAATACAATAATTTATTTACACTAATTTCGAAAAAAAACCACTTATCAGTAACTATTTTCGACAACGCAATTGGCGGTATCTGAGACGATATTGCGATCTTCGGATTTCTACCTGCTAGCGAAGGGTATTAAAAGGAACTATTACGATGAAAAGTGGTATTTATAAAGTAAACAATAAAGTATTGTGGGATCACCGAAAGCGACTACCAGCACTCGGTGGAGAACGGGTCGGCGGCAGTTGTGAAGACGCACGACGGCCGAAGGAACGTTGTATTATATTATGATTATATTGTACTATTTTGACTTGTTTTGTTGATTAAGTGAAATGTCAAATGACATAACATAGAGACATGTCGATCGATATTAACTGTCATATAAAAGTTGTCATAATAAACGAATACTTCTCGAAGTGTCATAAAACGTATCCCACAAAATTGGGGGCACAACCGGGATATGTGCATTTTCGGGAAGACGAAAGGTGTTTTAAGACGTGAAAGTAAAATGTTAATGTGAAAGACGCGGTAAAAGAAGTACGAAGACGACGAAGAAAAAGACGAGTGTAATATCGAAGTGTAAAGACCAAAAGTATTAAAAGGTAAATAAAATAATAAAGACATGATAGAATAAATCTAATTACATTTTAAACGAGCGAAAAGAAGGAACTTTTAAGTGAATGTAATAGGACAGTAGGACGAACATATCCATTGAGACGATCGGGCAACAATGACGACATTAGGACAAATATCTCGAGTGGCCGCGAATATTAAAGCTGCACCAACAGCTGTCATTAAAGCGATGCACAAACTAATTTTTGAATACGAGGGTGACCGGAGTAATCGAAAACGACTGCGCGCGTTCGAAGGATTTACGTTTGCGGTAGATTCAGGAGAATACACTAAGAAAACTAAATACGCTAAAGATTCATTAAGTGAACGTGATTTAACATCTATTGCGAATATTTTATACGTAGATTATAATCAAGCGAATAAAGACACTTTAATAGCAAAAATTTGTAGTGTTTTGATAAACTTGGCGCAACTGGAGAACTCTATAAAGAATTCGGAAGATGAAGAAACGGATGATGACGTAGTAGAAGAGGAAACTACTCAAAAAGTACAGCGTGCTCCAAGTCCAACAACATCAATCAGCGCTACTACAGTACCAACGTTTGGTATCAGCTTTCGGGACGTTGAAGGATCGATAACTCCATTTGACGGCAGCAAACATCACTCAATTAAGAAATGGGTAGAGGATTTTGATGACCTATCTTGCTTACTTGGGTGGGGTGAGTTGCACACATACATTTTCGCAAAGAAATCTCTACGTGGCCTAGCTAGATTATTTGTCGATGGAGAAAAAACATCAAATCATGGCCATCCTTAAAAGTAGCTCTTATTAAGGAATTTTCTAAGAAGCTAAATAGTGCTGAGCTACACAAATTGTTATCGGATAGGAAAATGAAAGTGAACGAAACTATTCAGGAATATTTTCTCGTAATGAAAGAACTAGCTACTCACGGGCACATTGAAACAGAGGCATTAATCAGTTATGTAATTGATGGGATTAAAGGCGACCAGTACAATAAAATAGTATTATATGAAGCTACTAGTCTAGACGAATTCAAAACTAAACTGGATGTCTATATTCGAATGACAACAAAATCTCAGAACAATAACGTAAGAACGCATAAAGATCATTCAAAAAGCCCGCAATCTCATACTACTAAAGAAAGCAGATGTTTTAATTGCAGTCAAATTGGCCATAAGTCAGCTACATGTCAGTCAAAGCATTTGGGTATCAAATGTTTTAAATGTAATGGTTTTGGACACAAGGGCTTCGAATGTAGATCTAAACGAAGTTCAGCATCTGAGACATCTACTCATTCAAATGAACAAGCAGCATCAGCCACGGTGAACAAAATGTATGCAGCAGATTGTAAGAAGATGACGAAAGTAGCAACAATAGAAGATGTAGAATTCACAGCCTTAATTGACACGGGGAGCCAAGTTAATGTTATTAATCAACATCAGTAACCAGCTGCATAACCCCAAGTTGATACCTAACTTCATCGTATTAACAAGTTTTGGAAAGAGTACGGTTAACACAGTCGCATGCATAGAATCCCAAATTATCATTGATGGGAGTACGTTCCTTACCAATTTTTATATAGTACCAAATGATGTTTTATCTACACAGGGTATAATTGGATTAGAATTATTAAAACAAGCTGAACTAAGTGTTGACAATAATGGCGTCCAAATAAGTAGATTACCAGAAGATGTACCAGTGATGAGCATTGAACCTCAAATCGAGTACGAACCAGATGTAGGTGCACAAGTAGACTGCCAAATACGAACGCAAGTTGAACAAGTAATGTGCAGTTATCGACCCGAGAAGGCCAACAGTGCAAATGTGGATTTGAAAATAACATTAGCGAGAGAGGGCGAACCTATTTTTCACAGTCCACGTCGTTTGCCATTCGCCGAGAGAGAAATTGTTGATGTACAAATTGATGAATGGTTACGACAGGGGATAATAGAACCCTGTAGTTCTGAGTTTGCAAGTCAGGTCGTCCTAGTAAAGAAAAAATGAGCGTCACATAGATTATGTATAGACTACAGAAAGATTAATAAACTGATCATCAAAGATAGATACCCTCTCCCCTTAATAGAGGATCAGTTAGATAAGTTGCAGACTGCCAAAGTGTTCTCAACAATCGATTTGAAAAATGGATTTTTCCATGTTAAGGTAGCAGAAGAGAGTCGCAAGTATACATCCTTTGTTACGCATAATGGACAGTATCAGTTTTTACGAGCTCCTTTTGGACTATGTAATTCACCAGCAGTTTTTCAGCGATACATAAATTGCGTCTTCAGACAAATTATTACAGAAGGAATCGTGTTACCATATCTCGACGATATAATCATACCATCTCGTGACGAGGAAGAAGGCCTTAGTCGATTGAAAATGGTGCTCCAGACAGCAAAAGAGTACGGATTAGAAATAAATAAAAAGAAATGCCATTTATTGATGAGGAAGATAGAGTTCTTAGGCCATGTTATCGAAGAGGGTAAGTTATACCCATCCCCAGACAAAACGCTAGCGGTAATGAAGTTTCGCCAACCTAAATGCGCTAAACAACTCCAAAGTTTTCTTGGTCTAACTGGATATTTTCGCAAATTTATAATGAGTTATTCAGTTATCGCTAAGCCATTAAGCGACATGCTGAAAAAGGACAGACCATTTGAGTTTGGAGAGAAACAGGTAGAGGCAGTTAATAAATTGAAACATCTACTGTCAGTAAAACCAGTTTTAAATATTTATCAGAGGGACGCAGAAACGGAACTTCATACTGATGCAGCTAAAGACGGATATGGCGCTGTCTTGTTGCAGCGTTCTGCTGCTGATAATCATTTACATCCAGTCTACTATATGAGTAGGAAAACCACCGATGCAGAAAAGAAGTACACGAGTTATGAGCTGGAAGTGCTTGCGATTATTGAAGCACTCAAAAAATTTCGTGTGTACCTCTTAGGCACTAAATTCAAGATTATTACAGATTGCTCTGCATTCCAGAAGACAATGGAGAAGAAGGACTTAGGAACTCGAGTCGCACGTTGGGCCCTATTACTAGAAGAATTTGAGTACTGTATTGAACACCGAAAAGGTAACAGAATGCAACACGTCGATGCCTTAAGCCGATACCCTATCATGACCATAATGGCCACAGATGGTCTCCGCAGTAAAATAATGAAAGCACAAGGAGCGGACGAAGAGATTCTAGCGATTAAAGAGATTTTAAAAGAGAAACCTTACGAGGACTATCTAATTAAGGACGACATTTTATACAAATTCAGAGACGGTGCCGAAGTTGTCGTGCTCCCCAAAGCGATGCAGAATAGTATCATCAAATCCGTTCATGAAGAAAGGCACTACGCAGTAAGGTGTACGGAGGAAAAGATAAAGCAGGACTTTTACATGCCTAAATTAAGGGAGAAGATCGAGAAAGTTATAGGAAACTGTGTGAAGTGTATCTTATACAATCGGAAACGTGGAAAGCAAGAAGGATACCTAAATCCCGTACGTAAAGAAGCCATACCACTCCATACCTATCACATTGATCATCTCGGTCCTTTAGAATCCACCCACAAGAACTACAAACACATCCTAGTAGTAGTTGATTCCTTTACCAAATTTGTTTGGCTATACCCCACAAAATCCACAACGACGAAAGAGGTTATATCAAGACTAGATATCCAAAAAACAACGTTTGGTAATCCATCTATTATCATATCCGATCGTGGAGCGGCTTTCACAAGTCAAGAATTCGAAGAGTTCGAATTTAAGAATTACTGTAAAGAGGAGAATATTAGCCACATTCAAATCACAACTGGTTTACCGAAATCCAATGGGCAAGTTGAACGAATGAACTCTTCGATCATATCTGTGATAACGAAATTATCTGCAGATGATCCATCCAAGTACAACAAACCATGAATGCCACATATCATCGAAGTATCAACACAACTCCGTTCGAATTATTAGTTGGTTCAAAGATGAGAAGCAAAGCGGATTTACGAATGTGTGAACTGCTAGAGGAAGAAGCAAGACGACAGTTTAATGACGATAGAGAAGATCTGCGAAAAGAAGCGAAGACACAAATCGCCAAAGTACAGGAAGAGAATAAAAGGACATACAACTTACGACGCAGAGAACCGAACAAGTACCATATCAACGATCTGGTGGCTATCAAACGAACACAATTCGGGCCAGGATTGAAGTTGAAGGCGAAGTACCTGGGTCCTTATCGCATTGTGCGTGCGAAATATAATAATTCGTACGACGTGAGAAAAGAAGGGTTTCACGAAGGTCCCAGCATCATTTCAACCTGCGCGGAATATATTAAGCCGTGGTGCACATATGAAGATGATGCATCATCCGGGGCAGATGATGAACAGGACGGTCGAACTGTGGGATCACCGAAAGCGACTACCAGCCCTCGGTGCAGAACGGGTCGGCGGCAGTTGTGAAGACGCAAGACGGCCGAAGGGACGTTGTATTATATTGTACTATTTTGACTTGTAATTTTGTTGATTAAGTGAAATGTCAAATGACATAACATAGAGACATGTCATTCGATATTAACTGTCATATAAAACTTGTCATAATAAACGACTACTTCTCGAAGTGTCATAAAACGTATCCCACAGTATGTTTACCAAAATTTCCGGGAATAGAAGATATTCACAACGAAAATAAGTTTTAAAGTACTTTTCAAGAAGTTTCTAATTCATTGAACACCTACTGTAGCTTCTTTGATTGTATTTATCATATGTTGCCACTATATCAGGGATCAGCAATTAAATACGTAGTTTTATAGTATTCATTTATTGTCACGTATTTAGAAAAATAAAATGAATGAATGAAAAATGAATCTTAGACAAACTTAAGTTGAGTTTACCAATGCATTTTAAAGACATCAAGAATGCTCTTTAAAGAATATCAAAAGCTCTTAAACAAAGAAAATCCAATCGCCGGCAGGAGACCTGGAATTGTTTGTAAAACATCTGCTGAAGATTTATAAACGACGAACGGAAATAATTTTCGGGGCTCCAGCGTCAGTTGCGGAGGAAGTGATCAGGTTTTGGTTCAATAAATTAAGAAATTTTTCGATTGAAGAAAATTGTTTAGATGTACTTGGCTAGTGTTAGAGTTTTAGTTGTGACAAAATGGAAATTTGGAGTTACCCAAAAACCAGTGTAAAGTAAGGCAGTAAAGACTATAGAACATTCTACACCATTGCAGGTACCGAAAAGAAACCGTTTTACCACCTAAAATGATATTTACATATAAAAAAATATCAACTCTTGTAATAAAGTCTGTTCTCGAAGATTGGACTTCGAGCAGGTGACTGCGATAGGATGACGTTAGCATCTTTCAGCAAATTTCAAGTTAACGACATTTTAAATACAGATTTTGCTGTTTCTGTTCAGTAAGTGGTTCAGCAAAATGTCACATGCGTTGAAATCTGCAAAAATAGTAAAGTAAATAAGGTGGATATCAAAGTGCTACGAATACATAACAAAAATAATAAAATGAGATAAACCATAGAGCATAGAAAATATTTGGTCCTTGCATTTATCATGGCCAAAAAATGAAGACTAATTCTGCAAGGACAGTAAAAGTGCAACTGGGAAAAAAGTAAAGAGAATGAAATTACAAAGTTAACTTTCCAGTATAGAATGTAGAGGAGAAAAAAATGTAAAAACAGAAGTAACGGTTAAATAAGAAAGCGATTGAATCAGCTGTCAATTCAATCTCCAGCAAGGAGAAATGGACATATAAATGAGATAGTAATTCAACTGAAATAATATTGAAAAAGCAATGTGGTCGTGTGTAGTTGGATGTAGACTAAACCAAAAAATCAAATATAGTTTCAGAAAAGCTTATTTATTAAGAGAAATAGTATTTTAATGTGTGTTAATTTTGTAATACTTCTTAACCGTTTTAAAATGCAACAGAATTAAGTTATTTTAAATTACTATTATTGAAATCAGTCGTATATGGAAGTTTGCTATTTTTTTCTTATTGCTTATTTATTAATGTTAATAGTAAGTTTCATTTTTACTTGAATTATTAGTTAGATACATTTTTACCATGTTTCAATTTTGAATGTTTATTTATTGAATTTTAGCAGTTCATTTATTGGTGTTCATTCATTAGAGAAATTTGTAATTTTTAAAGAATTACAAATAAAATTGTTTCTTCTTTGGGGCTAAAAATACATACATATGTAGTAAAACTACATAGTTATGTACAGAATATCATGACTTGCCGTATTTTTATATCACCAAAACAAATTATTTACACAAATGATCATTATTATGCCTGAATACTGATAATTGTGGTGCTGCTTATACTGCCTGACTTTTAACTTGAAATAGAATTTAAACTGATGATAAGTAAATTCGGCATGCGCAGTTCATGAGTGTATTCTGTTACAAAACTTCTACATTGTTGCTTGTATCCCTTTCTATAAGTCAAAAATGTAGGTATATATTTAATTATTTTATTTAACGTGTATAGCACTATTATCAAAGAAATGCAATCAATTTGAATTCTTTTATCATTATCATATAATTAGGTGTCTGAGAAGTCATCGTAACACAATAATATTTTCGCTTTCGTACACAGCTAATTGTCATTGTTTTAATATTAATGTGTTACGGCCATTAAACTACCATTTCATCAAGTACACATAATGGTTTATGTATTCAATAAGCAAATATCTGGTAATTATAATACATACATACATATATATCAAAATGTACTTTCTGAACTTTCTTGGCCTTATTATTTTAATTTTTGCTTGCTTAAAATATTATCTTAAGTTTAGATTAAAGCGAAATGGAAGTTACGTTTGTCTAGTGGGTAAAACGGTTATTGTTACAGGCGCTAATACAGGTAAATAAATGAATTAATTAAATAATTAATATCAATATTTAACGTTATATAGATGTATACACTGCACATTTGTGAAAAAATAAAAAATATACTTCACGTGAGGTGTAGGCACGGTCGTTTTCATAATAGATAGATAAATAGATATATAAAATATTTCAAGTAAGTAATACTTCTGACACAGGTGAAGTTGAGTTAAATTTATATTACTAAAAGAGAATATAATTATATAATTTGATGATCTAAAATGCACAATTTCGTGTATTTGCTTATAAAAGTTTCGATGTTTTAGCTTTTTAAAGACACGCGGATTATCTTTCAATTGGAACACTTTTATCTCACTCCTAACTTCATAAATGTTGGAAGGTATGAGCGCCTTCTCTTAGTTTTAGAAATTGATAACTTCAAAACCATTGCAAATCAACAAATGAAAATGTGAATCATCAAATTGCAATCTTTTTAAATAACATTAACTCAACTTTTACTACACAGAAGAGCTGATATTGCAGCTGTTCATACTAGTCTTTGTAATTCTGCCAATAATAATAACTATTGAATTTAAATCTAATACTATAATGATATTATTCTAGATATATTTCTATGAAACATATGTACATATGTCGAACTAGCTTCGTTTAGGATTTATTTCGAAATTATTTTTTTCGAAAAATTTTTCGTTAGAAATAGTGCTAGTTTTGGTGTTACAAATATGGCATTTAAATTTTACCAAAAATAGTACAATCTTTGTAGCTCCTAACAATATGATAGATAAAAAAATTGTTATATATAGCGTGTTTAAAATTTATATTTCAGTCACCTTTAACTTTACGTAGTAAAGAGTTATTTATTACTGACAGCAAACTGTCAGTTGTAATAATGTGTGATAATATATAAGAATCGAAATATGATAAATAAAAAGTTGATATCATTTCCGGTTTAACTAGGAATACAACTCTTATGAATAAAGACTATCACAGAAAGCTAAACACATTTGCAAGTTTCAAATTCGAATAATAGCTACAATTCGGTGAGACACCTGTACATTACAACAATTTAGAACTATTAAAAAATAAAATTTAGATGTAGAAAGAAATAGTATATAGACAACTATATATAAAACGTGAAATTACTGCAACTAATGCAGAATATGGGTTTCTTCTTTTAATTTAAATGAAAAACAGTAGTTTCCTACGTGACGTTTCGGATATATTTTAATCGATATTACTGTAAAACTCTATATTGAGAAAACGTCAATGCTGAAAATGGTTGCAATCAGTAATGGTGTTAGGATACGGTGCATTCACGGTGACTGGGCGCCTGTATGACAAAATAACGATTTACTTTTATTGATTCATAGAAGGAAGTCGTAAGTATCTCGCGCAGAGCGCCATAGGTATTGGGTCCACGCCGATATTGCCAAAATGTTCTGGTACTGGTTGCATTTGTGTGCAAAGCTTTCGTAAAGGAGCAGTACATTTTCTCAATAAGTTAAAAAAATACTCAAACAGTTAGAAATAAAAACCGTTCTTCAAGATCATACCAATAGTAAATGACTAGGACAAGAGATACTTATTGCAAAAATTAAGCAAAATTGCTTTAAAAAGTCAACAGTTATCCAAGAATGTTATAAAAGATACGACTGGACAGTAATGTAACTCAAAATAAGTACGCAACGGTTAATATTATACAACTAATTAAAACTGTAAACTAATATACCTAAAAATATATTATACATATACAGGATGTGCCAGCTGACGCGGTTTCTTTGATAATTTGTTTATTTTACAGTATAGAGAAAAAAGTTTCAAATAAAAGTTGTCCCTATTTATACGGTGCATAGCTAGAAAATATTTTCAAATATACAGGATGTCCCAATTATAGAAAAAGCGTATGTAACTTTATTATTTTAAATGATCACCATTTTATACTTTTTTTAGATTCTACATGATATTTTAAGAAACTTTTATTCAGACCTTCCTAGACCAATGTGCTTTTGTTTTCGAGAAAATAAATGTTTTATCAAAAATTTTGCAATTGCAGCGCTCTCGTTAATGAGCTGTAGGATCAAAACTAAAAAAGGTAGAAAATTTTGGTTTACGCAAAGTGATACGTCTTGAATTGCTTTACTATTTCCTATATTAACATGTACGGATCCTTTTGTTGACATACAGTTACTGCCGCCAACATTTGGAAACATTTAAATGCCAATAACTCTGTTTTTTTTTTAATGAGACACCCTATATCTGTTTACAGGGTTGGATGCAAAATTAAATTCTCTTTCTTTTGATATAAGAATGTACCCATTTATCTTCAACCGATTTAGAGAAAAATGTATATTTCTTCTTCAAGTAGGTATATGATCTGAAAATCTCGCGGGCCATTTTATCGGTCCTCGCCTGTCGATCCACTACCTATAAAAGCAATTATCATTGAAATACCGGATGGACGATACGACAAACAGTCTTTCTAAAACCAGCATTGTTATTTGGAAGGCCAGAATTATTGTCATTTGGAAAAATTCCTGCTAGCACTGGAACAAGTTCACTTTGCAAACAATCTAAATAGCTTTCTTCTCTCAGCTATCAACTATTTAAAACCATTCATTTAATTTCTGCGGATGTTACCTCAACCATTCCATGAGAATTGCGACTCTCGAACGAATTTGCCAATAATAACATACAATTTGTAATAGGGTATGTGCATCAAATATTATGAATTATGCATTCACTGGTGTTTAGATTTTTAATAGAGACAGCTTTATAATATTGGTTTTAGAAAAAATAATCGCTAAAATTCTCGGCAAAAAGTACATAACAAAGTTATTCTTTCAAAACATAGAAACTTGTAGGACTGGATACGCTTGCAATGGAGCAAAGTTTTGGCCTGGTCTAGCCCAGACGTTCGCTCCAACCGATGACATTATTTCCGTATAACTTTGTATTACACCACTAACTTTGTGTTAATAAATATCTGACACATTTTACCACACCTTTGTATTTAAGATTTAAGATCAATAAATATGATTCTCTTTGAAATCAACAAATCCGGCCCTGACATATGTATATTAACAAATATACATATACGTACTATGAATTCTTTAATTAAGCTTACTTTGTTGGGATATGCATATCCGTTAGAGATGTGCTTCAATAATGAAAAAGGGAGGAAAACATTTTCACCACATTACTTTGCTAGTAGGTAGCAATACACAACAGTTGTAGCTATAGCTATATAGCCTGTGTCGCACAGTAAGTATACTCAAGATACACTCATACGAATACGCCACAACTAATGGATACTATAGTGACAACCAACTCGTTTAGTTGAAAATGTTTTATCAAACAAATAGTACTCGGTACACTATGTTTGTAGTAAAACCAATACCACAAAATTGTGGTTAAACTAAAACCACAAAAGAGAGTCGTTTTATTCAAGCAGCTGTTTTCGTATCACAAAACTTTAAATTCCCCGACAAGCTCATTTACTTTATTAGTCGATGCTAGTTTTATACATACAACTGCAACTGATCGTATCGATTGTCTGTGTCCGATTAACTAATTACATTTGTGCGAATAATCTTCGTTATACATAACATCAGCTAGACTTTATTTTGTGGCAAGAGTAGTCAAATGACTATTAAATTGTATCCTTGTAATTCAGTTCTAAAACGTTAGAATGTGTATTAATTTAAGAATTACTAAGAATATTAACACCAATTTTGTTCTGCTGTCAGCTATCTATTTTCTGAACACTGATCTTAAAACATATGTACATGTGTACAATATGTGTGTATTTTTAGGTATTGGTTTTTACACAGCTCTGGACTTCGCTGCACGAGGAGCTAGAGTAATTTTGGCATGTCGAAATGAACGTAAAGCACAAAATGCCCAGAATAAGATCATACAATTAACAAAAAATCCAAATGTAGTATACAAATTGATTGATATGACATCATTGTCATCGGTACGAGATTTTGCTCAGGATATTAATGAAACAGAGGACCGCGTCGATATTCTTGTGAATAATGCTGGAGCGGGAGGTTTAGGCGACCATTATACGAGTGACGGCTTACAAATTACCCTACAAGTCAACCACATTTCTAATTTTCTGTTAACACATCTTTTAATAAGTAAGTATACAAGACGACAAAGGAAATTATTTACGTGAGAAGTCGTAAAGCTTAACACAAATTGAATACATGTACAATATTTGTTGCAAGGAAATCTATGCTGCAAAGACATGTGAGACTATCATATGCATATCTATTCGTTCTCAGTCATGATTTCCTATATATTGACGTAGAGAAAACAATTCCCTATTCTGTCTTATAGATTTTACATAATAATATGTATTACATATTTAGTGTTCTTTCATTTTAGATAAAATAAAAAAATCCGCACCGAGTAGAATTGTAAACGTTTCATCTCTGTTGGCAAATTTTTCCAACTTAAAGATTGATGAAGTCAATAAGTTTCCATCGAAAATTACTCATGCACTCTCCGATTTACAATTGTACGCTAATTCCAAATTAGCTAACATATTGTTTACTATCGAATTATCCACTAAGTTGAAAGGCACGGGAGTAACTGTCCATGCTTTACATCCTGGAGCAGTGAATACTGAAATTTATAGAAGAATACCACCAATTTTCAAAATCGGAGCGGACATCATAATAGGGTTGTATTTTAAGGTAAAGCAGTTGCATATGATAATTACAATTCCAGAATAATTATTTGTTTTATTATGAACAAAATAACTTATTTTACAGACAGCAGAAGAAGGTGCTCAAACTACAATTTATGCTGCTGTCTCTGAACAACTTGATGGAGTTACTGGAAAATTGTTTGATAATTGTACGGAAATTCCAATGTACCACAAAGCCCGAGATTCAAATTTAGCGCAAGCGCTCTGGAAAGTGAGTGAAGAATTAGCTAAATTAGGCGAAGATGAGAAAATTCTATATTAGCGTATAATATCATATACTGATTACAAGCAAAAAGGGTCATCAGAATCTATTATAAGCAGTAATCAGCGTTTCAAAATTAACGATCTCACAAATCATAATAATCATAGATATTTAAAATTTAACTGAAGATTTAGGGCTGCGGTTTTGCCTCGACAGTGTTTTGTTTTAAGTAGCTGTCATATGTGTTCTTACATAGACAAGTTTTATCTAGACTAACGAATACCTTTATAATACCTTTTTTTCTAGTGAAGTATTTCTGCAGATAGCGATACAAAAGTTGTTCACAATATCAAAATAATATATCAACATAGGTTATTTTTCTGATTTTTTTGAAAGAACCGATACGCATAAAATACTCTTATTATAAAAGAAGTGAAAATAGAGACGTTGTTAGTGATTGTTGACTGATAAACAATATGTAGGTATAATAAATGTAAAAATAAAATTACTGTGGCAACATAATATTTTATATTGCATATAATACATCATTAAATACACAAATGAACTGTTGCAGTGTCAGTATTGTAGAGCTCTTTAGTTTTGCCTTTAGTTCTACCCCATGACTGTAAAGTACCAGAACGATTGAATTATTTAAGTTCAATTGAGGAGTAAGTTGACTAGTTGCTGCCGAGTTTCCCGATAGACTAATTCTACAAACTGCCACTCTCAAACATAAGGTATAAAATCCAACAGTGATAGAACATCAACTGTATTAACTGAATGTGGTATTGATTGATTGATTGATTGATTTGGTCACTGGTTACCTGCCGGGTTTTGTTTAGTAGCGTCCCCTTATAACACCGCGGCCTATGGCCTATTGTATTATTCGGTACCAAGTGAATTTCCTTATGTAAACAGGTTAGATCCGGTAGATCTGTCAGTTGGTTAATTGACCCCAGCAGTGGCAGTCTCCGTCGTTCCAGCGCAACGCATTCGAATATGACATGGTAGGTTGTCTCCTCCTCCTCATTGCATAGTCTACATGTAGGTTCGTCCTTAAGGATGCCAACCTTATGTAGATATTTCCTTCGACAGCCATGTCCCGTTAACAGACTCGTGACTGTTCTAAGCTGTAACCGGCTGAGAGCCAGCACATCAGCTGCCAACTGCCGTTATGGCTGCCTCATCATTCGTTTGCTATGAATCTGCCCTTCAACGCTCTTCCAGTGTGCCTGGTGTGTTTTTATATTCCACTCAGCCACTGCACCGCGTATCGCAGTTCTGGTTATCGCCAGGCCCGGTTCAGGTTCGGTGAATTTTGTTGCAGAACCTTTTCTTGCTAGCTTGTTTGCTATTTCGTTACCTGGTACACCCTTGTGCCCCGACACCCACACGAAAGTTACCTTGTTGTGTTTGGCCAGGGTTCTTAGGATTTCCAGGCACTCCCAAGCTAGCCTCGAGGTTATCTGATAAGCTGCTAGTGTCTTTTTATGAATCAGCTGACCCCTAGCTTGTGTATGTGACGCCCTTAGAGCACATGTGTCTATTGCTAGTATTTCCGTTTGGTATACAGTGGTATATTGCCCTAGTGTCAAATATTCTTTATGATTTAGGGTTTCACTATATATACCTGCTCCAAAACCTGTGGTCCTTCTTGACTTATCTGCATACCAGATTTGGGTTTGGTCCTCTGGTTTCTGTTTTCCTCTCCACTTATCCCAGTCTAGGACGACCTTGAAGGGTTTATCGAAGGAGAGTTTGGGAATCATTGTATCACTTCCCATCTCAAAGATTGGGATTGTGATTTCAGTCATTATGCTGGTGTGTCCTGAAGTGTTCTGGTCTCTCCAGTTTCCACCATATTTCAGTCTATATGGCCCCATTCTTGCCTCCCTCCTTATGTAAATGTCCAAGAGGGGTAGGTTTAGCATGGTTTCCATAGCAGCTGTTGGCGTGCTTTTTGTCGCCCCAGTGATACACAGGCAGGCCAACCTCTGTATCTTTGTGAGTTTTACACTTGCCTGCTTCTGTGTAGTTTTGGTCCACCATATCAGACAGCAATAGGTCTTACCACTGCAGTGTACAGCCAGTACATCATACGTCTCTTTAATCCCCATGTTTTCCCAATTGTTCTGCGGGTGGTCATTAGTGCTCCTTTGCACTTTTCTATCATCTGTTCAAGATGTTTGTTCCATGTTAACTTCGAGTCAAAAGTTAATCCTAAGAATTTGCCTCTTGACTGAAATGTACAGTTGAATGTGGTATTAGTCAGTCTTCAGTTATTTTCACATTAGAGAAGAGGTACAGAGCTTTTAAATTTGAGTACTAACAAGAACTGAATGATAATGATGAAGATGATAAAAAATATATATAAAAGAATGGAGAGCTCAGTTGTCAAAACTGTAGACAACTGGGCTAAAGAAGATACATACACATTTGCAATGGTTTTCTTTTACTTTTTTATTTATACATGTTAATTGCACATTAAAGCTTTCTTAGTTGATTCTTATATGCAACTTGTAAATGAATAAGTATTAAGAATTGAGCGATATCTAAAATAATGTCTATTCTACAAATAAAGTTTTGACTTGTTTCTTAATATCTTTTCTTTGCTATGGTGTTTGCTAATATAGTCTCAAATAAACAGGTGTTTTGGCTTCAATGTGTAATCTATTTTCTAAAGTATTTGTAAAGGTTAATGGTAGCCGTTCAATCTAAATACATCATTATATTGCAACAAACATGAATCTTATGTGGTTTTTGTCTCTTCTTGATTTAAATGTTCTAATAGAAATTTATTAATGACATTTTAAATTTGCATTTGTTGTATTTGTTTAGTCAATGGTTTAGTATTATACGTACTTGTATATTTTCGCAGTATTTTCAATTTCGTAAATTTCCGTAACAATCAGATTTTCTAATTATGCTTCTATTGCATCGCTATTGAAGTTATTCCTGTTTCTATTCCCACTACGGAGTAGTGGTATTAATTAAAATTAATTAATTAATTAATTAAAATATTACTACATTTTATCGTAACCAGAATTTTTACTATTTTACCTTTTCTGGGTTCTAACTATTTACCAAGTAAATACTCCACTATACTACACAAATATTGCACAGCAAATTTGCAACTATGAATTTGTCGCAATTTTTCAAACAAGGCATATTGTGCAATTGTGCTGCGTTATATATTTGTAAAAATATTGAGCTTTTCATTACTTACCATTGATCTTGATAACCCTGTATCGAAATTAAACGTTTATTCCCATTAAAAAATGTTTGTGGTAATTTACAAGACACATTAGTAGTTAGTTGAATGTATGCAATAGATTTTAATCATCTCTGGTTGTACGATATGGCTGATATAGTAAAATTTTCGGTCTTCGCAGTTTGTTTGCTCTTGTTCTTGCTAGGTTTCTTCGCACTATTGAGTTTGTTCCATAGGGTAATATTTCTCCTGCTGCTTTTATGGCAAATATACATTACTTTCATTTACTTACTACATCTTAAATTAGCTAAATGTTGTCGATCTTTGTGTTGTTGTCATCAAACTCTCTATTTCCACAGACGTCGGCTTTGTTTGTTAATGGTCTTTTAGTTGTTTAGCTACCTTTTAGGGTGGGTTTATCAATGTGAGAATAAAAGTGTTAGTAAGTAACTGACAGATATTGCTAACTGGCAGACAAAATTTAGGAACTACAATGCTTTATCTTGCAGATAACTTCTATTTGACATTCAATAAATGTTTCATTGAAATTATCTTACAAATAAAATTTTATCTGCAAGTTAATTTATTTATCCTCACATTGATAAACCCACCCTTAGTGTCTCCATTTTCCAGGTTGTGAAAATTGTGGTTGTATCTAAGGTGTATTGAATGCTGACTGCTGCAGTTACTGCTTCGCAAGCTGTATCGCTTGTCTGACTATTACTGCAACTCTTGCGGTGTAGTTTTTGTGTGTGTATAATTGTGTCGAAATGGTTTTGTGGCAGCATTATACCGCCTTTTATAATGCCGCGCTGTTAAACACTGTTCCTCCAAGAGCGTATGGTAGGTCAATCGGACTTCAATTCTCGAGAAAAATGTTACCGTCTTTCCGGAGAATTGAAGCCTGGCTGTTATCGTTCTGCCACAACGACAGTCAGTCGCCTAACCGCTGCGGCTCGACCCGTTATAAGGTTGGTTATTGAATAAGTTACTACAGTAATTGATTTTGATACTGATTGAATTATCTGCGGTACAAATCGACTAGGATTACTTGTTCAATCAATTCTTGTATTTTAAATGAATTTTGGTTTCATGGCGTATGTTCTTTCTTAGGTCTAAATTCTGTTGTATTAATATTATTAGGTCGTTTAGAAATATTCTACCTCGAGTACATATGACACACAATATTTGCTGAATTTCTGAACTTAACCCTATGACCAATCTCACCAAATTGTACGATTCCTTATAATTTTCTCTTGATTTAATCTTTATTAATATAAAATTTAGAATATTCTTATTACTCATACCAAAATTATACGTAGTTTCTCCCGTTTCAGATCAAATTTGCATTCAATCTAGTACTAAAGAGTATTCAGATCTTTGATCACATTTTTTTGCAATAAATCTTTCAAATCGTCCCATGATTGATTACATCTCTACTGGCTACTAATTGAAGCTGTCTACTTTGTAATACATTGTGCGAATATAGAGTTAATGTTGCATTACGTAAATACGCTCATGATCTTTCTGGGAATGCCGATTCCATAATTTATCTATACCACAATTGGCGAAATGGTTGGTGTTGTACTAAAATCTATGATACTATTTTGTTATTCAAATCTTCATCAATATTTAGATGTTTTTGAATAGGTATAGTTCTTTTACTTCAGCACATCGAAAATTTGTTTAATACCAAACATATATTATTTTGGCAACATTGTGCTTTAAAGATGGGACAATATCACAAACTTTATCTTTTGGCCAATGTAGAAGAAGTAATTGATTATTTTATATTAAATATGAACATATACCAGATATGACAAGAGATATCTCGGTTGAAATACAACAATATTTATTTTAACCAAAAAGTAAATTATTCACGTTCTATCTGTGCTGCTAGTTTTTAATACAGTATACAGTAATACAGTATACTGTATTAAAAGCTAAAAGCTAGCATACAGTAATACAGTATACTGTATTAAAAGCAACAAGAGATATCTCGGTTGAAATACAACAATATTTATTTTAACCAAAAAGTAAATTATTCACGTTCTATCTGTGCTGCTAGTTTTTAATACAGTATACAGTATTACAGTATACTGTATTAAAAGCTAGCAGCATACAGTAATACAGTATACTGTATTAAAAGCTAGCAGCACAGATAGAACGTGAATAATTTACTTTTTGGTTAAAATAAATATTGTTGTATTTCAACCGAGATATCTCTTGTCATATCTGGTATATGTTCATATTTAATATAAAATAATCAATTACTTCTTCTACATTGGCCAAAAGATAAAGTTTGTGATATTGTCCCATCTTTAAAGCACAATGTTGCCAAAATAATATATGTTTGGTGTTAAACAAATTTTCTCAATTCGGTCTAATTGTTATTGCATGCATTTCAAACTACCATGCAACGACGCCAACATTTGTTTATATAGGTTTTCGGCGGTAAACTAGGTAGCAATCTACATATGTACCTACCGGTAAACTCACTCCTGTACAATAGTCTGATTTTGTACCGCAAACATGGTTATTCTGCTCTCTTTATACTGCTACAGTAAACGATAAATTTCCTGATGCCGACTCTGAGTACAACTACCTCTTTGGAATAGTTTATTCAAATCTGCATACAATTCAATAAATGCGTGGACACTATGCATATGCAAACACGAATTGTCGAGTACAATAACTTGCATAATACACCAATAGGTAGTAGTACCAATAACAACATCGTTCAGAAAACTCAAGTCAACTGGTCAATACTAGTCTCAAGTCAATACTGGTGGGTATCATTTTCTAGTTTTTGAGTAACAAAGAACCGCCCAATATAATAGTTATATATGTATAGTTGCTCTTTTTCTTGTACATATTCTATTTTGCATAAACGTGGAGTATACTTATATCTAAAGCTCAGATTTATAGACAAAAAAGAGGGTCAAATAGGTGCCTATAAAGGTAAGAATGTTTGATAAATAAGCAACTAAAATTCACAATAGGAAAAATTATAAGCAAAAAGGCTAATTTAATTTTGTAAAAATCACATACTCTTTTATGTAACATCATAAAAAACCAATCGGAAAAAAACAAGTTTTTTCCGATTGGCCTTTTCGAAATATCGAGACAGTTCGGTCGAAGTTCTCTAAACTTATTTGTTTTTGTCCATAAAATTAATAGTACGTCATGGAAACTCCTTTGAAACAAAATACTTACATATTTACTAGAATATGCCGACATTATTTTTGTGTACAGTTTTTGCAACGGCAATGCTTTAGCAAATCTCAGCAATATCAGACAAGGTTCCTGAACAGATATCAGTCATATTGCCGTGTATTTTGTGATATATTTCTAAGATCGCGAAAATGGTAATTATCATATTGCTGGTGTAAATCTACGATATGACGCTGAAAGAGAAAAAGAAGAAATAATTGATGCAACGCTTGATGAACTAGGTATTAGTACCAGAGTAATTTCCACCCATGTACCATCTTTGGCAATTTAAATGCGATTTTTTTATCGGGGAATCTTGATTTTGTAAATAAAGGCTTTGCTTTAAAGTGAATTTAATTACTCTAAAGAAGTTCATCAAAGCAGTACTCCCTCTTAGAGAAATTAAATTTGTTTCAAAGTATAGCCTTTATTTAGTAAATGGAAATTCCTCGCTGAAAAATTCGCATTTAATTTGCTAAAGATGGTACATACAAGCTTCTTAAAACTTAGTTTGGAGGACTTTAAACGGAGAAACATTGCATTTTCACCATTATCCGTGGGAGATTAAGTACAAGGGCAAAATGCTAATTTCATTCGTTCGACGGTATCAATAACTGTCACAGTCAGGATGTGTGGTCAGTACAAAATCTGCACGCATTTAGAATAAATGGTTTTCAACACAGATTGGCGATGAACTCGTAAAAGATTTGTAATGGTCGTTTACTATCAGTACAAATTCTGTCGCATTGTTTAAATGCTCCATTTTATTTGTAATTATTGGATTATCACACAAGTTATTAGTAAATGTCCAACTTGCATTGCGTAATGTGATATGGTATCAACACGATGGTGTGCGACCATATTATTCAGGGGTTATTGTAGAATAGCTAAACAGCAACTTGGTTAAGTAAATAAGTTCAATGGTCTGTTAAGATTTAAACTCACTAGATTTTCACTTCAGGAGCTACGTAGCACAATTATTTTATGCAGAAGAAATTCACAATAACGAAAAATTACGAGAAAGAATTATGCTGCACTTTAAATTGGAAACGAACAAGATTTTGTTGCGGTTTATAATTTGGTGAGTCTACATTACCAAGATTGCATCGCGATTGACGACAACTAGAATTGGACGTCGAAGACAACTAAGTAATAAAATGTTGGGGGGTGCCATTTGAAAAAATTAAGTTATGGTTCTTCAAAATTTCTAAGAGTTAACTGGCCATAGTATAATAACCACATAATATAGAGAGCCGCTCTTGGCGATAAAATATACTCCAACATATTTTTTAAGCATATTATGAATTCTAAATTAATATCCAAAAAATTTAGTGTTCTCTGATTTTTTGAATAAATGTCCGCTATAGCAAATTTTTTAGAAAAAATCAAATAAATACAAAACGTCAGAATCAAATTAAAAAAACTAACGGTATTTATAAAGCCTAAAAATAGGTTAATCGAAATATGTAAAAATATACAAGGTGTTCCATTAAATAAAAATAGTAAATGTCGATTTCCGGTATAACCGGAAGCGCTAGAAATCTAATAATATTTTAAATTGAAGAGAACGCAATCGATTATACATAATTATAAAAAAACTTCTAATGAACGTTCTCGCCGAGACACCCTGTATATTATTCAGCGGTGTACATAAATATGTGGCTGCTACGCCAAGAGAAGCTTTTCAGCTACCAACATAGAATCGACGTTTTTACGATGGCAAGACATCAAAAAGGTGGACCACATAACTATTGATTGCTGCATGCATTACGTAAATTAATTTTATTTATCCTGATGAATTTGCTAATTTAGTAGCACTACGATATCCATAATTCAATTTGAATTAATACAAAGAAATTTGACGATAAAAGAACTCGAAGAACATCTTTATAAACTGATTAATTAACACTAATATTTTAAATACAGAATTAGTTTATGCAATAATGCAATAAGTATATAATACCGAATACCAAACGGATGGATTAATACAGTATACTTCAAGTAAGCCGGAAAAAAGGAACTACATATACAACAATCTTTCATATTTTAGCTAACAAAATTTTTTGTTTTCATCAGAAATATAGGTGATAAACACTATTAAATATTCGTTTATTTAAGAAAGGAAAAATTACAATTAGCCTATAAATATTTACAGTATTACATTTAAAAGTAAAAAGATCCATGTATGACTATATTTGTCTACGACTTGCTAGTGTATCATACCTCGTAAGTCCTTATCCAAAACATACATCTTATCTCCTGTAACATGTATACAGAAATATATACCTAACTCCAACTGATAATACAACAGTATTCATTTTATCATTAGATTGAAGAAACGCAAATATGTTTTGTTCGTGCATATTTATTTGGTTGATAGTAGCTGCTGTAGCGTTAAAAATATACTTAAAATTAAGAAATCGGCAAAATGGAAGTTATGCATGCCTTGTAGGTAAAACTGCAATTGTTACCGGTTCTAATACAGGTGAGTAAGAATTATAAATTATCAATCTTATTTATTTTTAATATTTATCAATCACTTTACCTTTGAAACCTATAACTAAGTATGCGAAGTCACGACTAAGTAGTTCGTGGTATATTGTATTTAATTGTTTTTATTTATTTATTTTATTTATTGTATTTAATTTAAGATTTTTACACAAAAACCGTCATATTTACTATTGCGTTTAAAATCATAGGTATTGGTTATATAACAGCTTTAGATTTTGCATCGAGAGGCGCAAGAGTAATATTAGCTTGCAGAAATGAAAATAAAGCTAAAGATGCCCAATGGAAAATTATTAAGGAAACGAAAAATCCAAACGTAATATATAAGTTGCTGGATATGACTTCATTTGAGTCAGTGAGAAATTTTGCTAAAGATATTAACGCAACCGAAGAACGTATTGATATTTTAGTTAATAATGCTGGAGCAGGAGGTTTAGGAAATCATAAAACAGGCGATGGAAATCAAATCACAATGCAAGTGAATCATATTTCTGGTTTTCTGCTGACACACTTGCTTTTAGGTAAGTGATTTATTACTTTTACTACCATTTTACACACAAGGAAGACGATCCTTTCAAAACATAAAGTAGTAAATACACTTTTTGTTTTCTTATTTTGTGGTGAGTGCAGTTGCAGTGGTTTCGTAAGGTGTCTTGCTTATCACGACTACTACTGCATATCTTGCTGTGTAAATGTGTTTCCATGACATTGTTACATTACCTCACTGTAAATAATGTTGCATTGGAAATTATGTCCCAACAACGAATGGTATTTCAACCGGGATACCGATCCAGCGAAACGTGCCACCGACATGATTCGAAATCGGGATCATAAATATTTCACTACTTGTGAGCAGCCAGTCTTACCTCTGCAAGTTGTGCCAATCCTCCCGTTATTAATATTCAGATTAAATTAGAGGTTTCTTCAGTGGTCTATATTGTATACATTCCAGTAATAAGCAAGATTTCCATTGCAAGAGTCAAAAATAAGCCAAGCTGTAGTAATAAGAATAAGTAGTATACAGGATGATTGGTGAGAATGGCCTATTAAAAGTATTATACAAACTGAACAGGATTTTAAAACAAAATTTTGCAATTGGATACGGTTGAATATGAACTATCACGTGAAAATATTTTTGAATAAATATCATTTCCGGTTAACCGGAAGTGGGCATCAACTTCAATTTTTTTTTATAGCATGCTATAAAATAAATTACAAATTCAGCTTCTACGATAAATTTTGCACATATTTCATGTATCATACCATATACCGAAATACCTTTCCTTCTGAGTTATTCGCAATTAAAGAGAAAAAGTGACAGATACCGATCTTACTTTATAGTTATATTACGTCACGTAGGAGTTAAAGAGACAAATAAAATGTTGTATCCGCACAGCTAATATTGTAAAGTTACACAACATTTGAAGGTCTTCTCTGTAACATTATACAGGGTGTTTAAAAACTTAGTTGCTTATGAATAAATTCAATCCGCGGACAGGAGATTTTTTTAAATGGAAAGCTACACTGAAAAAAATGTCTGCGAATTTAACTACTGGCTTCTACTGTAAATTCGGAAAATTATAGCGGTGTGCAATGCTAACTTACAACGTCGCTTTTATTATCACACAACGGATTGCTTTTTTTCTGCTTATTTACTGTAAATGTTACAATAGGATGTTAAAAAAGCATGACTATAACTTAATATTGTGAGTAAAACTTAAAAATCAATACTTAATAGTTATTTTACAGTGTATGACAATGCACATTTCATTATTATTACCAATACTTAGCGAAATACCGTTGGTGTCTATTGGACACATTAGACACAAAAGGGTTGCCGCGCTAGCATCAGTGGCCTGCTGTGGCACGTTCTACCACGTACAATTGCTACTGTAGCGCATTTTTGCTATGACGACCATTGGCAGAAAAATACCAACGTAGGCTACTGTAAACATTTCTTTCAGTGTAGGTATATATAGGTATTTCATTAGATATTCTCATTCTACAAAATATTCTCTTTTAATCCGTATTAGGTGTTCCTAAAATACCTAAATACCTAAAATGAAAGGTGAATAAGTTATAACGCTTTAATTATAACTTAGAGAATTATTAAGTATATCCAAAAATGGAATAATATATAGGGTGTTTCAAAAATGGAATAATATATAGGGTGTTTCATTTAAAAAAAGTAACTTTTATCGTCGTAAAGTTGGTTGGCCATTTAAAAAAAGTGACTGTTATCGTCTTAAAGTTGGTTGTACGTTAATTTTGGATAACCCTGTATAAATTATGATAAATTTTAGGACGTAAATTTGATGTGCTATTTCGGCTAATAACATGCCAAATATGAGGTCTTTAGCTGCAGTGCCTTCAGAAATACAGAATTTTGAACATAACGTTGCAATTGGCCCTATATTTGAAAAAAATTGAATAACTCGAAAACGGCATATTCTTGACATAGGGTGTCTTAATAAGTTTGGATGCAGAATTGTATGTCCGATACAAAAAAAAATATACCATGCTATTTAAATTAAGAAAGTTGACGTCAACTTCCGGTAAACCAGTAGTGGTACAATGGCGCAAATAATTTTTCTGATGTGTCCAAATGATATCAGTTATAATTACAAGTTTTCAGAAATGTTGAATTTCAAGAACAAAAAGTTCTAACGAACCTGTTCCGTGAATGATCCTGTATATCTCTAATAAATATATAAGTGGACAGATAAAATAATGCCAAGCAGTAATCTTGGTTTTGATATTTTTAGCAAAACGAAATACACATCAAAGGCAACTTAAAAACCAATATGTAATCAGTTTTATATATTACATACTACACAAAGTTCATGACTAGATTACATCGAAAAATACTCCGTCAAGATTTGCAAATTAATTTTAAATAAAACTCTATCTAATATTTATAATAATTTTGTAACAGATCTTATCAGAGCTACCGCAAACAGAAACCACAATTATTTTATGGATTTTATAATTTACAGTTTAGTATAAATTTACCAATTCCGCAATTTCATTCATTCTAAAACAGTACACACATTAAATACTATATTATTTTATAACTAAATACATATGTACGATTAAATGCTTTGAAATTGACCTTGGTTGGAAAATGGATGTCTATGTGGTATGTATCATTATTAAAAAATATCGTGTATAAATCATTTCTTAATGTATGATTTCAGAGATTTATGGCAATCCTTCATGCTTTAGTCAGAAAGTTTAGAATTTTACCAAATTTACTTGCATCGTTTAATCATCCCTCTAAAATGTTATTTCGATCTACATACATACATTATGTATAGTATGTAGGTATCATATATTTATGTAATAAAATTATTTTGATGTTATCGTAGTTTTATGAAAAATGCTCGAACACGACCATTTCTAATTTTAAAGTTACGCCTTATTCTGAATGAAATTTTGAAGTATACACGATGATTCGTGTAAATATAGCACACAGTAATTGATATTTTTGAAGTTTCCTTAAATGAACTGATTTTAACGAGCTTTTACCACTAAGTTTATCTCTAACTTTTTGTAAAACTTGAGGTAAAATATTCCTTACTTCTGTTTGTATCTTTTGTAAAAGAGATCATCAATATTGTCTGGCTTTGTAGCATACACTTTATTTTTTAAATTCTCCTATAAAAAAATTGAATATCGATTCCAATCTACTTTTACATACTGACTCAATTCAATCTTTCCACGGTGAATTTTAGTAAATACTACATATTTTCGATGTAACAATTCCTCGCCAGATACATATGCCCATTCTAATCGAAGTTATCCTGCGATGTATAACGTGCGCATAATTATTCTTCGACGAAAGAATATTGTCCACAAAATTTATAAAAATGTGCAACCGCATTTCAGTAGAATTAGCAACCCACGTATCATTTACATATGTCCGAAATAAATACAATCGTTTCTACAAATCTGTTCAATCTAATATATCACCAACTTGGTTTCATGGTTAAACATGCAACAGTCACAAATTGAAGTTGTTCTACACAATACGTACTAGAAAATTTTTATTGACGGGATAAAGTACATACATAGATCCGATGTACATGAATGTTTAGCCCGGGATTTTGCCCAAATCATTCACCACACATTGTTATGAAAACTGCGACAAAATTGGTTTTTACATCATCATTTGCGGTGATACTTTAATCTTATTTGCTTATAAGAATCAATTTATGCAATATCGTCTACATTGTACTAGTCATTGTATTATTTTACAAAGCATGTAAAATAGGTATCTTTCGTGGGCAATTTCTCACACTTTTTGAAACTTTTGACCTTCTAAAAAAACTATCTATTCTAAAATAACTGTTTTAGATAAAATTAAGAAATCTGCACCAAGTCGAATTGTAAACGTAGCATCTATCGCTGCTAGATGGTCTAAGCTAAAAGTCGAAAAAATGAACAACTTTCCTACAGACATAAATGCAAGTTTAGCCGACGGACAAATGTATGCTAATTCGAAACTTGCCAACATTTTGTTTACAACAGAATTGGCTGCTAAATTAAGTGGTACCGATGTGACAGTTAACGTGTTGCATCCAGGCGCTATAAAGACAGAAATATTTCGAAGAGTTCCTGGAATACTGAAAATAATAGTTGATGCCTTGGCTAATTTGTATTTTAAGGTAAAATTGTTTTACTCATTGTTTGAATATTATTTTTTAATGTTTTACATATATTTTGTTATAGACTCCTGAAGAAGGCGCGCAGACAACTATATATGTAGCGACATCAAAGGAATTGCAAGGAGTTACGGGTAAATTATTCGATAATTGCAAACAAATAGAATTGTATGGAGTTGCTAAAAATCCTGATCTAGCAACAAAAGTATGGACAAAGTGCGAAGAATTAGCTAAATTAAAGAGCGCAGAAAAGATTAAGTAAATCCTCTAGCTAAATCTCAATGATTATAGTCAAAAAGATTTATCAGTGCAGCTATGTACAAATACGACGTTGAAAATGTTTTTCATAATAAATGAAATAAATTATTACAGTAATTTTTAACTTTATTTTAAGTTGAAAATGTAGTCAATCCATAAGATATAAAATTATTTTTCTCAAAGTATGGATCTTGTGTTGCTATCTAGATACTAATTTACGTAACAGGACCAAATGCAAAAAGGGAAATAAAGGAAAAATAAACACAAAAACGGGAAGATCTAAATGTGTACTACCTTTGTTATTGTAATTAACTCTAAGCTGTAGGTATTTGGCCCATAACTAAAATATTTCGGCTAACAGAATCAACCAGTGTTCCAATAGTTAATAAGGAATGTAGTTTGAAAATATGAAGTTAGAGATTTTGTACAGACACATCGTTGTCATTTATCTCTAATTCGTTTGTGGCTTCTTCAGGTAAAATACCGTTATAGTTGCAATTAAAATTAACGAGACCAAACATTTTCTATTTCATTTTGTGGTCCACATTGCGTACTTACACACTGAAAACTAAAGCTGAAGATATACACTTTACATGTACAACTTGCATTGGTTTTAAATGAAAGAGAACCTTTATGGTCTTCGCATTTTTTGTTTATTTTTCTCTATTTCGCCAGTTTTGCTTGTGATCCTTCTATATAGGTTAGTGTCGAGAAAATAATACTATTTTTATATGTATTGCAAAATACCAAATTTTTATTGGAGATACAAATTGGTGCAAATTCATATCTTCAAACTTTTGTGTGTCTTCCATTTGCAACAGTGCCACTGTTCTCCAATGTTCGACCATATTCGGCTCTAAAATACTTGTATCCACAACGTAGGTGTCACCTTGACTGCTAAACTAACACACCTGGAACACGTGACTACTAAAGCCTTACGAACTCTTTGGACCTATGGCAGAAAGTTTGACAAAACATGGGGGACCGAAACGCTTAATATTGTACTGGCTGCACACCAAGCTCATAGTACCCAGGCCCACTGCGTGCGGGCGTGCACCGCACAAGTGCGACATTTTCAAGAGGGCGGCATCGGCGAAAAAATCATATCGAAAGGAAAACAAAACATTGTCATAATTTGCATGTCCACAATTTTACAAGGGGCGGCCTAATCGGTATTGCACGCGGGTGTTCAAACAGCTAGCGGTGGGCCTGATAGTACCTCTTATAACTTGCCCATTACTAGTCTAAACTCCACGGTAGACGCTTAGTGAGATTCAGAGGATTACCTGTTTAGGTATCGCGGGGGCCATGTCCTTGACACCGACAACAGCCATGGAGACCATTCTTAGGTTTCCTCTTTTTCAGTTCAGACCATACCTGCATCTCCTACTATATCGAACAGACGGCGATGCTATCCGTAAGGGCGGATACCTTTCCCGTCTTCAGTTTCAATGGAAGTTACAATATCGACGTTTCCAGCAATGCGAGTGCAAAAACTACGTCCGCAAATCAAGGCGAGGGATATCCCGCTGGTTTGTGGATATCTTAAAAATATCTAATGGCGCGCATATTGGAGTCGGGAGAAATGCAAAACTAGAAAGCAAAGCTATCAGCTTAAACGGGCTCCTCCTCTATTTTCCAGGCTGAAGTAATTGACATCCAGATTTGCGCGGTGTCAAGCCACTGCGCGATCAGAGACAACGAAATAGCTAACATGTTAGCAAAAGGTGCTAGTGAAAGACCATTTACAGGTATAGAATTAACGTGTGGGAGTTCGTATATCATCAAAACTTTTTCATATCTTAACTCGCTGCTAGGCACCGTTTCTATTGGAATAAACTTGCCGGTGGAAGACATTGTGAAACGATTTGTCCAAATAGAAGATTCCGCAAGACCGGGTTCTGAGATTACTCACAGGACCTCTCGACCAGGTTATAGCCTATGTAGGGTAAGTTTTTAATACCAAGGATATATTTTTTTGATGGAACAAATTGATAACGGTATACTAGAGATACTCAACCGTCCAGTTACTTTCGTTCGAGCGGTTACTTAAACGATCCTTTCAATGTCCATGTATTCAGAACAGCTATTTCAATATAAGCTGCGGAGCACAAGTAGCTCCGTAATATAAACTATAGATAACAGAATCAACAAAGAAATATAATGCATTCCTAAAATATGTTTAGATAGTTCGACGAATTGGGATTTTTATTTTATTATTAATCAATCGCTTCGTGTTTAGTTCTTAAAAACATGATTTTTTCCAAACTTCCAAACGAATTTCCTTGGACAAAGGTGAGAAGAAACCAGAAAAAGTCATTATCATCTTGTGAAAGTTTCGCAATTGTAGACATATTCTGTCAAGGTTAGGATTCATACAGAGACATTATTCAGTAAAGATTAAATAGAACAGGTTTGTATACAAAATACTTACAACACTAATTCCATTAATTTAACGTCGATAATACTATCGTTGTGGCAGAACGATAGGAGCCGGGCTTCAATTCTCTAGAGGGACGGTGACATTTTTTCAGAGGGTTGAAATCCGGATCATTCGCTGTTGGGAGCAAAGTGATTAACAGCGCGGCATTATAAAAGACGATATGATGCTGTCACAAAGCTATTTGAACACAATTTACACACACAAAACTACAACGTGAGAGTTACAGTGATAGTTAGACAAGTAATACAGTTTACGGAGTCACTGCAACTAAGCACCCACCACACATAAAAAAATACAAAATATTAAGGCGATTTTTAGCAATATGTTTACTCGAAATTAAACACATATCAATA
Organism: Holotrichia oblita; assembly: GCA_023690525.1. Taxonomy (NCBI): domain Eukaryota; kingdom Metazoa; phylum Arthropoda; class Insecta; order Coleoptera; family Scarabaeidae; genus Holotrichia; species Holotrichia oblita. The sequence goes on from CM043019.1 coordinate 99,886,185, forward strand.
CAAAATTATATATTTTATTTCAGTAAAAAAATATTGAACAATAAACAACTGAACTAGATATATTTGTATAAATCTAAAATAAATAATAATTCGATAAAAGTTCATGAAAGTAATAATATTTCTTTAAAGTTTTACCCTTCGAGGAGGAGAATCTAATAAAGATCTGCTATATTTTTGTTTCTTTGGTGGTGGTTCAAAATTATGTGGGTGATGTGTATCAGTATCGTTAGTACACTTATTAGTTGAAGTACCGTTTAGATAACCACCAGTTTCAATTTCATCTACCAAGGCATTAAGAGCAAGATCATCTGCGTCTTCGATACAAATTATTTTATCATTATCAGTTATTTCTAGTATATCTGCATTTTTACACGTAGACTTTTCAGAAGCAGTAGTTGATGTAATTGTTTTACCCGCTAATTTTGTATTATCGTCATCCTCTGTATCAATAGGATCAAATTCTTCATAATCATATGTATACTTTTCTATGTGCTCTCTAATTTTTTTGTAATTTATTACTGCTTTAATTTCTTCCAAAGTAACTTCATCAGAACATCGCTGTTTAACTATCAAGAAAATGTTATCTAAAAAATAGAAAATTTTTCATAAAGGGATTATATTTAATGGAAGTATGTAATTAATAAAATTCTTTAATATAAACACTTTTCATAGACTTTGTATGCGGGAGTTTTGACTAATTATGTATTTACTTTTACTTTCTGAGTGGTAAATGCACTCAAAAAACAATACTAAATTTTCAAAAAGAACTACTTCTTCTATAGTATACATAGGAATTTTTTCTATACAAACGTTGCCTGTCTTGCGCTATGTAGCCATCTCCAATTTTAGCTGGTCATTCATAATCTGGCATTTAAATGTTTTCTTGCTATGTTAATATAATTTGTATATTTTTATTGAAATAAACTATCCATAGCATGTCCGTTTTATGCCAATTTGTAATTATAATTTACAATAACTTATAATTACACAAAGTTATAGTTTTGAATAGGAACTGTTAACGAGAATCATGTCGGTTGACTTTTAATGCATAACCTAATGTGAAATGTAAACAAGAGATTTGGCGACACTGCGTGACGCGAACATGACGTGTATTGATGATGTGCCTCGTCTGTTATCGTAAACAGACTATATTTATAAATTGTGATACGCATTCTAAATATTTAGAGAAACTAAAGTAAGTTCTAAGTACAACTCCTATACAAATCACGCCTAGTAGCTGTAACTAGAAACTTACAAACTTGTATTTTGAGCATTTCAATTTTCAAATTACATAATACATTGTTTACTTGCCTTCAGTAAGTGGTATATTTTGTAAAATTTTCATAATTGTATTTCTAACAGAAGTGGACACATTTAAATCTTTTAACCTTATTGGAAATCCAAATTTCATAGCGTGTGTTAAGTGTGAAATTACAGTAGTAGTAGCAAGTTTTCTACAAAATAAATAATAATTAGCAATTTAAACACTGACGCGGTAATCATACCACCTTTCACCAGCAATCTCCTCGACTGTTTTACCACTTTTAAACATACTATATGTAATTTCAATACTTGGAGTCAATTTTGTATCATCAATTGGAAATTCATTTAAGATATCCTTAATTGATTTCCTTTCTGCAGGAGGACACAATTGTCGAATAACCTGAACGAACTCTTCTCCGAATTTATTAATTTTAGCTTCTGTGAAGCCATCCACTGGAAAAAAGCATTTTGTACACATTTTAAATATGTAGAACATAATTAGTAATGAGCTAACATTTTAATTGTTTTAAGGCATCAACGCTGCGAGGTCTTAACTGTGCTAAATTCATTAATATTTCATTAGAGGCTATCATATACGGCATACAATCCAAGCAAAATGCTAAATCTGTTCGCTTCGCCAATAACTTTCTATAAATTTTCATCCTTTCTTCTTTCTGTGTGTCGCCTTCGACATCTGTTTCAGTTTTATTTCGTGAGATCTTTTCAATTGGAATATTAGAAACATTATTTGTTTTTACGTAAGGTATACTATTCGTAGTAGGTTTATAGCTGCAAAAGAAGTTCGTAAATCATAAATATAATTCTGTGAATTAATTAACATAATAAACGATTCATAAATATATACATACGGTTTTTTCTTCAATAACACTCGAAGATCAGGTGGCGGTTCTACCAATATCTTAGCTCTTCTAGATTCATTTGTTACATCCTTAAGAAACTGTTTACCTTTTTCGCAGAGATATGTTGCACAGTAAGAAAACGTAGGTTTCTTAACTGTCTGTTTTGAGAAATATTTTTCCAACTCCAATATCCTAGCTAGAAACTTATTTAAATCTTCAGAAAACTAACGTAAAACATAATTACCTATGCACTTCCACCAATTATCACTTTTGTGTTTTCCTGAACCGTGTAGCGGATGACTTTGAAATTTTGTCGACATTCTTGAACTCTTAGATCCCCTGAGAAACATTATATAACTATTTAAGCCAAAGCCATCTCCCATAACATTCATTGACGTTAAAAGCATATGAGCGTAATCTGTCAAATCTATTAAACCATTTGAGTCAACTTCTTCGTACTCTACAGGAGTATGCTTCAATCTATAACATTTTATAAATACATATTAAATTCATGCCGTTATACAATATGCATAAAACTGGTTAAACACAAACGTAACTACAAATTCAACATATAATTGTCGGTGTAATTTAAATTGTGAACTAGAGGTTACCGGTCAATTCAATAGTTAACACTATACAATTAAATTCACCGTGAACTTTGGAAAGAAACCGCCGTTTCTGAATATATAGGTGCGCCGCACAAAATTAGAACAACTAGAGCATGATGTATACAAGGAAGACATACATAGACCGATAAGAACCTACATGTTATGTTTTACTGTCATCCCCCATAGAAGACAGTTCTCAATAGCATGCTTACGCGTAGCGCAACTCTCAGCGGAACCTCAGAATACCTAGAATTGAAACAACATATCAAGGAAATTCTGCGAAAGAACGGATACAAAAAGCCGAAGATAACTAAAACCCTTGTTTATATATGTATATTATAGTTATTCAACCGTTTGGTAGTTCGCGAGGGTAATTGATAGGGGGCGCATTGGGTAATGTGTTGCCATTCATAAATAATAATTGAGTAGCCAATAGGCGTGTTTTATGGTGATATCAGAGATTGGGGTAGATCATGATCTCATATTAGATAGAATGATGAAATTAGTTATACAATAAAATAGTATATTTTTTCTCGTTTTTGTTTTTTTTATTTAGTTTTACTTAGCATCTGAAAGAAGAGATTAGATTAAATTAATTGTGAAATACATACTGTAACTACATAACCTATTGCAGTCGTTGGTATTTAAGGCAGTAAACATAACCTAATAACTAATATCGAAAGAAAGCTAAAAATGAGCCTGGAAATAAAAATACAAAATATGATAGAAAGCTACGCCCATTTTCATTAATAACCCATAGTAGCAAATTTACAGGTTGGAGGGCAGCACTGTCCAATAACCAGTTGACTAACTATAATATATATAAATAAGGCTAAAACTATCAAAACTTAGTAGTAGTTAAGTAACAGATACGGATTTTTATTTGAGAAAAGTCAAAAATATAATTTTGGAAAGTAATTTATATAATACACATACTTTATTAGAAGAAGTTCAATAAGTTAAAGGAGGGATAAATTGGAGGAAAGGAATAAAAACATCGCAATACTAAAAACAACCGAATGAGCTACTAATCGTCGATTCCTGTTACACAACAAAACCCAATCTCATACTTACTTCTTAGTACAATTATCACAACATTTTAACACTGGCTGTGAATTTCTATTGGAAGTATCTTCAAAATGTTGTAGTATAAACTGCCTTCTACAACCAGTTGTCTCTAAATATTTCCAAAAGAATCGTGTCATAGCCTCCTTTTGTTCCTTAGTTTTTTCGGTGGCATATCCAAATTCCCGCAGTGATCTACACCAAATAAACAAATATTAGCAGTATATTAGACAGTATGAAGTACGTAATATACCTTAATATCTCCAAATCAGCATTACTATAAAATATTGTACATTGTGATGGTTGTCCGTCACGACCAGCACGACCAACTTCCTGATAATAACTTTCCATATCCCTAGCAGCGCCATAATGCACAACATTTCGAACATCGGGTTTATCTATACCCATCCCAAACGCAACAGTAGCAATAATTACTGATACTTTATCTCGAACGAAATTTTCATGAACATCCTTTCGTTGTTTTATAGTTAATCCGGCATGATAGATTAAACATTTTATTCCTTCTCCTATCAAAGTAAGCTTGATAAATGTGCATTACAATATAAATGAAATAATATACTTTGTAAAAGATCTGCTACATGTTCAGTTTGTTTTCTGGTGATACAGTATATAATTGTTGGTCCAGAGAAAACCCACTCGCCATGCTGTTTGATCATTGCATTTCGTAGATCCCCTATGACGCCGTTATTTTCTTTCAAATATACAGACAAATATAAATTCGGCCTATCGAATCCTGAATATATAATTTGGGGATCTCTGTAACATTATAAGATATATTACTTATTTATATTCGTACTACTGGTACGAATATAAAAAAAATCATAAAATATTTACATATGTTTTAATTAAAAAATCTGCTATCCTTTCATGTTTTCTGTTCGATTAATACATGACGTATATACTTCCTGTTGTTTGTACCAGTTACTTCGGTTATGATTATTCCCACATTAACGATACTGAACAATGGATTTCATTAGCTCTATATTAATGCTGGCCCCCATTTCGTCTAGTGCTAGGTTTTGAAAGCGACAAAGTGAGGAGCAGCATTAACTTGTAATACTGAGACAATTCTAAGACTATTTTGTTTAATAAACCTTGCCTCTAAAACCAGCGTTTGTTTAATTCATTTTCTATAAAAAAAATGTCAGACGTTGTTTGTAACAGTCGATAAACAACTTCGGTTTTAAAAAAATAGTGTATGTATAGATTTGAAATTATAGGTGTATACCTACTCATTTATGAATTATGTTCAGAAAAAAAATTCAAACTTTTTAATCAGAAAATATAGGTAAAGCTTATTAGATGAAATAGTCTCAGCAATACAAATCAATAATAAAAATTAAGTAACTGTATTTGAAATAAGGAACTTGATAGAGACAACCGAGACGCGCAAAGTTTCCTCCCGATAATTGAATTGGTCCGCTGTAATAAAAGGTGCAACGACTCTCCACGCACGAATTTTCAAATCAAGCGTATATATTTTGTTAATATAACTAAATTTATTGAAATAACCGATATTGAATAGCATCATAAAAAATCAGGTTTCCTTTAAAATAGTAATATATTGAAGTTACATTACTAATTTTTAATAGAACCCGATGTTTTTATAATGATGTTCAATATCTCTCAAATATACTAAAACCAATGTCCATATATGATATAATAGTTTAAAATATCATGAAATAGAAAGAAAAACTAGAACAATAATTTCTGAAATAATTACAAAAAACACCAAGAAAACACAAAACTAATCAAGAACGATGAAAACGTGGTGTTTATTTGCTGTGAACCATACTGGCTTTGCGCTTGCGTACTTGTCTGCCAATTTTGTTATGTTGTTTCATGTCTCGATTGTCTCTGAATTTAATATACATTTCCGGTAATCGGATAAAGCAGAAACCGAAAATTATTTTAAATTGATAAAACCAAAACCAAAATTTCAAATCATAATTTTTGTTACTTTTTTATATTCTTCTATTTTATAACCAAAACTCGTCGTGACATATCCTGTATATTGCAGGAATGTTTTCATAATATAAATTTCTATTATAAAAACCTTTTATTTATGTTTACATCACAAATGTAGCTTAGTATGCAATTAAATAAAAGAAATGTATCAAATAATTCGGGTGCTAACCTCATATTTCTGTAATACTTAATTACTATTTTATGCTAATCTTACATTAAATTGCTGTAAGATTTAATGTTTCTTTATCATCACAAGCTCGTTTAGATAATTTACATTTAAAAGCATTAAGATTCCTTGGTTAAGAAATAATTATCCATATACCAAATCTACTAAGAACATCTGGGAACGGAACGTGGTGCATCTATATTATTTACTTTTTATTTTGCAGCCTTTGCATGAGATTTCAAATTGGTATTATAACCTTCAGTATTCGGTTTAGCTCTAAAATAGCAGCGATTTCCTTGTAAGTTTGTATGACATGTGCACGAAATTATATTACCCACATAGTAAATTCGTTACAAGTTAAATAATTACTGTAAACTAAGATGATATGGTTTGTGTAAAAATCCGTTTAATGTACAATTAAATGTCTGATACCGAAACAAGAAAAACGTATCCCTTGGTTATGGACTACCCATAGAATATTCATATTTATTATGGTAATCCGTCAAAACGTAATTTTAGTGTGTGGTACACATAAAAACGGAAACGCTACAGATCTGTGCTTTAAAGAGGATGACCCTCTTGGCTTGCGAAATGATAAAATTTTCAGTTTCTGATAAGTATGATGATAGTAGTGGTTCTTATTTTGATTTATTTTTAAAGACAGGGCAGTTTTGATTGATAATGGTTTTAATCCTCTTGATCTTTATTTTTGTGTTATGAGTGCAACTGTGGCGGGTTCCTGCATTACTTGTCAGGACTAGCCACTGTAACCTTTGCTATGTAAATTGTGCGTGTTACTGTGTTTCCATGGCACTGTTACAACCTCATCATCAATAATGTTGCGCTATTAATTATATTTCAACAGCGAATGGTAGTATACGCTTTTTATATCCATTACAGTTTAAAATCTATAGCTAATTTTACAGTGCTTTATTTTTTACATATTGCACAACGTAAACCTTTAATACAAAAATGAACAGAGTAAAACGTTTATAATTTGCCGAAGAACATCAAACTAAAACTGAAATTTTGGAAAAATTCTGTTAGAAGCGAGAGAGAAGGAAATGATTCATAGTACAAAACCTAATAGACATACAAATTATCAAATGTTGTACACATGTAACCTTGAATTTATTAAGGATAATATAAACAAATCATATTTGAATAAATTACAAAGCGACTTCGCACAGCTGAGTGTAGTTACACACCATTTGAAGTTCTTCTCTGTAACATTATACAGGGTGTTTAAAAACTTAGTTGCTTATAATTAACTTCAACCGGCGGAAAGTAGATTCTTTTAAATGGAAAGGTATATATTTTATTAGATATTCTAATTTTACAAAAGATTCTCTTTTAATCCGTATTACGTGTCCCTATACCTAAAATGGAAGGTGAATAAGTTATAACGATTTACTTAATCTTCGTATCTGAAATGCTCATATATGTCAATTTACTGAAGCAAGGGTGCTTAGCTCATTTGTTTTACATAGTTATTTGCCTCTTATTTTGACATCGGTTATTTTAGTTGTTCTTGCGTACACTGAGAGAAATAGATGTGCACCAGTACAATAATTAGGCTAAATAATGCGAGAATTTACTACAACAACAAAAAACTTATTAGGTGTGTTCGATTTGGACATTTGGGTCTGTGGGGCACTTACACTTACCTTAGTTGCAAACTAGAAATGATATCTTTCCTAACTCTACTCGTTGCAGTAGCTGTAACAGCAAGAATCGGTACATATGGTAAAATACTCCTGACTTTAGACAGCTCCCTATACTGATGACGAAAGTCATGACCCCATGAGCTTATACAATGGGCTTCATCAATAGCAACAAGCATGACATTTAACTTTTTATCCATGTCGATTAATAAATTTCTTCCAAACTCACCGCAACAAAATTCTGGTGTTACATATATTATGCTATATTTATTATCAAATATATCTTCAATTACTTTCTTTTGCTGTGTTTGTGCTGTTCCCAACAAACATGCCGGAATATTAGCTACAGTTAAAGACAAAACTTGGTCCTCCATAAGGGATATTAAAGGTGATATTACAATTGTCACGCCACCACAATAGACAGATGGAAATTGATAACAAAGAGACTTTCCATAACCTGTCGCCATAATCGCACAATTATCTCTTCTATCATTTATGATGGAGCTAATAATCTTCCATTGCATTGGTCGAAACTCTTTGTGTCCAAATATTTTAAATAATACATCTAGATGTTCCTTATGCGGTGGCTCTATTCCATCTACTGCTTTGAATTGATCTATTAATTCTTTTTCATCGTCATCATTGAATGACTAAAAATTGAAATAAAAAATTACATAATTGGTTACAACTGGAAATTAGCTTACATTTGATAAATCGTCCATTGATGTTTCCATAATTGTGTATGTATACGGTAAATTATATGTTAATATTTATCTTACAATGAACAAGATGACACAAACAATAACCTATAAAAATTAATTGTAGTTTCTACATAATTATGTACTTAACTTCACTCAACAGATTTCCTGGTATTTCGTACTTACTAAATTTCAGAAATATAAAATATTAATATATTATTATTACGACGGTTTTACTTCATAAGATTTATAACAAAAAAATTACGAACACTTATAACTCCACTATAACATTCAAAAAAAAACAATAAAATTCATGTAGACACCGCGAACATGCGCACATGCATGCACATGCGCACATCCACGCCTATCTACCAATTTTGACACAAAAAATATACCCACAATTTAGTTGCCATTGGCACACCATTTACTGCATTCAGTGAGTTTAATTAATGAAGGGTCCAAACTGTTATTTCCAAATAACAGTTGCAACTGTTGCTGTTATAACTGTTATTTCCGTAATTTTTTTACGCATAATGAGGTCTTTTTGATAAAATATCCAGTAATCATATATTAATTGCCGGGAATACATTCCGAGAATCAAAAAGAATGAAATAATGTTCTCCAAAAGTGGACGACTAATTTCTGACCGTAGAAACCGTATATCCAGTTCCAAAGTTAAGCAAATTTTGTTTATAAATCTAAATGGAAATTTCCAAGAATAAAAAATGTAGTAATCTATCTTATTTTCGTAGATTTTTTAAATATTATTTATTTGTAATAGTTATAATTTATCTATTCCTCTGTTATCTGTTTTTAATAGTTTATATCGATAAAAAATCGCTTTGAAGAGTATTAGTTTTAATGGTTTTAATTTTTAATTATTTTAATATAAAATATGAAAATACCCGTTGAAAAACTTCATTATAGTCTTAAGAAACCACAATTATTAAACCTTCACTAGGGCATGATAATTTTATTTATTATATAAATTTATAATTTATATTATGTGGGTCGCTATTAATCTACGTTGTTACAACAGACTTGTTTTTAATTTAGCTATGTAACAGCGAAAACGGAAAACCTGTTGCGCGCACCGCCGCAGCGTTTTTATATAGTTGTAATACGAGAGATATGAGCAACATAAGGGCGCGCGACAAAACAATATGGCGGACATTTGTACCAATGTAATTTATAGTACCACCTATTCGGTTCTTTTTAAGAAAAAATACGCAATTGTTTTGCGAAATTATAGGTGCAATGGAATGGTGAAACTATGGGTTTCGAAATGACGCACGCCAAATCTAAAATAAAAGTATTCTTAATAAGAAAAAAAAATAAAATTGTTTGAAGCAGTCGGGAATTTAAGGAATTGCGGCTAATCTAGGAATAAATTAAAAAATCTGAGATAGTCAAATTGAAACTAGATATGTATTCTATTAGATACAACATGTAGTAGCGTATTTCATAGTTTAAATTTTGCAAAAAGCTACCGAATAAAAATTTTGCAATAAAATTTAGCCTAGATACGATCCGTGTTAAGGAAGTCGTGGGTAATACAGAAAATCGGGAAAACCTAATGTTCTGGCATTGCTACATAGATGTCGCTGCTAGCGCTCGCAACTGTGACCGCATTTTCAGCTAAATGCCGCGAAACGATAACATATACGAAATATTATTATTATTTAAAAAATAACTTTGTAGGGACCTAAAACAGTACGGCTCAAACTAATTATGCAAAGATAATACAGAACATGCCTTGTTTGCTAACCTAAATGCTACCGATATATTAACGCAATATAATACGTTAAGAGAGAGAATGGCATATCTTGATCCTAAACCATAGGTATTTACAAAAATGGTGACTGATTCAAGCTTGACGCCACAATCAATAGCATAGGAGTGTTTCATACCATACCACAAAGACGTATAAACTAAGATAAAATGCATGAAATATTGCTGTATTTCAAAATATATGAGATTTTTATCAAAAAACATTGTTAGATTTATAGCAGAGATGTTCATAAAATAGCAGTCATAAACTACAGTACTTCATATTTTTTTCGTTTTCCTCGAAATGAAACAACAGGATGAAGATGATTAAAAATATGCAAACTATATTTCCACTGAAAAATGTTTGTAGACTAAATTAACATTTTTCTGGTAATCGCCTTTCTTTTAAAAAGTACATAGTGTTGTGCCATCACTCAAGATATCAAAGAAAAGTACATTGAAAGTAGTTTATTTTTACATACAGCCAATGTATGCAGACACATTCGAGTTATTTATTTTGATACTCGTAATTGCGCACAGGTTTTTTAGTTACTAGATAATACCAATGATAATACAGAAAGTTGTATCTTCCCTCTTCTGACGTTTCCGGTAAATTTTAACATAGGCAGAATATAAAATTATCTGTAGTAATACCATGTGTTACGGTCCAATTGTTTTATTGAACCTAGCTGCTGGAGAAATACTACTAGTGTAAGGGTTTTTCACAATAAACGAGTGAGTTTATTTTAATACATATATTGTAATAAAGAAATAAAAATAAAACATAACTTCCAGTTCTTTGTACATGAAAGACACAAAATAATAATTCTCATATAATGTATAAGCATATAAAATAATATTTACAAATAATGTCTCTCTTTCCTGCGTATTGAACGCTATTTTAAATGTGTACTTTATGTACTTCTTGTATTTAACGAGCCAAAAGGATATATTTATCGGAGCGATTCCTGAACTAGGGAGAAAGTGAATAATCAGTTCAATAGTTTATCACTACCGCGTAAAACACGATACAACTCAAAACTACGTCCAGGAATATCGAATTTCTCGTATATATTTTCATATGCGTCTATTTGCGCCTTTTACTATGCTCCATCCACTGACCCCTTATAATAGTGACGATTCCACGAACCACGGTTCGTGCGCTAAACGCAATGAATCCGACGAGCACACACTCGTATGCGTATCGCGATCAGCGCAGGCAAGTCCGTGGGCGGCTATACCATTAACAAACCGCGCAAAGTCAAATAGCACGTCATCTCTGTAATACGGGTTGGCGCGCGCTTCTTTTCATCGCTACGACGTAGTTTCGGATTTACCTCCGAAGCTTAGCATTTTTGGAATTATATCCTATCGGTGGCTCTTGTTTCTATTAATTCGTTATCATGATTTTGCTTAATTTAATAAAATACGGAATATATAGCAAATATAGGTAAAAATAAAAAGAATGCTTGTTTTAAATGTTTTTGAGTCCTTAACATGCCGCCGCCCTTGAAGGCACCGGCTTCAACACAGGGAACACTCGCGCACTTATTACAGTCTTTGAACAGTCCATACATTACAAACGCGAACAAAACACTAAATTCTCTTATTCACTCGTTGGTGTGGTGGGGCTGTAGCTGCTGGGTGACACGAAGTCCAGATGCTGATGCGGTGGTGTTGACATCAATCTGTATAGAAGGGTAATGGGCACAGCTTTGTAGCGGGCCGCTGCATTCTTCCCTTGGGTGTGTGTACAGTAGCAGTACGTATAACCTCGTCCTTTCCTGGAAAGACTTCGACAATGCGTCCCATGGTCCAGTAACTGGGGGCGATGTGGTCCTCACGTATGATGACAAGATTGCCGGGACTCAGGCCACTGTTCTGGTTCGATTTCCATTTGTTTCGCCTTTGAAGTTGATTTAAATATTCTCGTTGCCATCTCTTCCAAAAGTGTCCTCGGATGAATTGGATATGTTGCCATCTTGAAAGGGTATTTGTTTTTAAATGGTTTAAATTGGGTTCAGAGATGGAAGTAATATTGTCACCAGTAAGGAAGTGAGAAGGTGTGAGAAATGTTAAATCATTGGGATCATTTGATATCGGAGTAATGGGTCGAGAATTAAGAATGCCTTCGATTTGTACCAATAAAGTGTACATTTCTTCGTAATTTAATGATGCTTTTCCAATTACTTTTGTTAAATGTAATTTGACAGATTTAACTGCTGCTTCCCAAAGGCCACCAAAATGTGGAGATCTAGGTGGAATAAAGTGCCATTTTATATCGTTGTCAGCCATATATGCTTTAACGCATTCAGAATCAGTTATCTGGCCTTTCAATTGTTTAAGCAATTTCTTTAGTTCAGCGTTCGCACCAATGAATTGGGTGCCATTATCAGAGTATATATTAGAAATTTTGCCTCGTCTGGCTATAAATCTTTTTAATGCTGCCATAAATGCCTCTGTTGACAGGTTTCCTACCAACTCTACGTGTACTGCTTTTGTAGTAAAGCATACAAAAATTGCACCATATGATTTTGCAAGGTTATGCTTTCTTTTCATGCTATCTCTAATATAAATTGGGCCAAAATAGTCAATACCAACATTCTCAAAAGCCTTTGCTGAAGTGACTCTTTGTGCTGGTAAGTCACCCATCATATATTGTATATTGGTAGGTTTCGCTTTAAAGCATGTTATACATGTTCTTATTACTCCCTTAACGGAATTTCTTAAGGAAATGGGCCAATATTTTCCTCGTACAGCAGCTATAGTTTGTTGAGTGCCTGCATGCAACTGGTTAATATGTTCGCTTAGAATTATTAATTTTGTAAGAGCATGCTTGGCAGGAAGCAATATTTGATGCTTCTGTGAGTATGGTATGTTGGAATGCCTTAGTCGGCCCCCAACTCTCATTAGACCTTGTTCATCTATAAATGGAGCTAAGCATAGTAGATTGCTTTTAGCATCTAGATCGCATTTATTTTTCAGCTGCTTATACTCTTTATTAAAGCCTGTCCGCTGGGCTAATACAATCAAGGAAGTAAGTGCATGATTTAGCTCAGCTGAGGTGAGATAACCTGTCTCAACCTTTGTGGTTGTTTTCTTTATTCGAGCTTCTATATTATTTTTGAATCTTATGCAGTAAGCCACAACTCGTTTTAATTTATGCAGGTTTGAATATCTCTCAAATATGTCAAATGTGTTTTCGTTGCATGTGCTTACTGTCATTGTCTTGACTTCCGGTAGATTCTCTAATGCTATGCATTCGGCATGATGCCAGTTATTTGAAGGACGTTTCAGGAATTCAGGTCCATGCCACCATAAGCTTGTCTGCATTAAAGTAGAAGGGGAACTTCCTCTGGAAACTAAGTCCGCAGGATTGTCTTTTGTATTGATATGATGCCAGTTGGAAACATCTGTCAGCTCTTGTATTTCAGCAACTCTGTTGGCTACGAAAGTTTTGAAAGCCTTTCCTGATTGTATCCATGATAGGACGATTGACGAATCTGTCCAATAATATATTTTGCTAAAGTTCATTGACAAGCATGGAATTAATTTGGATATTAATTGTGCCAATAGCACCGCTCCGCATAGTTCCAACCTCGGTATCGTTACTGGTTTAATTGGAGCAATACGGGATTTGGCACAGAGCAAATTGCAGGAAATGTTACCATTTATATCTGTAGCTCTTATATAGATACAGGCTCCATATCCTTTCTCACTGGCATCAGAAAAGCCGTGTAATTCAAAATGTTTCGGTTGCTTTATTGAAATAATATTCCTCGGAATGTTTACATCATTTAGCTCATTTATTTCTTGTATATAAGATGACCATGTGGCTTGTATATTGAAGGGGAGTGACTCATCCCAATCGAGTTTTAGTTTCCAAATTTCTTGCATTAGCATTTTTGCTCGAACTGTGAATGGACTAACAAGACCCAGCGGATCGAATATTTTAGATATATGAGACAATACTTGTCTTTTAGTAATGGTCTTCAAAGTGGGCACTGGCGTTAATGCATACTGCAATGTATCCGTGGAAGTATTCCACTGTAATCCAAGAGTGTTAACACCCTCACCTTTGTCCAAGTCTAATACCGTAGAACCACTGCAAGAAATTGGTATGTGTTGTAATAACTCTGGTTTGTTTGATGCCCATTTTCTCAATTCAAATTTTCCCTTCGTTAGAATATCTGTAACTTCTGTAATTATTCGTTGTGCTTCAATTTTGCTGTTTGTGCCAGTTAAAAGATCATCTACGTAGAAGTCCCTTAATATTACTTGAACTCCAAGTGATTCCGACTTTTTCGTTGCAACTGCTGTTTGCTGCAGAGTTTTGATTGCCATATAAGAAGCGGAAGCTGTTCCGTAAGTTACTGTTGTCAACTCGAAAGTTTGGACTACGTCTTTGTCGGATTCCCGCCATAATATTCGTTGATAGGGCATGCAAGTTTCATGTATACGTACTTGACGATACATTTTAGCTATGTCAGCTGTTACAACATATTTGTGTGTTCTGAATCTGCACACTATATCAAATAAATCTGGTTGCAATTTAGGTCCTACCATTAAGGTGTCATTCAGAGATAATCCAGTTGTGGTTTTTGCAGACCCATCAAAAACTACTCGTACTTTTGTTGTTAGGCTATTTTCTTTAGTCACTGCGTGGTGTGGTAAATAAAAATGTCCCTTGTTATTATCAGGCTGCATGACTGGTCTCATGTGTCCCAAGTCTAAGTATTCTTTCATGAAAGATATATATTCTCCTCTTAGTTCAGTATTTTTGCTCAACTTTCTTTCTAAGGAATATAGTCTTTTCAAAGCTTGATTATAGGATTCTCCTAAACCATTTATATTATCTTTGAATGGCAGGGCTACTACGAATCGTCCATCATTGTCTCTTTGGACAGTATCGGAAAAATGTTTTTCGCAGTGTTTCTCTTCTTGGGAATATGTTAGCTTATTGGGCAAAGTTTCTATTTCCCAAAATTTGCATATGTTTTTATTTAGATTTTGCAATGTGCTAGAATTACATAAAGTAACATTCGTGGAAATCTGTGGTGCAATTGTTTTGCCAGAAACAACCCATCCAAGTAATGTCTTTTGTAAACATAGTCCACTTGCAGCAAGATTTATCTGACCTATGCATAGTAATTTGTAAAATAATTCAACTCCTAACAGCATGTCTACTTCCTTTGAAATATGGAATTCTGGATCAGCTAGTTTAAGGTTCTTCGGTATATGAATTTCCTTTTGTGATATCGAAATAGGTGGTAAACACTCTGATATTTTTTCCAGAATGAGACAATTTATATCGGCCTGAAAAGCAGTGCATCTAGATTTCATTGACACGTCTACTGAATGCGTGATATGAGTTTTGGCTTGGGTAATGCCTGTTAGAGCTAGATTGATTTGGTTTTGTTTTAAACCGAGATAATTGGCCATTTTGTATGTAATTAAATTGGACTGCGATCCACAGTCTAACAAAACTCTGCACTTTCTTTTGCGTCCATTTTTGTCCCTAATCTCTATTATTGCTGTAGATAGAAGGACAATTGAAGTGTTAATATTACAACTATGACTTGCTGTTGTAGACTGCGGCGTCCCAGTTGAACTGGACTTGCTCTCTTTGCTGATATGCAATAGCGAATGATGCCTCTTGTGACAAATGTTACAATTCCATTTGACTGTACATTGATTGGTGCTATGATTGCCTTTCAAGCAGTTTAAACAGAGTCGCTTCGTTTGAGCTTCACTGACTCTTTTGGGTATTTCGAATGCAAGGAATTTCCTGCAATCAAAAATCATATGGTTGCTCATCTTGCAATAAGTACATGAAAGATTTCCAGATGCCTTATTATTTGTTACAACATTCGTTGCTGCACTTTGCTTGTATGTTTTGGCGACTTCTTTGGTTTGCATTTTTGCGATTTTGAATATGGTTTCTAACGTTTGGCATTTTTGGGTTAAGAAATCTATTAATTCTTGTAATGTCGGTATCTCCGTAGATTCTATCTTCGTTTCCCAATCTTTGATTGTCTGCGAATCAAGTTTCTTGGTGATAATTACCACTAATAAGTCGTCCCAATGATTGGTTGGACGTTTCAGAGCTGTTAAAGCTCTTATATGCTTTAGTGCACCGTCTAATATTTGACGTAGCGTGATTGCATTTTCTTTTGTTGCTATGGGCAGTTCGAATATTGCATTGATATGCTTTTGCACTATTATTCTCTGGTTACTATATCTTTCTGATAGCATTTTCCAAGCAGTGCCGTAATTGTCAGCAGATATTTCAAGAGAATCCAGTATATTCATTGCTTCTCCCTTTAAGCATGCCTTTAAATAATGAAATTTTTGTACAAGTGGTACATTGGTATTGCTATGTATAAGCGAATTGAATGTATCGTAAAATGACAGCCACTCCTCATATGCACCCGAAAACTTAGGCAATTCGATTCTAGGCAACTTAACAATTTCCGTGGAAATATCACCTTTTCCTGTGTATTGCACTTGTGGGACTGTCATAATTTTATTAAAACGGGATAGAAGGTCGAAGTATTTATCTTCAAACTCTTCCCGCTCATTTGTAAGCAAGTCAGATTCATCTACTCGCTCTAATTTGTCTTGAATTCTATTAAATTCATCCAACATGGGCACTAATTTTTCGCAACGATCCTTCAGTTGACCCGGCTGCGGGGCTGTGTCGTGCTTATCAAGAAATTTACTCACTCTTGTCAAGGAAGCCTTTATTTGACCCCTTTGTATTTTTAGCTCGGCTGCTTGAGCTTTTATTTCGGCTGCTTGCTCGGCCATTTTATCTTGGACAATATGTATATAAATATGCCCTTATGTACGTGTCGTACTTTACTTGGACTAATCTGTCCTGAACAAAATTTCTTTTTGCTCTCGTGGTCTATTCTGACCGTTTAATTTATTCCTCTTAACACTAGCAGTAATATCCGGCTCGAAGGACCAAATGTTACGGTCCAATTGTTTTATTGAACCTAGCTGCTGGAGAAATACTACTAGTGTAAGGGTTTTTCACAATAAACGAGTGAGTTTATTTTAATACATATATTGTAATAAAGAAAATAAAAATAAAACATAACTTCCAGTTCTTTGTACATGAAAGACACAAAATAATAATTCTCATATAATGTATAAGCATATAAAATAATATTTACAAATAATGTCTCTCTTTCCTGCGTATTGAACGCTATTTGAAATGTGTACTTTATGTACTTCTTGTATTTAACGAGCCAAAAGGATATATTTATCGGAGCGATTCCTGAACTAGGGAGAAAGTGAATAATCAGTTCAATAGTTTATCACTACCGCGTAAAACACGATACAACTCAAAACTACGTCCAGGAATATCGAATTTCTCGTATATATTTTCATATGCGTCTATTTGCGCCTTTTACTAATGCTCCATCCACTGTCCCCTTATAATAGTGACGATTCCACGAACCACGGTTCGTGCGCTAAACGCAATGAATCCGACGAGCACACACTCGTATGCGTATCGCGATCAGCGCAGGCAAGTCCGTGGGCGGCTATACCATTAACAAACCGCGCAAAGTCAAATAGCACGTCATCTCTGTAATACGGGTTGGCGCGCGCTTCTTTTCATCGCTACGACGTAGTTTCGGATTTACCTCCGAAGCTTAGCATTTTTGGAATTATATCCTATCGGTGGCTCTTGTTTCTATTAATTCGTTATCATGATTTTGCTTAATTTAATAAAATACGGAATATATAGCAAATATAGGTAAAAATAAAAAGAATGCTTGTTTTAAATGTTTTTGAGTCCTTAACACCATGAGCTTTGAATTTATCGATAATTTCACGAATGCTTGTTGCATAGCGACGAAGACGAGTGTCAATTTGACAACCACGTAATTTAGAATTTACAAAGTTTTTCTGAAAAGTATTATATTAATTGAAAATTGGAATTAAATGAACGATATATTATATTTCTCATTTCTTCGCTTTTAACAACCTTTAGTGAAAAGGTTCTTTTTACTAGAGTAGGGTAAAGTTTCGATATGTTATCTCAATACTGGTATCGATTATTCGATATCTGAGATAACGATGGTGTATCGATTCTAAGATATAGGAATTTAGGAATGAATTCTAGAGGGTATCGATACATACGAACCGATGTCAAGAAATTCATTACAAAGCCCATTACATTTATGAATAAATCTAGTAGGTACTTCGTACATCAGTAAATTTTTAACAATGTATATATGTATAAATTATCTGTTTTTGAAATAAACAGACTATATTACATATACCAGTTCGAAATTGTATAAAACTATGCATTAATTACCGTACATACTGTGAATTGTTGATATCGATGCAAAATATGTCTTCAAAAAGACAATTTTTAATAAAAACAATATTATTATTGCAAAGGAACCTCAAACGACAAAAAAACACCAATAAACTGTCGGTGCTACTAGACTGCGGCGTCCCAGTTGAACTGGACTTGCTCTCTTTGCTGATATGCAATAGCGAATGATGCCTCTTGTGACAAATGTTACAATTCCATTTGACTGTACATTGATTGGTGCTATGATTGCCTTTCAAGCAGTTTAAACAGAGTCGCTTCGTTTGAGCTTCACTGACTCTTTTGGGTATTTCGAATGCAAGGAATTTCCTGCAATCAAAAATCATATGGTTGCTCATCTTGCAATAAGTACATGAAAGATTTCCAGATGCCTTATTATTTGTTACAACATTCGTTGCTGCACTTTGCTTGTATGTTTTGGCGACTTCTTTGGTTTGCATTTTTGCGATTTTGAATATGGTTTCTAACGTTTGGCATTTTTGGGTTAAGAAATCTATTAATTCTTGTAATGTCGGTATCTCCGTAGATTCTATCTTCGTTTCCCAATCTTTGATTGTCTGCGAATCAAGTTTCTTGGTGATAATTACCACTAATAAGTCGTCCCAATGATTGGTTGGACGTTTCAGAGCTGTTAAAGCTCTTATATGCTTTAGTGCACCGTCTAATATTTGACGTAGCGTGATTGCATTTTCTTTTGTTGCTATGGGCAGTTCGAATATTGCATTGATATGCTTTTGCACTATTATTCTCTGGTTACTATATCTTTCTGATAGCATTTTCCAAGCAGTGCCGTAATTGTCAGCAGATATTTCAAGAGAATCCAGTATATTCATTGCTTCTCCCTTTAAGCATGCCTTTAAATAATGAAATTTTTGTACAAGTGGTACATTGGTATTGCTATGTATAAGCGAATTGAATGTATCGTAAAATGACAGCCACTCCTCATATGCACCCGAAAACTTAGGCAATTCGATTCTAGGCAACTTAACAATTTCCGTGGAAATATCACCTTTTCCTGTGTATTGCACTTGTGGGACTGTCATAATTTTATTAAAACGGGATAGAAGGTCGAAGTATTTATCTTCAAACTCTTCCCGCTCATTTGTAAGCAAGTCAGATTCATCTACTCGCTCTAATTTGTCTTGAATTCTATTAAATTCATCCAACATGGGCACTAATTTTTCGCAACGATCCTTCAGTTGACCCGGCTGCGGGGCTGTGTCGTGCTTATCAAGAAATTTACTCACTCTTGTCAAGGAAGCCTTTATTTGACCCCTTTGTATTTTTAGCTCGGCTGCTTGAGCTTTTATTTCGGCTGCTTGCTCGGCCATTTTATCTTGGACAATATGTATATAAATATGCCCTTATGTACGTGTCGTACTTTACTTGGACTAATCTGTCCTGAACAAAATTTCTTTTTTGCTCTCGTGGTCTATTCTGACCGTTTAATTTATTCCTCTTAACACTAGCAGTAATATCCGGCTCGAAGGACCAAATGTTACGGTCCAATTGTTTTATTGAACCTAGCTGCTGGAGAAATACTACTAGTGTAAGGGTTTTTCACAATAAACGAGTGAGTTTATTTTAATACATATATTGTAATAAAGAAAATAAAAATAAAACATAACTTCCAGTTCTTTGTACATGAAAGACACAAAATAATAATTCTCATATAATGTATAAGCATATAAAATAATATTTACAAATAATGTCTCTCTTTCCTGCGTATTGAACGCTATTTGAAATGTGTACTTTATGTACTTCTTGTATTTAACGAGCCAAAAGGATATATTTATCGGAGCGATTCCTGAACTAGGGAGAAAGTGAATAATCAGTTCAATAGTTTATCACTACCGCGTAAAACACGATACAACTCAAAACTACGTCCAGGAATATCGAATTTCTCGTATATATTTTCATATGCGTCTATTTGCGCCTTTTACTAATGCTCCATCCACTGTCCCCTTATAATAGTGACGATTCCACGAACCACGGTTCGTGCGCTAAACGCAATGAATCCGACGAGCACACACTCGTATGCGTATCGCGATCAGCGCAGGCAAGTCCGTGGGCGGCTATACCATTAACAAACCGCGCAAAGTCAAATAGCACGTCATCTCTGTAATACGGGTTGGCGCGCGCTTCTTTTCATCGCTACGACGTAGTTTCGGATTTACCTCCGAAGCTTAGCATTTTTGGAATTATATCCTATCGGTGGCTCTTGTTTCTATTAATTCGTTATCATGATTTTGCTTAATTTAATAAAATACGGAATATATAGCAAATATAGGTAAAAATAAAAAGAATGCTTGTTTTAAATGTTTTTGAGTCCTTAACACCATGAGCTTTGAATTTATCGATAATTTCACGAATGCTTGTTGCATAGCGACGAAGACGAGTGTCAATTTGACAACCACGTAATTTAGAATTTACAAAGTTTTTCTGAAAAGTATTATATTAATTGAAAATTGGAATTAAATGAACGATATATTATATTTCTCATTTCTTCGCTTTTAACAACCTTTAGTGAAAAGGTTCTTTTTACTAGAGTAGGGTAAAGTTTCGATATGTTATCTCAATACTGGTATCGATTATTCGATATCTGAGATAACGATGGTGTATCGATTCTAAGATATAGGAATTTAGGAATGAATTCTAGAGGGTATCGATACATACGAACCGATGTCAAGAAATTCATTACAAAGCCCATTACATTTATGAATAAATCTAGTAGGTACTTCGTACATCAGTAAATTTTTAACAATGTATATATGTATAAATTATCTGTTTTTGAAATAAACAGACTATATTACATATACCAGTTCGAAATTGTATAAAACTATGCATTAATTACCGTACATACTGTGAATTGTTGATATCGATGCAAAATATGTCTTCAAAAAGACAATTTTTAATAAAAACAATATTATTATTGCAAAGGAACCTCAAACGACAAAAAAACACCAATAAACTGTCGGTGCTACTAAATAGAATAGTTGCTACCTGACATTCCCATTTGTGGTAATAGACTCAACCAAGCAAAAATGTGTCGTCTGCGCAGCTATGACGAATGTAGCCTTTTCATTCTATTCTGTGCGAACTCTACACGTCATATGTGAATTAATTTTAAAAATAAAATAATTAAAATATGCTGTAGTTAATTGTATTTAAAAAAATATCAGATTGTAAAAAGTTCCATAAAATGCTACAATATATGGATAAATAAATAGTATCCTATCACTTTCTTATTTATTTATATTTTTCTATTTAGTTCATACGTCTCCAGCGTGTAGGATTACACAAACACATGTATAAAGCATGATAAAGTACAATATAAACAAAACATTCTTTGTGTGTATTGTGTACTAATAGAATAGATTTTCTCTATACTTATCCGATTTATCTCGAGCTAACAACAGTATTGTACAGAACGTGCGCGTTCTGAAATACGCATGTACCTATAAAAGCGAGATAAAAAATGTTGCACATATAAAAGTAATAAGAATTTATTTGAAACCCACGATATGCATATAGTCCATCCATCAGAGTCCTCTATATGTGAAGATCAAAACTTAAAGTCTAATGTTATAGATGGCAGCACATGCCGGAACAATATTAACTTATCTGTCCCCCACCATTCGTTACGTACCCATAAAGCAGTCGCCGTTATTTTTGCACGAAACGACGCTGTTAAGAGGGTCGTCTACCAGCTGATTATTTTACAGCGGTGCCATATCTACATAATTCTATAAATCGTTTGCTTGATTTTATTTCAATATAAGTTGAAAATTGGGCTTCATACACATATTTCTACAAATGTTTTACATCTACATATACAATTTTGTCTATTAATATTCGGTATTAACTTCACAATCTCTTTTCCCGTTACATGCCGTTACCTTGATACGGGAATGAAGATTACACTATTAATTTTTAGATTTAATTACTGAAATTTGCTATGAGCATTCAAAATACGTCTACACATGCGTGTATCAAGCCCGATTTTAAAATACGTTTTAAATAAATTATAAAAACATTATATTATGAAAAAATTTCACTGTGGCAACATCGCCAACTGTCAAACGGTAGTCGGGCCTCTTAATTCTCATTGTTAATCGATTACTCATATAACAGCAACGGAAAGTTGCGCTATTTTATTATTTTTCTTCAACCTGTTATTGTTGTAGAAGCATAACAGTTGCACACTGTTATGAGTCAGTTGCAAAATAAGAGATAGTTAAATAACAACCCATCACTAAGTGAGTTACGGCGCCGCTAGCGCTAAGATCCGATAGTTCTAGCAGCGTACAAAATCAGACCGGTAAATCTAGCTGCTAGCCTTAGCGGTCGCTATGTTTGTTTGTACTGAAATTAATTTTCAAATTAAACAAATGAAGCCTAGACGAATTAATTTATTTGATTGATTGCGAAATCCTTCCTCCAATGACTTTAGAAATAATTAGCGACGTTAATCATCCTATACTAAGAACTATATGTTATCGGATTTGTGGGTAAACATTTAACAAAGTGGAAGCAAATGTACAAATCAGAAGTTTAAAACTATAAAATACGTTATTATCTCAAATAAATGAAAATAATCTGCTACAGAAATTCTTCTGTAATAGTTGGATAAAACATTGTAGATGGCGTTAATAAGATACAAATGGTTAGTATTGGAGTTTCCCATTTCTACGTTTTCTCCAGCCATTTGATTATTCACGCTTGTTCCTCAGGTGCAGCTATTTGCGTTTTATGCGTTGTTGAAGGCTTCTCGATGATCATGCTGTCAGCTCCTTTAGAAGGTTTCTAATGGCTGATGTTGTCTTGACCGGTGATAGGTATAATGGTGATCCCATTGATCCACCACTCTTCTATTCATACCAGTTTTCATTTCATGATAAATATGTTGAGCTCAAGCAGTCTTGCCAATTCTATCTTTTCGTAATTCTTCTGGTACTAACTGTTTGATAAGTTCGAGTGTTTCGTCCAGTAAGACGAAACGTCTATTACGACAGAACGGTTACAAAACCAAAACCGGCGCGCCACTGCATGTCTGGAAGATCTTTACTCAACAGGAGAAAAAAATAAATTTCAAATAAATTCAAATTTTATCTGATACAAACAATACTTTAATCCTTATTACAAAATCTACAATTTTTAAGAGAAAATAAAGTAATAATTAAATTATATTAGTGAATGAATAATTGGTAATGACACCCGCACTGACCCGACACCAAAGGCAGAACCATGCACTTCGCTTGGATTTCTTCAACTGACTAGATCTGAAGTCTTTTTTCTGAAAAGTTGTTTTCTCCATCTGATGTTTGTAAATCCGATGTTTCTTCAGCACGATGACATTTCTTTTTTGCTTCTAACAAATTATCTGAAAAATAAATTCTTAAATAGTGCATTTACATTTTAAACCCCACTTTAATGTGATTTTGTAAGCCTGTATAAATTTTATTAGTCCGAAACATTCAATTTTCAGTAGGTACCTTATAAATTGTAATATATAGTCGAATTTTTGGATCTTGTCCCTTACATCATGAGTAATGTCAGTATGAATTGGTATTAATCGGCTCATATGTCATATTGACATTTCTCTCTAATGTACGTTAATGTCGGGGATGTACAATGCGACTATAAATGATTATAAATTTTCGACTTAAGTTGGCAACACTTCTGTAATTTTATGTTAGCACACCTGATTTTTAAATTTAAATTTGTCATATTTGTCAAAGCAAAAGTCACGAATAAAACCACTCAATTTCATTTTAACAATGGTATTTATTATTGAGCAAAACACATTTATTGTAATGGCTTATTTTCGAAGCGGCTTACAAAATGATGGTAATTAGATATATTCGCTGCAATCAACTTTTGAGCAATTTGTTGCAATGTATCCAGAGGACCAAGTTGATTACCGTAGCTTTACTATACACACTACAAGAATTGTTGAAAGGTTTTTGAACACCGGTAATGTGGCTAAATGTAAATCTACAGGCCGTCCCACTGTTGCTACACCTGATGTTTTGAATAATGTTAATGAACGTGTTGCGGAAAATCCTCATATTTCAGTATGTCGTTTATCTCAACAAATAGGTAAAGTCCCATTATCAATTATTATTATTTCCTTTTAACCGTTTTTACGTCCTTTCCTGAACTCTCCTATGAATCCACTCGTAAGATCCTAAAAAAGCATTTACATCCGTATAAATTTACAATTGTTCAGCAACTTCATCCTCCTGATTTCGTATTCCGAACACAGTTTTGTTACTGGTATAATAACAATCTCAGGCTTGGTTTCATCTGTCTAGCTATGTTAATTCCCAGAACTTCAGAACTTGGTCGGCAGAGAATTCGCAGAACTTAGTGCAAGTGCCAAGTGTTTGGGTGGCAATGTCACGGCAAAGAATTATTGGTCCGATATTCTTTCAAGAAACTATTAATGCTCAACGCTACCAAGTCATTATTTTGGAATCATTTATAAATCAGTTGGATGACATAGAGTTAACGAGTGGTTATTTTCAGCAAGATTTATCTACAGCACACACTGCACAAATAGCAATTAATTATTTACACCAATTCTTCCCAGACCGTTTGATTAGTATAGGTTTGTGGTCAAGTAGATCTCCCGACTGGACGCCGCTAGATTTCTTTTTGTTCCCTTATTTAAAAAACACAATATACCGGAATCAAATACAAATTTACAACAGTTACGGAACGCTATTGAGGAGGCAATAACAAATATAGGACCTGAAATGTTAACTAATGTGTTTAACAATTTATCACGACGAGTACAGTGTTGTTTAGCAGTGGAAAGTCGACACTCTGCGCATATTCTTTGAATAATTTTTGTTTAGTCGTTTAAAATATGCGTTCAAAAAACTCGTTTTCTATAAATCTTCCTTCTGGTATCAGTAAACAAACATGCATAACGCATCCATATGATACAAATGACATAACCTACAAAGTTGTACCTATATACGAATAACCAGGGAGCTTATTCTTGAATGTGTGCGACTGAAGTCGACTACTTTCGCAGTCGCATCGTTTAATGTCGCATACGTTCACAAATTCGTATTCCGGAATGGTATGCGACCCAGTATGCGATACAATGATTTGACAACGTCGCAAAATGTAGGCAAGCCAACGAAAGAAAACACAAATACCTAGATAAAAGTTAGTAACTTCTGGTAACTTTCAAATGTTAAGTGCAGCACTGTATTTCGATAATTTTTGTCATTCATTTTCTGTAAATATAAGGCGTAATAAATGGAAAAAATGAATTGCCATAGTACGCATGCAAGGATAAGTGACGAGCAAAAACATATTTCACTAAATTATTTAAAATACCCGCAATTGAAAAGCGGAAAATATTCCGCGACATTCACATATAAAAGTGCTCAAAATATGTGGGTATGTTATTTTATATTAAAAAAAACCTCTAGAAAATAGTTTTTGGTGGTTTCAAATATGCAATTTGGGTATTTCAAATGACTTTTAATCATACAGCAAAGATCGTTTATAAAAAAAATATATTTCTTCTCAAATTTGAGATCGAACATGATACCTATATCAAAAATAAAAATAATTTTAAGTTAAAAAGTTCATGTCGAAATAATTATCAGAGGGTAATGTAGTGCTAAATTTTACGTGTCACAGTCTTTGCAAATCCTCTCGGTACACTGTAAACATATCGGTATTTTACACATGGAACATATGTGGGTGGTTTTTATTTCTTTCTTGGAAGGACATTTTTCTGTACGTGGTTCGTTTAGGAGGTTAACCAATTTCAAATGGGTATTCTTCATCCAATTTTAGAATTCGTACTCATCATCTGAATCAACATCGCTATCTCAGAATACACTTCTTCCGCCCATTTCAACAAAGTTTCATAAAAACATCTGTGCACCTCACTCTCTTTGAGGGTCTACCCAGGATTATCTTGTGTAGACATTTTAATGACTAGAATACTACACAAGATCAGTAAATTAAACTGTAAACATAATAACATAAATACAAACCTCCGGTAAATTTTACCGGTTACGATCTTCAAACTAATAGCACAACTTTATTTGGTACGTAGCAAATAACGCATTCTCCTTGGCGAGTTGCTCAAAACTGACTCTCAACAGAGTCAACTCTGCTCTCAGAAAAGTATATTATAGACGCATTATATCTGTAAGTGACGAAAATCGCCGAAACTTGGTGAATCCGAAACCACGAAACATTCGCCGGTATTATTTACCGGTCATCTGTGAAGGGTTAATAAACATGTATGAAATTGTATACACACAATCTACTTTAGTTTCCGCTAACTTCACACTTTTGAATTGTATGCGATTCGTCTGCTTTGTACCAGACGTTAATAGTGGTCGACTTAAAGCGCATAAAATTGACGTCATACGTTTCAAGAATTGGATTTGCACGTGACTCGCACACAATTTTGACATCTCGCACGAAATTGGTCGATCGCACACATTCAAGAATAAGCCCCCAGGCAAGCCAATTTTTCAGTGTTGCCAAAGTAAATATTTGTTACAAACATTTATAGTCACTTGGTATATTTTACGTATATCTTTGTTTAATTACGTTGTTAATGATGTAATGGACTAGATCCAAAAATTTGACTGTACATATTATGTATATTATTATTACGCAGGTATTTCCATACAGTCAAAAATTATATACTTACTTATGTATTATGTATACTTACCACATGAGGCAAATATCCTTTTTATCTTATACAATTTCAATTTCTCCACTTCCACTTGTTCCCCTTTTTCCAAAGCTTTTTTGAACGTCGATTGTCGTTTAAATGGAGGCCAATACACCTCTGCTTTTCTTGGAGTTAACCAAGTTTTATGTATAACCGCCAAATTCCCTCCTTCACTTTTATCAAACTGAACCACACTGTAAGACATGTTTGTTATAACCTGTTTTAACGATCTCACAAACACGGAACCATACAAAACAAACACCACATAAACAGTTATTAAAACAGTATAATTTCACCGTATTGGTATAATGGACAATAATTTCCATAAAAGTAACTGCTATATGACTGCTATAATCATGTGTATAAATTCGAAGTTGGAGACGTTGCAGATGCAGTTGATGCAGTATCGCAGTATCAAGGAGCATATCATTGGCCAATGGCAAAAGCATAATGGTGTGCAAGTGCGCAGTCTCAGGAGCAGTGGAGTTACGGGAAACGCAAATATTTAAAATATGTTGTCGCCGCAACCATCCACAACTAAAAACTATGGATTGGAAAATAACCTATCTTAAATAAAAGGAATCATAGAATAAAATATAAATCAAAACTGTGCAGATTTTAGATATAAAACATTCGAAAAAGCGATTTATACATCAAACCGTTTATTCCGAAAACAGTCATAGTCATATCAATTCGTTTATTAAAAAATAATTAATGAAGTGGAAATGGCATCAGCCGGTTTTGTATACGTTATATATTTTTTTAATAAAAAAACATACCGCACAAAGAAAGAGAAACGTGACAAAAACGTTTTTTTGTCGTAACCACAACACTACTAGTTTTTAGGATTCAACCAAATACTGTTTTTCTTCAAGGATTTTCTAAATATGTAATATACAACAAATAGCGCAATGAAATAAATCAACAAATTATAGAACTAATTTTGGTTAGAAATTTTCATAACAAAAACGTTTATTTCACGTCTTTGTTGAACCAGCACCAACTGGTCGAAAATTATCTAAAATGCAACGTGATAAACTCGTATCGAGACGTGAGTGTGTTTGCTGGGATACGACAAAAATGAAAAGAGAAGAAGAAGAGGGATGTAGGTCAACAAAAATCAACGAGATGTGCGTATCTACCACACATCGCTGGAATAACCGATAGATTAAATAAAGCATTAGAAAAGAAGAATATTACCACCAGAACTTAGAGCAGTTACTCCGACCAAATAAAAATCAACTACCTAAGCTACACATCAAATAAGGCATACACGAACTTGAATGCATTTACGGAAAAAATTACATCGGACAGACAGGAATGAGTATCCGGCGCTGAACTAAGGAACACCAACGGAATATCCAATGTGGATTTACGGAAATATCTGCAGTAGCTGAGCACCTATTTCAAGACGGGGACCCGTCATTTACAAATGATCCAGGGAGCAATTAAAGTTCATCATAGTGGGTTCTTTAGAAAAGATCAATTCTCCGCGATGTAAATCTGGTACACTATACATTATGCATCAAGAATCTGCATCAGACACAAATGAAATACAATCGGCATAAATAATATCCGATGAATACCATTAACATATAGTAGAAAATCATTCTTCGCAAACCTTTAGTGAACGGGAACTTAATCTTTTGAATAAAGGATTGAAATTTGGTTTGCAGACTCCTGAATCGAATGTTGAGTGAGTTATTGCCGGGATAGAATCCTCTATCCAGCGGTTTCCTGAGCCCACAAAGCAGTTTGTTAGGGAGGCCTGCAAACATACTATTTCAAAAAATTTGAAATCCTATAAATCACCTCAGAAATCCGAAAACATTAAAATCATTAAAACTTTGCGGGAAAAAGATTGTTTTTATTTGAAAGCTGACAAAGGGAACAAGGTTGTTATTTTAGATAAAGAGGACTACTATGATCGGGTTAATGACCTGTTGAGTAGTGGCCCTTATAAGTCAATTTCAAAAAATCCTTTACCGAAAATGATTAGAGACGTCAACAATGTGTTTAAAACTTGTAACAACCTTGTTACTGCCGATGTTAGACGTAAGCTACATGTTTCCAATCCTGTTGTCCCTAAATTATATTGTTTACCTAAAATCCACAAACCTGGCAAGTCGGTAAGGCCAATTGTTTCGGCAATTGACGCACCGACTTATAAGGTTTCCAAATGGCTGACCAATGAATTTAATAATTTGCCAATACAGCAACCTAGTTTTGCAGTAAAAAATTCGTTAGAATTTATTAAAGAAATTCAAAATATTCCGTTGCTGGAGGGTGAAATATTGATTTCATTTGATGTTAGTTCTCTCTTTCCTAGTGTACCGATTCCAGACACCTTGACATACCTCGAGGACTTGTTGCTTCAAAATAGTTTGAGTCAACAATGTGTCCAGGAATATATTCGCTTAACTGACATCTGTATGAAACAGAACATTTTTCAATTCAACGGGGGTTTTTATGAACAGCTGGAAGGAACGACAATGGGTAACTCCTTGTCGCCCTTTTTGGCTAACCTTTTCATGAGCCGTTTTGAAAAGGACTTAGAATCTGAGAGCGAATACTTTCCTAGGGTCTGGTTGAGGTATGTGGATGATATTTTCGCTATATTTGACACTAAAAAATGTAATATTGACGATTTTCTCAATAGATTAAATAATCGGTTCGAAACCATAAAGTTCACTTGTGAAAGAGAAGAAAACGGTCAGCTACCCTTTCTAGATACTTTAGTAATTAGAAATAACAATAGATTAGAGTTTGACGTGTATAGAAAGGAAACCAGTACACTTCGCTACATTCCTTCAGACTCCCATCATTGTGTTCAACACAAAATGGCAACCCTGAATTTTTTGGTGCACAGACTTCTCACTTTTCCCTTGAACAAGGCGAGGTATGAGAAAGAGCTTAAAATTATAAAAGATGCGGCCAAGTGTAATGGTTTCCAGCCTCAGCATATCTATAAGTTAATTAGGAAGTTTAATTATAAAACTGTGAAAGAATCTACGACTTTTCGAGAGGATGTTAAAGCTTCACCCGTTGTGACCCTCCCTTACGCTCCCTTTATCACTAAAGGTTTGAGTAAAATCTTCAAAGAGCTAGATCTCAGAATAGTTTACAGTTCTGGGACTAGTTTACGAAGTCTCATCGGTAACCCTAAAGATAAAATACAACCTCTAGAAAAGTCAGGTATTTACGAAATCAATTGTAAAGATTGTAATCAAAAATATATTGGGCAAACCAGGAGAGCAGTCTCAACTAGATTCAAAGAGCATATGGCTCATCTTAGATTTAATAGAATTGAGAAATCGAGCGTTGTCCAACACATTTTTGAAACAGATCACAACATCGATCATACGAATGTTAAATTAATTAGACAAATAAACAATTGTAAGTTTCTAAATGTTTTCGAAAGTTTAGAAATATATAAAAATAAGTCATGTGTAATAAACTGTGACAATGGACCTATACCGCATTCGTCATTGTTTTCGTTAATCGGAAATTAATGATGCGTATCGGATTGACCGTGCATAACATTTAGGTTACCTGTTTTTGTAGATTTTATTTTAATTTAGTTTTATTATCGCCTTGATAATGACAGCATTGCTGTTGAAACGCGTCGGTGTTTTAGTTGAAACTTGTTTGGTGTTCAGTGGGTTAAAGTGTTTAGTGATAAATAATATATCAATTTTACCTGTATCATCAACTGTTATTGTCCCTTCATCCAATACTTTGCACTAGTCACCATTAGCCTTTTAGTACAAAACATTTGGGTGTTTCGCTAGCATACCAAGCTAACATAAAAGGAGGTGTAGATGCTGATGCTGTCGATAGGTCGAGCATAAGGTAAGCCTAGCTGACTAGATTTGTCGGAACGGAAGTAAATTCTTTAGTATAATTTTACGTTGTGTAGCTTTCGAGGTGAAAATCCGAAAACAACCTTAGGTCAGATATTTGAATCGAAGTCGCAAGAAAGATCCATGTTTGTATCTAAACTTTCGTAATTTATTTATTTTATATTTATTGATAACTTTATCAGATGAATTATATGTTATTTATCAAAATGAAATGCATCCCTTCATTCCAGAAAGATGTTACATTAAATAAAATCGGTTGTTTGTTCCTATTTGGGTATAATTTCGTTCTAAGCAAAGTGCCTATTTTCTCTCCGCTCCATGTCAACTCCAACTGACCTTTATTATCAAGTACAGAATCATTTTTTGTTTAACACCAAAATTTGAACAAATATATCCGTTTCAAATGGTATTTTCTTTCGTTTCGCTATGTTTTGCAGAGTAAGTTTTTTACAGATATATGCGAAAAAATATCTCTCTGTGAAAGATTTGTTATCCCGTGAAGTGCTGGTATGTTATAGAATGCATGCGATAATTATGCAGCTGTCGTTTGGCTATAGAAGATAAAATTAGTTATTTACCATACATTCACTTTTCATGGGGACACCTAAATAACTTTTTTATTTTGAAAGCAATCAATATAAAATTTTTATCAGTTATGTAGGCCACGACAATGCATCTTTTCATATGAATAGAGTTTTTATAAAGTCAAAATCTAGCCAACTACGATTAAAATAAAAAGTAGCGTTTCAAGTCGGGTCATAGTAGCGATTAAGATAGAGCAAAAAAGTATTAAGAAAAGTTATTACAAATCACTCAAGAACTCCAAATACCAAATTTCTCTGAAAAATTTGTAATTTTACATTTTTCTCCATTTTTATGCCATCAGCAGATGATAATTTGTTATTGCAATAATAAGAGTGCCATGAAACAAGAAAACGATTCATCAGTTCAAACGTCAAACATCAAACGTCAATTCACAGTTCAACAGTTTACTTCAGTTGCAACTATCGAACTTTGCTAAGCAATGGCCGATAGACATTTAAGTATTGCTGAAAAAGTAGAAATTATTCCAATTGTTGGTGACAATGTACGTTCTACCCGAGAGGCGGCTAGAGAGTTTAACGCGAGGCACCCTGAACGTCCACCCATCCGTCATCGAACTGTTGCATACTTGAATAATATTTTCAACACTACTGGAAATGTTACTAAACCACGTCCACGAGGATTGAACAATCGAGAACACCATTTAGATGCAGTAATATTAGCAGCGTATCGTAATAATCCTCACACGAGTTTACGAGATATGGCTAGAAATTTAAATATCTCTTACTCTAAAATTTGGAGATGTCTCCGTCGTCACAAATTGAAACCGTATAAGCCAAAATATTTACACACTCTTGAAGATGGAGATCTCCATAGAAGAATGGAGTATTGTCTATGGGCTCAAGGTAATTATCTAAATGACAGAGAATTTTTGAAAAAAATTATGTTTAGTGATGAAGCTACATTTACTACTAACGGTGTAGTTTCGTCCCAGAACTGTAGATACTGGGCAACAGAAAACCCAAACTGGGTCATCAACTGTAAAAGACAATATTCACAGAAAATTAATGTGTGGTGCGGAATTTTAAATGCACGAATCATTGGCCCGTTTTTCTTTTTTGACACGCTAAATGCGGAAAGGTTTTTACATTTTTTAAATACTGAATTAATGGATGTGCTTGATGATTTACCACTGGATGAGAGGCGAGATTTGTACTTCCAGCTAGATGGATCCCCGGTTCATAACGCAAGAATAGTGCGAGCATGGTTAGACGAGAACTTTCCGTTAATAGAGTGGGCTCCTAGATCGCCTGACATTACACCACTTGACTTTTTCCTTTGGGTAACTATTAAAAATGTTGTGTATGCATCAAGACCT
Source organism: Holotrichia oblita (assembly GCA_023690525.1). Taxonomy (NCBI): domain Eukaryota; kingdom Metazoa; phylum Arthropoda; class Insecta; order Coleoptera; family Scarabaeidae; genus Holotrichia; species Holotrichia oblita. The sequence continues at coordinate 99,919,127 of CM043019.1, forward strand.
CAAAACATACAGGAACTGTGTCAGAGAATCCGACAAACCTGCCGAGAAATTTCCCCAGAAATACTACGACGAGTTGTACTGAATCACAAAAGACGATTGGAAAAATGTATCCGTCTTCAAGGTGATCTAGTTGAAAAAGATTCTATTTAAAATATTGTTCGTTAAATTGTTGCTATATTTTGTTCTTTAATACTGAATAAAATTTGCGAATCGTTTTCTTGTTTCATGGCACTCTTATTATTGCAATAACAAATTATCATCTGCTGATGGCATAAAAATGGAGAAAAATGTAAAATTACAAATTTTTCAGAGAAATTTGGTATTTGGAGTTCTTGAGTGATTTGTAATAACTTTTCTTAATACTTTTTTGCTCTATCTTAATCGCTACTATGACCCGACTTGAAACGCTACTTTTTATTTTAATCGTAGTTGGCTAGATTTTGACTTTATAAAAACTCTATTCATATGAAAAGATGCATTGTCGTGGCCTACATAACTGATAAAAATTTTATATTGATTGCTTTCAAAATAAAAAAGTTATTTAGGTGTCCCCATGAAAAGTGAAACACACTGTATGTGTATCGTTATATTTAATTTTATGATAAGCGAATAGAAAAGTTGTCTAACAAGCCGAAGGCGAGTTATATATTAATGTCTGTCAAATATAAAGAGTGCTACGAGCTAGTGCACAAATATTTTGAAGAAGTCAAGAAAATTCCAAAAGTTTTTGAAGAGTGGTTCTTGTCAATTTTGTAGAACAAGCAGAGAAGCTGAACCTATCCTCTTTATGGTGCCATTCCACAGGCGTTTCAACGAACATTTCAAAACGGGTGCTAAGGTTACAGTATTAAGAAAATATTTACACGACTGTTTGTTTTGAAAAAAACAATTCCAATAAAATTTAACAAAAAAACTCAAAAACGCGGAAGAAACTGAAGGAAAAACCGGATAGAACAAAATTACCTATGCCATACGTTTTCGAATGTTTTACAGTCATTGTGACCAACCTAAGACAAATAAAAAGCGGGAAATTCAACTTGTCCTCAAACTTCACTCTGCATACATACATGCATATATTGCTGGCGTTGTTTGGAGTCGATGAAGAAAAACTTTGACATCAGTCAATATCATTAAATTCTTCTTAAAGAGAAAATCGATAGGGTGCCGACAAAAGAAGATTTTTTTGAGGAAATTAATTGATAAGGATTTCTTATTAATAAAGGTAAATGATAACTTAAATAGTAAAAAAAAAACAATCTAAATCTTTTTTCAAGTTTTCAAGTTGTTTTGATTGTTTCAAGACGAAGGGAAATTTATCAATATCATATTATCGAATTCAAAACTAAAATTAGCCAGAAATTTGCCGGAGGCAAATATATCTAGCAGGCTCTCGACTCTCGATATATTTTATGTAGATCCTCGCGTCGTTAATAGCAGATACAGGGGCAGATATGCATACTCTCAAGCGTCATGGAGACTGGAAGTCTAATAGTATTGCAGAGGAATATATTATAACATCAAGCAAATGATTGCAGAAATAATAGACTCTTCAGATACTCTGAGTTCAGCAAGTAACATCATGATGAAATAACGCAGCATTAAGTTGGGGACAACATATTATAAAAGAGACATTACCTTTGAAGTCATAAATTAATTAGCAGTACTTATTTAATAATAAATACAAATGTTGCTATTATGTGTTCAAAATTCTCCAAAAAAGAAAAAATCTTTTAATTCCTAATTTATTTCCACTTAGAGGTCAATAAAACAATAAATAATTAAATACCAATTTATTCCATAACATATAATAATATGTTTTCGTTAAATAGCTTCTTCAGTGGAAGAAATTGACATTTAATATGTGTCAAATTACTAATAATATAAATATAAGTTGCTATGTCTATCAACAAAATTATCTAAAAAACAAAGAATTCATTGATATATCGAATTTTAATTATATTTACAAGTAATAATGAAGGAATAATGATTTAATACAACTATAGAAATTGAAATGATTTGAATTATTCGTATATCAATCTATTTTTTGTCAAGCTCTAACAATTCTGTTCAAGGACAAAAAATAGATTGATATACGAATAATTCAAATCATTTCAATTTCTATAGTTAAGAAAAGTACATAAAGGTCAGAAAATACATATATAAAAAAAATATATACATATTTAATTTTTTTAATTTTTCTACCTTATTTTATTTTGTTACAAAATAAAACATAGCAGATAGTCATCGAGCAAGAACACCCTGGCTATTGCTGGTAACTGTCAGAAAGTATTTTATACAGTTTGAAGGTAATTGTGTATATAAAAATGGACAGATGAAGGCTTATTCACTATGGAAAAAACCGTTAATTTATCAAATTTTCCAATTCCAGAAAATCAAACTCCGAAATTGCAATTTATTACAATTATCTCTAAATAACTTTAAGAATTATGGTTAAGAGATACAAAATGGACTATTAAAAATAAGAATTGCTCGTCAGAAATGGTCTTCAAAGCAATAGACCGATGGCAGGTTGATTTTAAACTGAATTTTTGAGATAGTAAAAGTGGCGTTCGTTCACCATTATGCAAGAGAATAGTAAAATTTCTGTAGCAGCATCCAGAAGAATTAAAAATTTTATTTTATTGAAATTTTAGATAAATTGATAGTATACAAGAATATCCAGAATGTGGCTCGAGATGAAAAGAGTACGACGGAAATATTCTGTAGTAAAGCAATAACTTCCGAAAAGAATTTGTTTCTAGCAAAATTGTGCCAAGACTTGGTTAATAGTATGCTCTCTATAATGTTGTAAAGAATAAAGGTGATGTTACCTATTAAAATAGTTTTTTTGTAAAATTTACGTTTATTCACATTGTGTCTCTTTGATGTTATTTGTAAGTTAGTTATAGATTTTAATTAAGGTAATATATTTCGATCAAGAGAAACTAAAGATATTAAATAAATATAAATATTTTAAGTTTATTGTGTAGTATTACTTGCATTTTTGCTTTCTAACTAGTGATTTTGGAAAAATTCTACTAATTCCTTCCAGCTATGATGACGAAACACATAAATATTTGGCGCTAATAGGTAAAGGAAATCGAATATATTCTACATTTTCTGGTAAATTACCAGTTAAATGTATGTACACGTTTCTATGCTAATATTAACAAATAGTTATTGTAGTTATTATTAATAAAAATACCGTTATTTTCTCGTTATAAATTTATCTATTAAATATGTAGTTTCCCCAAATTGGCTTATCACAATACTACGAAATACGCTCCTCTATTTAATAATTCGATATTGAATGTTATTTATTTTTATATCAAAGCAAAGTATTGAACGGGTATTACATAAAAATCCAATACCATATTCAGTACAATAGCGTTATTACTCAGCTGATATTGTTGAAATTACGAATGCGTAATTATATAGTTAATGGATATAATTTATTCTTCGAACCGGTAGTGTGTTAGTAATTTTTCAATCATACATATCTTCTCAAATTTTGAATAGATCCTAATGCCTTCAAATTTATTTTTTCATAAAAAAATCAATCTTATCAGTTGCTTTTCAGATAACAGAGTATACTCTTCTTTCATTTATCGGATGGTTCAAAATATGTAGCCATAACCGCGGCAGATAGTAACATAACGTTGCTGTGTGTGTTATACTGTTGCCTGGTGCTGTCACTTTAACTATGGGTAAGTTAAAGGTATTACAGTAAATTGTGTATGTATAATAAATAGATTTACCTAATTAAAAAGTAAATGTAGGTTAATTAATATGCTTTATCTGTAATATATAAATAATAAATGTAGTAATTTGTACGCTATTCTAATTTTCTCTTTAAATACAGAATTCGTATATAAATATTCTAAAAAATAAGGAAATAATATGGTAATTTATGACATCATCACCTTGTCTTTTTTATTTAAACAGATAATTATGTTTTATTTTAACTGACGCGAGGCTCACACCGTTAATTATAATTAATTTAAACAAACAAATCAAACAAATTCTGAATTATTTATTAATTAGTTCATAATAACAAATGAATTGAACAGGTAATTAACCGAATATGTAAATTAAAAATTCAAGATTGAATATATGCAAAAAAAATTAATTCGGATTAAGTATATCGGAAAAGTCCGTCTCATCAGAAAATACACTGTACTTACCTACATCGGACCGAATGGGGTATTTTCTATCTAGTTTTATTATGAACATTAATTTCGGAGTTCTGTACCGATTTAATTTTTCAAAACGACTACATGTTCCTACATTATTTTGTATAGCAGCCTAATACTCTGAATAGATTTTCAAAGCATGCGTAATGTAATTGAGTTTCCCTAATAAATATATTTCTCATGCATCATTTATCTACAATCTATTTTACAGAGTGCGCCATTTTCTGGTAAACGATTTCTTTTGCGAATAAAAAACCCTAAAAATAAAGAAATTACGCAACGAAATTTGATTTTTCAAGTGGCGATATTTTATTTGTTCGTTGCTGTTTTATGTAGTCAATCTTCATCTTGATTAGCGACTCACAAATTAACTCCTTTTTGCGTATTTCTTGAGGAATATTGGTGATTCTAGGCGAATATTTTCATTCAGCTCTTCGAAACTACGAGGTTTATTAGTGTAAATCCTTCCCTCAAGGAACCCCCAAAGGAAAAAAGAACCGGTAGGATCAAATCTAGAGACCGCAGAGGCCAGTCGTAATCACTTGATTGAAATCAGTTGCCTGATGAAAATGCGTTTCAATAAAGTTATTGCTGTTGCTGTATGGTAAGTCCCACTATTCTGCTGGACCAGTAGTGTTCTATCGGTGATCGGTGATCTATGGTGAAGCCGTTCCGTTACTATCTTAAAAACAAATAGCCTGTTGACGCAATCTGCGCAAACCCCACATAAAACAATTACTTTTTGATCATGCAAAGGTTCCTCATGCCATAGTCGTAGATTTTCAGATCACCAGAAATGACAACTTTGTCTGCTTAGTCTACCAGAGAGTGAGAGACAAGGCTCGTCGGACATGATTAAGCGCTTCTAAAACTTATCCTGATTCTCCACCAATCAAGCCATGCTTCAAATGACGTAGCTTATCTGCTGGCAAATGCCTGCTCTCATCTTTCTCCCTTTCAAAGTTCTACTAAACATGGGCTTTAGCAAGCGCAATATTCTCCAAGCATAGGTGCCGAACGCAAACGATATTCTTTTTTATACGTGTGCTGAGTTTTCACAACTGCGGAGTTATTTTCACAATACATTTTCAGTATTTCTGCGCGTTCTACTGTAGTGTTCATGGTAAAAATATATAGCATAGACTAACGCTTATCTCCCCCAGTGTCAAAAGGTATCTGTTGTTATTACGAACTAAAACTGAAATAGTTTAACACACAACGGTTCAGTCTTCATATCCTATGCATCTTACATTCTTTTGTTTCAATGCAGGCCTTTATGGTACTTCGTAATTGCAGTCAGGCAATTGTAGGTATGTATGTACAGTCTGTTCCAAAATTAATGTCACCCCTGTGCCGGCAAACACGTTGCAACTGCTAATGCAAATTAGATGCATGAAGTTTAATCGATATTTGGTTTGCACCGCATTTACAAGATTAGTATTCACTAACGAAAAATCGTATTGGATTATGGGAAACATCATTTTTATGTGTTTGTTTGGCCTTGGGAGCGACATTAATTTTGGAACAGACTGTACATATTACATTTTCGGATTAAAGCTAAAATGGCAATTTTAACGTAAATTGTGTCAAAACTTTCGATTACTTTTTTTAGTTTTAATGATAATATCTGAATGACGATTAAGTGAATTTTATCGTTAATCCTCAATCGTATTAAACGGTTAAAGTATGTAACCAATCCGTCGATTCATTTCCCTTTCTAAATAAAAGACAGATTAAATATTATGATTCATGCAAGCTTATTCTGCTATAAAAAAAGTTTTAATACGTCTCTAGAGAATCCGTTCTCTCCTAAAATCCTATAGATGCTACACATAAAAACAATTAATAGTTTGATAAAGTAGATTATAGAGAATCACTAATTTGCACGTGAAATGAATTTATATTTCCGGTGTATTTCTATTTTAATTTAAGCATATTTTAGTTTTTTTTTACTGAAAAAAGCGGACATTTTAGTTAAACTACTTTACGTAACATCTATCATATTTAAAATAAAATAATTGAATGCATTAACTAAAGGAATTGTCAAACAATTCGTATAAATTAAATCCCAAGAACACCAAGTTTTGTCGGTTAATTTGAGAAAAATCAACAAGTTATGTAGTTAATGAGATAAATAAAGCCAAACTGATATAAGTTTCTAAAGTATTTTTGTCCGACAAGTGGTTTGATATCAGATAAAAGTGCCTACATTTCTGAAGAAGAAAATGTTATCATATACAAAGTGTTGCGTTAAAAATATATATATTATTTATTGAGCAAAAATGCATCGCTGTGTACAATATTCCGGTTGAGATGAAACAAAATAATACAAAATTTAAATGCTACAAATAAAAAAAAATCTTGTTACGTAATTGCTGGCATTTGTTAACAAACTAAACGTAAAAATAAACACATTTAAGCAAGTAAATGTTTCGAAAAAGAATGATGCAGTAAGTGTATTTTGAGTAAATTCTATTTTTTGACCGTAATAGGAAATCCGCACATGGATCTTGGACGCTATATATTTAAAATAAATGTAATAATTTGTATATAATTGTTGCTTTAGCACTACAAAAAGTTGCAGGTTGCTCAACTACTTCCAATATCCGCGTTAAGCTAGGGGCCATTTCTTCAGGAAAACTAGTTAGTTGTCATTGATTGAAATTTGAGTTGTTTTAACATTCAATTGGATTTTAATATATTTGGGAAATAATCATGACTAAGGCCCATTTTCAAATACAGTTTATAACAAAATTGAATAATGAATAATGAATATTATTTTATACATCGCTAAGACAGGTGCCAATCAATTAAAATTTGATAAATTGACGAAAATAGTAAACAAATTTAACGATTTCGTAATGAATTGTATTAATCATATCCACTTTAGATAATGTTCAGGAATGATATGACTAACAAGTCCTAATATTAAATAATCAGCATACGTATGTGTATTTATTAATAAATATAATAAGGACTTTGCCTTAAAGCGAATTCAATTACTCTAAAGAAATTCATCAAAGCAATACTCTCTTTTTGAGAAACAAAACCCCCTTTAAAACAAAGCCTTTATTTATGTCATTCAAGGAAGCATTATCAATATCACCTTTAGTACTCATCTTCAGGTTTTCTTTTATGATCTACTCTATTCTTTCAAAGCGACAAGAGACAATAGTTTTATGTACGTACCCTCTTGAGCGAGAAGTTCAAAAGTCCAAATTTAAAACCGTGAGAAAACTGTTGACTAATTTATTTGCTGGAAAAGGCAGAAAATAGTCTTGGTAATTAAATTCGGGGTTCAGAGTTCTTTTATCAAGTTTATATGTACATAGAATCGTAGAGCTTTTAGTTTCTATCGATTAAATAATCTTTGCATTTGTGAAGAGATTCTATAGATTATTGACAATAATATGGAATATTGTAATAAATAGGAAAAGGGAGCATTTCCCACGTATCGCGTTATGTTTCCATAGCTGCCATTAGTGAATGAAAATTCTTATTAAAGACAATTAAATAAAAGTATTAGAAGTGATAAGTAGGAGTAGTATAGTAGTAGTATTTAGTTAGTTTATGGAATCAGTATCAACATCTTATTTTAGATTATCGTAGTTATAATGTAGTTTTAAACAACATAAAATACAAATTTACCTTAATTAATATTAATATTTTCCAGCTGTGGATAAGCAAGATGTGACTTTTTATCTATTTAATTCAGATACTAGGAAAAAAGGTGATAATTTACGGAGAATAACACTAGACTGTAAGAAAGTGAATGCAAATCTTCCAATCAAAATGCTTATACATGGTTGGATGGATGATCATAGTAGTTACTGGTACAAGCCTACTGTTGAAGAGTATCTTAAAAAGGGCAATGTAAACGTAGTAACTGTGAGTTGGGGTAAACATTCCAAAAATCTTATATATCCAACTGTGGTGAAAGCAGTGCGATCTGTGGGACAACATGTTGGAGATATGATAACAGAAATTTCATCAAAGTATAATGTGCCCATAGAAAATTTTCATCTAATAGGCCACTCTCTTGGTGCACATATATCTGGATTTGCCGGTAAGTAAACTTTGTGAAAATTAATTTTACCATTAACAATAACAAAATAAAGCATAGTGCAAATTAAATTAAGGTTATAATAACATCGATATCGTTCTTGCATTCTCATCTAGCATGTTTCGCTCATTGGAGAAAAGAAGTTAGTGTTGGAAGTAGTAAAAACAATGACCAAGCTAATACAATATAATAGATAGAAGTTACAATTATAAATTCTAATCGTACTGAATGTTGCTCATTTTTGGACATATGTAGGTATGCCAACAACAAGTACATACAAAGGGGAAAAAAGTAATTGCACCAAAATAAAAAAAAATGCAAGTGTAAGAAGGATATAGTGAATAATCCAATTATTCTAATGCTCATGGCGCATGAACCATAGTAACATGAGGCGAATTCCGACTTGTGTTTTTAATTTAGTTTTTTGATTGAACAATGTCAAATAACGCGGATTTATTGGTAAATTTTATTCGAAATATATGGAGAGAGAGAAAAGCTTTACTGCAAATTTTTGCGAAATATCATGACAAACCATCTAGGATAGTATAAAGAGAATTGAACCTAGCTAGCTGCTGGGTAGAGCAAAAACAGATAGATGAAAGAAAATGAAGGGAAGGAAGCTGAAATCAAATAAGGTTGGTCTTTAACAAAATCTGGTAAAAAGTTTGAAATTTCACATGTTTATGTAAGAAACATGTTAACAGAAAAAAACAATCAATCAATCAATATATAATATAAGAAAGAGAATATCCACCCTAAGTATAGCGAACAGCAATTATAATCCGAGAAAAGGTTGCTCCCTAACTTGTGCGAGCAATATATGAAGCCTTCACATCAAAACTATGTAATTATGGGTGAAGAATCTTATTTCACGTTAAATGAGTGTGCAGGAAAGACTTGTTTTACTAAAAAAGCATTATTGCACCTCCTGCAAAATATCCGAAAAAGGTTGATTTATATGGTTAGTCGTCAGTGCTAAAGGCAGGTTTTTTTGCATTTAGAGTGCCTTCGAGCTTATCTGTTAATCAAAATATATATACCGAAGAATTTATTTGCAAAGGAGTAGCTCCTTTTATACAAAAAGATTATAAAATCCTAAATATACCTTTTAATCCGATATGGGGCAACACGGCCATTATGGAGTAATAACCATAGAAATTTTTGAATGATATATATGTTACAGTAAAAGTATAAACTACAGTTACTGTATACATTTGCCAATAAATGTATACATTCGCATGGCATTTTAGTTAAAGTGCTAACTATGCAGAATGATGTTTACTAATACTAGTAAAAGTATACATCTACTAGTAAAGGCATACATTTACTGCCATCGCTTAGATAAAGTGTAATACATATTGAGATTGTATTATATGTACTATGACTAGTAGGTAAATCCAATATGAAAAGGAAATAATGGCATTATGTATCCATTTTTATTTTTATTCAAGTAAGTAAAGAGTTCTATATGTCCAGATATATGAATGTTCACATAGTATACATATATAGGTACATACGTATGTATATGTATTTATTATTGTATTTTTTCTAGTTCAATTCTGTTGAGGTAGTCAAATAAAGTTTTCTTATTTCCTTTTACTAGTATTAGTAAACATCATTCTGCATAGTTAGCACTTTTGCAAGTTTTGAGATCAAAGAAAAATGTGTGAAGGTGGCCGGGAGGCGAAAACCACCGCATAATTAATTAAACCAATTAACAGCAGACTTTGCCAGTTTGCCATTTCTTGTACGTATGGCTGACCATGGCCCCGACTATGTCTTTAATCATTAGTATCTCTACTGTTTTTATTCACTTTTTGTTATTTACAGTTCTTGTAATAAAGTTATACTCATACAGTACAGATTTTTTGTTAACACGCCCATATTGGTTCAAATTAGATTATTTAAATCAAGTGTACACATTTTTTTATGATTATGGATACCAATATTTATTTCTACTACAGATTTTTTCTTACATTTTAAGGTAAAACAATTTTAAATCAAAGAAATTTAAAAGTTGGTAGAATAACAGGTTTAGACCCAGCGTGGCCTTCTTTTGAGAAAGCTGTTCCTGAAGACAGGCTTTGCTCAAATGACGCCCACTTTGTCGATATTATTCACACGGATGCAGGAGGAGCTGGCTATGCAATATCAATAGGACATATCGATTTTTATCCGAACGGAGGCGTTAAAAAGCAAAACGGATGTTCTTCTCTAGATTGTAAGTATTTTCGAAATAACATTTATCGTCAGTCTATAATTTCAATATTTGCAGTGGGTTGCAGTCATAAGAGAGCGCCAATTTACTTCTACGAAAGTATAAATAGTAATCATTTTGTAGCTGTTGAAGCCTCGAGCTTTACCGAATTTGACTGTGGAAGATGCAATCACAATAAACGTGCTATAATGGGAGAAAACGTGGATAAAAGTGTAACTGGCGATTTCTATCTTCATACTAACAAAAAATCTCCATTTGCAAAAGGGCCAATTTAATAAGATTCATTATTAATTTATTTTTTAACTGGTTTTGTACGGTTCTATTAAAATATTTTTAATAATTTGATAGAATTATTCATTTTTTAGTGACAAAAATGTTGAATCATTCACAAGCTAAGGATTACATTGTAGTTCTATATTGTGATCTAAACATACATGAGATGTAGGTATGTTTAGAACTTGCCGTAAATGAGTTTCACTTTAAAATATAACCACACATTTTGCTGAGTATGACTTCAAAACAATGGTAAAATTACTTTTTATTTTTAGACAGATAGCAGTTTAGGAATGATATGGAAATTTACATTAATGTTAACTGAATCTGTGTTGGTCTAATAGAGACTAGAAAATTGTATCAATTTGTTTGCATAAAGATTAAGTAATGCTCTTGTTCATTTAGAAACAGTTCAAAACAAAATCATTATGGTATAAGATACTTTGTTTGATGAACAGTAAATATCATTCAATGAAGAAGTTTACATAATTTCAAAGTGAAATTTGCAAATAAAACAGCTTCTAGTTCACAGAAAATTGTTTCATTACACTTGTACAAACTCTAACTAATTTCAAGGAATGTAAACGTTGGAGCAAATATTTTGAGCCGGCACTGAGAACGGCGATAAGCTAACCCCTTATTTTTAGTTCAAACTTTAGCATGGATGTTTTATAAGGGGCACTGGAGTGGTGAGCATACTAAGCTGGAGTATCGTTTGCACTGGAGTCACGTTCGCGCTGTACTTGCAAATCCTTTTTGAACTATCTTTACATGTTTTTATAAATTTTTCAACGCCGTTTGCAATTTTTATTGTATAAAATTTAAATTTAAAACTAGATTGTAAAACATATTGGACTTTTGTCATTAGTACAGTAAATTTGTTTTTGCCATTATTTTTTTGAAGTAAATGGATCATTCTTAAACTGAATAAAAACCAGATTCTAAAAATTGTAGTAGTAAATATTTATTTAACATAGGATGTATTAAAGACTTTTTTGTACTCGCTTATCAAAACCTGTCATTTCACGATTCGATTTGCGTGCGTAAAAAGTCACTTTAAGCACGAGTGTGTAAAAGTAAAGTTGGTACTGCCTGGAACTTGATTAATTTAGTGACATTTTAAAATCATAAATTCCTAACCTTAATACTATGCTACCCAGTTCGTTGTTTTTCTATGAAAATAAAAGGAAATGAAATAGAAATTGATATATTTGGAAGGTATGTAATTCAATGTCAGAACAGCAACAAATATTATATAAATTACCATTTTGAATTTGATAATTTTAAATTAAATGTCATTTCAAATAATCAATACTGCCAACCTAAATTTTTTTAATTAATATCAAGAGATTAGTAGTGTGTCATACACGATTACGTATTTAACAATATATATTATTATTATAGTTCTCGTACAAAAAATATTGTACAAACTTCGTGCGTGAAACATTTCGCGAATTCGTGTCCATAAAGCGCTCGCCTTACGGCTCGCGCTTTAAACTGGTCACTCATTCGCGAAATATGATTTCACGCACTTGGTTCGTAAACAACTATTTTTCGGTACAACGTTTAAAGAAAATATTCAAAGATTTATGATATTTAAAGTAATTAAGTGGTTGAATGCTAGTATATCGAACGAGTTCATTTCTATAGACAGGCATCAAGTAGTTCGCAGGGACAGGAGAACGCACGGAGGCAATTTTTGTATTTACTATCGCAGTAATTTCGATAATTAGAATTAATAGATTGAAACTGAAATAAGTTGGTTGAGCTCGCAAATTGCTAATACTAAAATTGTTATTGATTCACTATACAAACTACCTCATTTGTACATACTAGAGAACCTTTTGGAGAAAACTTTACTCTAATCAATGCAACTTGTGATATTGTTCTAGCTATACTGGTGATATTTACATTAATCTATTCAACATGAATCGACAAATAGTACTTTCTAAATATGATTAAGTCAATGCGGCTCTTTCAACTTATTAAGGCCCCTACCCGGGCGACACAGTCTTTAATTGCCATTGTGCTGGATCAATGATTGTGCAGCTGTGGCTGATTGTGGTATTGGAGACCTTGCATTAGCTGATCACGAGTCTGTTTAAATTCACGCTGTAACTCTTGTGAACTTTTTTATAGAACTATCAGAAAGATTACAAAATTTGATTATCAATAAAGTTTCATACTTGCTTTAAACCAGATTCCATTCAACCATAATTTTATGTTAGTGATGTTGATGCTAAGAAAACTATTTTACCTGAGTGTATTAATGAATTAATTAATAAACACGCTCAGTGCCAGACCATCAAAATCACTAATGATGCATCTCTCGAAGCTAAATGAAAAATTCTGATAAATCTTAACATAGCGAAAAGAAAACAGGTTGTATCTTTGAATGTGGATAATGTGAATACACTCAATGACTATTTTATTGACAACGTTCCTGACACTAGTGCAGATTCTTTGTTGCTAAATTTTTATTCTAACAAGTTAAACATCAACCTCTTGCAGTCTTATTGATGAAGTAGAATTACTTAAAGTATTGTCTAAATTAAAAAGTAATATTCGTGGGTATGAAACGATAACCGCAGAGATTTTGAAGCTTTGCTGTCCTACTATTTTTCCGTCTTTGTTAAATATATTATTAATTTCTACAAGGAAAAGAATAATCATTTACCTCTATTACTCGTCGCCATATCCCTCAGAACTAAGAATTGCTTTTACGTTATCTTTTTGTTTGTTCAGTTCGTTGCTTCAAATCGCAATATCAGTAAAAGCACAGTCAAATTTATTTCCTGGGTTCTCAACTCAGGAAGGTGTCTAGAGAACGCACCCATAGCCTACATCATGTGTACAGTACACATAACAAAGAGACATACAACATACTGTCACCTGTATTGTGGAGTTTGTTGGTGGATGACCTTATCAGGTCACTAAATGACAGAGGGATATGGACGCAGGGTTTCGCTGATGACATCGTCATAGTAGCCAAAGGGAAATTTCCTGGCGTAGTAGCGGGCATCATGCGCTATGCACTGCGAATTGTGGAGGAATGGTGCCTTACACAGGGACTCTCAGTTAATCCACAGAAAACAAAGTTGGTTGCTTTTACCAATATGAGGAGACTCGATGACCTGGGCGACATTAAACTGTTTGGGCAAGAGTTACAATTAACTAAGGAAGTAAAGTATCTGGGCGTTATGCTAAACTGAACTGGAGGAATCACTTAGTTAGCATAACGAACAGGGCTACGCAACTATTCTGGCGCTGCAGAAGAGTTGTTGGTAAAACCTGGGGATTGAAACCGAAGGTGATTCATTGGCTATACACTGTAGTGGTGAGGCCGACGATAACCTACGGAGCCGCAGTCTGGTGGAGAAGGGCAGAAGTGTCCTCGGCATCAGTGGGACTGGTAACTGCTGTCAAGCGACAGGCGCTGCTGGGAATCACCGGAGCAAGTAACAGCACAGGAACCGCATCCTTGGAGACCATTGTGGGCCTCCCTCCGCTGGAGCTTTACGTAAAGGCGGAGGCTATGGCTGCGATCCTTAGACTGAAAGCCAATAAAGTGTGGTACCCTAATACTGGGATAGCAGGCCACACTGACACTACGGGTACGGTACTGGACGGGCCTTTGTTGCAACTGCCAACGGCAGTACGGCACCCGAAATTATTTTCACTGAAAAGGTGAAAATCTCAATACCGAACAGAGACCAGCCACGGGGTGACTTCGTTTCCTCTGATAACTGGTTCACGGACGGATCCAAATCCAGTAAGGGCACAGGAGCCGGTATTTATGGTCTGAGCCCAAGACATAAGATATCCTTAAGCCTGGGAGAGCATGCAACAGTCTTCCAGGCAGAAGTATTCGCTATTGCAGCCTGCGCAGAACTGATTGCAAAGGGAGGCTGCACGAAGCGAAAAATAAACATAATGACTTGTAGTCAGGCCGCTATCAAGGCAGTTATGAATCCTCTTATCAGGTCAAAACTGGTTAAAGATTGTAAACAGCACCTCAATAAACTGGCACAAGACAACAAGGTGTCTTTGATCTGGGTGCCCGGACATGAGGACATTAGAGGCAATATAATAGCCGATGAACTAGCCAAGGAGGATTCTAGGAAACACTTCATAGGACCAGAACCCGTATGTGGAATCACAAGGGATTCTACTAGAAAGGCGATTTAGTCTTAGTTAGATAAAGAAAGAGTAAGGAAATGGAGATCGACTGAGGGTCAACTCCATACTAAAGCGCTAATAGAGGACGGGAACGCTAAGTTCCCTGAAAGCCTGATTAGACGCAATAAAAAACTAGTTAAGACCATTATTGGGGTGATAACTGGACACTGTCACTTAAGGAAGCATCTATACAACACGGGTCGAGTGAGCGAACCCTGGTGCAGGAGATGCGAGTTACAGGAGGAAGCAAGTTTACATGTAATCTGCACATGTGAGGAACTGAAGGTACTCAGGCAGAAACATTTCGAAAAGGATCTACTGGAGCCTTCGAGGGTACTCAAGTTTCCAGTGGGCAGGTTACTGGACTTTATAGGACTTTATAGCACAACTGAAAATGAGGGCTTCAATAGGGATGGTACAAAGAGCACCCAGCTCAAGTGCCTGGACTATAGGTGTCCAACCCTAACTGAATAGATAGATAGATAGAGACATACAACACACCACGGATTTGAGAAGATAAAGACGCAAATCAAACAGTTATGAAACCACACCTTCACGCAAAAATAGAAACATAACCCAACACAACTAGAGAACGGTGCAAATTACGTAGACGACGTATAATAACTGCAGAAAAATTAACAATGTCGATAAAAACGATAGATATAGGTAGATACTCCGTAGAGCAAATCTGGGCACTCGCTACCGGCGTAAATTCCAATTTGTGTGGTATTCTGCACGTATGGATATTCTGCGCATTTTTCTGCTGAATTACGTTTGTTATCATTCAGTGCAGCAAGAGTTTACTGTTTGGTACACAAATCTACAATAAAGTAAAATGTGCTGCACAAACTACACAGAATCGTTTGAAAATGCAACGAGTGTACAGTAGTTAGAAGAATCATCTTTAATAATTAACACTGTTACGTCTTAAAATATGTTGGTTTATTTAAACGTAGTAATTGTAAAAAAAAACGATGGCGGTATATCTGATACTACTGATTAGTTCTGCCCACGATCACGCATTATCGTAGAACACCTTACAGCTTTACAGAGGTCGACAAAATGGCGGGACCATTAAACGAATACAAATTCAAACACGTGTATAGAATAAAAGGATACACATTTTAAAGTAATCGGGAATGAATTAAAAGAGTAGGTTATAAATGATTATGGGGTGTAGATAAATAAACGAAGCGTAGGAAAATGATTCTATATCAATATATTGAAATAGTAGGGAGTCAAAACAGCCATAGTATTTATTGATTCTGGTTCTGAAGAGGAGAGTGATGAAGAAGAATTTCAGATTATTAGTAGCAAGTAGCAGAGCGCCAGCATACGTTCATCTTCCTATCTTTTGGCATCGCGGCAAAGTATTTATTTATGTATGTATTTCGAATACGGAATTAAAATTTGTCGACTACGGTATATACATGCATAAAATAGTGACAACTTTTGAAAGACATCTCTCCTTACTAAACTCGACACATGCTGTTGTATAATTGATTAGTAAATAAAAACACTTAACATTGCACTGTGTAATTCTAATATTCTGCTGTGTCTGTCTGCACGCAAACATAACACACTGTAAGATGAAAGCTATTGGAAAGGTTAGTTGCCTATACATCGGTAACTTAGTACATAAAAAAGTACCTATTAAATCGTAAACAACACACGATAAGTGCTTGTTATAAGAACTATACTATCGGCATGTTAGTGTGCGTACACTATACATTAAAAGTTGCATCGACTACACCACACTTATTACTTGTACCAAACAAGCCTAATATAAGATCGCGAGGAATGAGTGTAGGCAACACTGCCCTCAGTACAATGAAATTTAAAGTACAAACATTGCAGACAAAATTGTGAAAAATGTGGTGTAAGTTAAGGTTCAATATACACGATCTAGTGCCGGAAAAGTCAATAGATGTAAAACCCGCTTATTCTACATACAAAATCTTGTAATGAATTCGCATTTAATTATTAGCAGACTGTACATACATAAAGTGTAGGAGCAAAACAATGATGTAAATATCAATAGGAATACCACACACTATCGAAGTTGTAACATCGTACGCAAAACTCTGTGGAAAATTGCTATGTAATTAAAGCAAATAGTATTATAGTCATTGTTGATTTTATAACACGCTTTTATTATTCGTTACGCTAACAAATGTACACTTACAAAATTCATTTCATTGGGATATCATGTTACATCTGAATTTTACATTGATATAAAACCAGATAAAACTCGTACTTCCCATATGTTTGTATTATTAGACGATAATCGACTTGTTTAGAAGTAAATCAATATAAAGTTTTGATATTCAGGTATGTTCTAGTTTGTAGCCTAATAATATATGTTCGTTATTTTATCCTGCACAGTCGTAGACATAGAACATCTGTAAACTATATGATAAAGTATTAGGTAATTCTATTAATCACGCCTTTTATAATTTAATTTCAACCGTAGTTTAAAAACATAACCTCAATAAGCTCTTACGTCTGTGAGTACGAAAAATATACTGTTACTGTTAACAGTGTTAACGATACGGCAATTTAAAAAACAGTGGTTATTTAAATATTTTTCCCATACTACTTTTACATATGTACCTATATATCATATCATTTGTATTACATAGGTTTAATTTGATTTATATAATTTTTTGTGTTGATACTAAACACGATAGACCACCAAATTAACGTGTGAATCTTTTTCTTGTAAAGTATGGTGTGGGACTACTGAAGAAGAATAGTCGATGTTACTAATTTAAAGCGGATGAATCAATAAAACGCGATTTAGTAGATAAAACTTTTGATGTTCAGTATCTCCTAAAATTTTCTTTATTCATTGAATTAGTGTGTTCTTATAAATCATCCCATACTTTTTTCTAAGGTTTATCTATAGTACGCATCAGCAACGTTGCAGAGGGCCGTATATTAACCGGAAGTGAAGCAAAAGCGTAAATTTGCTAGACTAGATGACACTCTCTAACTACAAGTTTTATAACTGTTAGATTTTGGAAACAAAATTCGAACGAACCATTTTCGTAAATAACCCTGTAGGTATACATTGAAATAGTTTATATTAATAGTTACGATCTCTATTGGCTGATGAGATGTGTAGTACAAAATGAAAAATATGTTCTCAACAAGAAGGGATTGACAGGGATATATAAAATTTGATTTTAACAAAAATATAAAACTTAAAAAAAAAATTAACAACACGAAAACAGTACCTACTATCACAACGACACACATTTACAAGTTATTGTATTCTTTTATTCTTCCAATACATTTATACAGTATTTTGATATTTGTTACGTGCTATATCTAGACAGACAGTTCATTATCTATATTTTTAACTATAGATAATAGGTAGGTAGTTATAAAGAATTCGCTTGATTTAATTTGAACACATTTGATCTATTATCACCGGTACCTATTTATGTATGTATGTCTAAATTTAATGATTAGAATATTATCAATGATGTTCTCTTAAATAACCGAAAACTTTTTTTTATTTTTATCTCAGTAATCCATGTATTTGTGTAATTGTTAATCATGAACTATGTTTCTTAAAAACTGTGTATTATGACGGTAAGTGCATGCTAATAAATGAATACCTAACAAAAACGTATTACAATACATGCTGAAATTGATGGTAAATTTTTTTGTATGCCTGGTCTTACTCGTATACCTCTAATATCTCCATTTGTTGAGGAAATTTTTATTGAAACAATTCCGTACACGGCCCATATTACGGAAAAGCTTTTTCTATTATCTACAACAGAGTCTAAAAGATATATTTCATTGAGACATACATACATTACGTTAGGATTTTTATTACTATAACAGTTGGGCTGAAAAGTTCGTAACATAGAAAACAATTTTTTTTTTGATAAAATTTGATTTTATTATTGAATATAGTTGCCTCCGAGACAACGATTATAGCGGTCATACAATTTTTCGATACCATGTTTATAGTACGATTTGTCTTTAGGCTCAAAACAGGCTTCAGTTTCGGCGATTACGCCTAAATTTCTTTCTAGTGAGCATTCTGTTGAGGTCTAAGAACAGGAAAAAGTCGCTGGGGGGCATATCTGTAGAATGCGGTGGGTGCGGCAGCAATTCAAACCCCAATTCATGCAATTTTGCCATCGTTTTCATTGATTTGTGACACGACGATGCATTGTCTTGGTGAAAAACACTTTCGTGTTTTTCAAATGGGGCCGTTTTTCCGCGATTTCGCCCTTCAAACGCTCCTATAACGCTATGTAATAATCGCCGCGGATAGTTTTTCCCTTTTGAAGATAGTTGATAAATATAATACCATGCGCATCCCAAAATACTGGTGCCATTACCTTGCCAGCCGACTGTTGCGTCTTTCCACGCTCTGGAGTCAATTCATCAGGTGCAGTCCACTCGGCTGACTGTCGATTGGACTCTGGTGTGAAATGATGGGAGCCATGTTTCATCCATTATCACATATCGATGCAAAAGTTCAGGTTTATTACGATAGCACAGCTCCAAACACCGCTCAGAATCATCAATTCGTTGTTGTTTTTGTTCGATTATGAGCTCGTGCGGCATCCACTTTGCACAGAGCTTTCGCATACCCAAATATTCATTCACGATGTGTCCAACCACGTTCCTTTGATATCTTTAGGATCTCAGCTATCGCGATCAACTTCATTTTACGGTCATCCAAAATTATTTTGTGGTCTTTGTTGATGTTGTCGTCGGTAAAAGCCCTTTTGGAGCGTCCACTGCGTACATTGTCTTCAGTGCTCATTTCGTATCGTTTAAACTTAGCAAACCACTCCTCAACGGTTGATTTTCCTGGTGCAGAGTCCGAATAATGTTTATCAATTTTAACACCGAAGTATTTCTTTCTTGGCGTGCGTACGTGTACACATCGAGGCCTTACATCTTATTCGCATATATTTGTGGAAAATTAATAGTGGAGTAGAGTCGCCCGGTGGCGCAACGGTGTTGCGAGTGTGCCGCGATAGCCATGCTCGGTGGTTGGACTCCACCTCCGGTCGACATATTTTTAAAAATAAAAATATGTTTAATTAATTGGCGGTTGGAGAAATGCATTATATATAACTGTTTATCAAGCCAAGCCTTGGCTTCAACAGTATTTTTTCGCCAAAAAAACAATGCTTTATTAACACTCTAAATTCCCTTTTATCCATTTTTTCAAACTAACAAAAGTTGCTTCACTCAAAATGTTATATCCCACAAATAGTCCGACAGCTGTCAAATTTATACACGTATCGTATCTTGAAGGTTAGGGCTAACTTAAAATCATATGGATTTAATACTAGTAGCGCCATCTATGCGTCACCCTACGTTGTTCCAATTTGCCACGTCGTTGTCATGGAAGATTGACTGATTGGTAAGGCGGAGAAATTTAGATATCACGCAGGAGCGGCGAGCGAAGGTGTTGCGTTGTCAAAAGTGAAACATACGAAAGTCGTACAATAAATACCGCAGTAGAGTAAGAGTGAATAGTTATAAGCAATTATATTTATATTATTGTTGTTTTTAAACATTCACGAAAAACATTAATAATTTGTAATGATTGGGTTAAACATCTTCTATTCTTGTATGAAGAGCATGATCTATCAGTGTCTACCGACGTAATAATTACGTAGTTAAAATGTTCTTTAAACGGTCCACGCGTGTTTAAAGCGATTTCGTTGATTCAGACAGGATCCATGTATGACACACTAAACAAATAACTTGAGCAGCATCGTATTTTAGATAGATAAACGGCAACTTGTTACGATTTGGTTTTGCACTCATAATTACGCTACAATATATAACATGATTACCAAATAGTGATAATTATCAACGCAATAAACACCAGTATGTAACTAAATATACAAGATTTTACAAGACGCCCGACCGAGATCAGTGACGGTGTTCACTAGTCGAAAAATTAAAATCAGCTTCGCTAGATGTTTATGCGTGCTATCTATATGTCCCCGCGTTATGTATCGGTGAATAATAGGTACTAGTGATTGGCGGAATTGTATGATTTTAGTAATCGAATTAATCATAACAGGATGATTCACTCAATTGCCTAGGTATGTATTAGTAAAAAGTAATACCTACATTCTACATAGAAACAACTTACAGCTAGTACGGCGAGTATGATGAGGACCAAATGGACTAATGCTCACTTACTTGCCAACATGCAAAAAACAAAATTGTAACAGAACAGAGCTTTTTTCTTAATATTTTTCACAGCCCCCTGCGGCGCGTACGAATACAATACAGGAGTATCTTTAATAATGACATTTTACACAGGTGTACCAAAGAAATGATACACGTGAATGCTGCACTATAATAACATACATACATGTTAGTATTAGTACTGCAGCGAGGCACGTGTGTTTCATCGGATAATAAGAAACGTCGTATAGTGTTTTTTTTTTTTTAATGTGTGGTGGGTGCTTAGTTGCAGTGACTCCGTAAGCTGTATTACTTGTCTGGCTATCACTGCAACTCTTGCGGTGTAGTTTAGTGTGTGTAAGTTGTGTTTAAATGGCTTTGTGACAGCATCATATCGCCTTTTATGATGCCGCGCTGTTAATCACTTTGCTCCCAACAGCGAATGGCAAGTCGATCCGGGATTAAACTCTCTGAAAAAATGTCACCGTCCCTCCAGAGAATTGAACCCCGGCACCTATCGTCCTCTCACAACAATAGTCAGCCGCCTAACCACTGCGGCCATCAACCCGTTAATGTCATAATAAATATATGTAATAATTGTGTTAATTTAATAAAAATGTTTAAGATGTTTACATTAGAAGTGGGATCGTTTAACACGAAGTGCTAAAGTAAAATTTTAAGTGTCTTTCTTTTCTTTTCCCGTTTGTTTTGTAAGTTAACGATAATAAGTACCGATATGTCGGACGGTGAGAATAATGCATCTAACCCAGGCGTTGGTCAAAGTGAGCTCCCTAATATGCAACAAATGATGGAACAGTTTTTCAAACAATTATTGAGGGTAAATCAAAATACAGTGCCTACAGTAGAAAAAAATGAGATAGAAAGAATTGACTTTAAATTAACAAGATATGATCCGGATAGTAGTAACTATTCTATGGGTGAGTGGCTAAAGGATGTTAATGACATTAGAATTGGACAAAGAATAAACGAGCAAGTAATGATTTTAAAAGCTGGTGAAGCGTTACAAGCAAAGGCCTGTACATTCTATGATGGATGGAGACCTTTAGTTAGAAATTGGAACAATTTAGAAAAAGATTTGTTGACCCCATTCCCAGATTATGAAACTTATCATACAAAGTTGTTACGAGCTGCAAATATGAAAAGCTCGGATTTTAGTGGCATTAGTGAATACGGTCTAGAGAAAGTGCGGAGCTTATATCGATATTACCCTGATCTACCTTGAGATCGTGTTTTGTCACCTGTAATAGGTGGCATCACATCGAATGCTGTGCGACACGGTATAAAGTTGCATGAGCCAAAAGATCAAAAAGAATTAATGCTTCGATGAGTAGACAGTTTGAGGCAGAGAATGATAGCCGAGAACCACTCGCCAAGAGATACAAGACGGAAAACAGCCGATTCCTCGGAAAGTGTTTTAGCTGTGGAAAATCTCGGCATAAGAAAAACCAATGTCGCGATACAATTCCAAATATCGACTAAACCCAAACTGCTAGGCAAATGAACGACAACGATTTACTGCCTAAATGTAACTTCTGCAAGCGCGTCGGTCATACTGAAGCAACTTGTTTCAACAAGTTAGACAAGTGTCAGATAAGATGTGTAACCATCAACCGCAACCGGTGCGAAATTATGCCAACTGCAAGTGCACCATTGGGAGATCACAATAGTAAATTTACTTCTATGGTAGATTCTGGAGCGGATTGGTCTGTTATCCACCATCATGTCGTGAAATCTATTGGTGCAGTTATTATACCCTCACAGCAAAAACTCGGATTAGGAAAGGAATTACAAGCTTTGGGACGGTGTGTGCTTTATGTCGTTCTACAAGAAATCACTTTAGAAATCGATTTCTTGGTAATACCAGATGACACAATTCCTGGAGTGGAGGCGCTAATTGGTTGGGAGACTATTTCACAGCCTAGAAAAAAGATTGTTGTCCGAAAACATGGTTTAGACTTACAACATAGCGAAGCAAAACCACAAATTCGAATTGTAAAAACACAGAATGAGACGTCAGGATTGAACGAGTGGCAATATAAAAGATTGGCCACTTTATTGGAGGTCGTGCAGGCTCAATCTATTGACGCTGTGACAACAGGAGTGCTGCAAATACAATTGAAAGATGAAATTTCTGTGGCATTTCGTCCCAGGCGATTGGCGCATGCTGAAAGGACGCATTTGAAAATAATGATTAGAGTTATTGGAGCAAGGAACTATACGAGAGAGTAGCTCACCTTATGCTAGCCCTATAGTTTTGGTAAAGAAAAAGGATGGATCTTTAAGATTGTGTGTAGATTACCGCGAAATCAACAAGAAGGCTGTTAGGGACAGGTATCCACTGCCTAATTTACGTGATCAACTGGACGTATTGGATAAGTTGTTGGACCTTTAGTGGTCAACTGTGGGAACTTAAATGGTCAATTGTTGGACCTTAAATGGTCAGTTGTGGGACCTTAAATGGTCAATTGTTGGACCTTAAATTGTCAATTGTGGAACATTAAATGGTCAATTGTTGGACCTCTAATGGTAAATTGTTGGACCTAAAATGTTCAATTGTAGAACCTTAAATGGTCAATTGTTGACCTTAAATGGTCAATTGATGGACCTTAAATGGTCAATTGTTGGACCTTAAATGGTTAATTGTTGAACCTTAATTGGTCAATTGTTGGACCTTAAATGGTCAATTTTTGGGCCTTAAATGGTCAATTGTTGCACCTAAATTGGTAAATTGTGGGGTTTTAAGTGGTCAATTGGTGCATCTTAAATGGTCAATTGTTTAAGGAATGAAGAGCGTGAGGCCAGGCTACATGCAGGATGGTCGTGTTAGCATTAGTACTGCAGCGAGGCACGTGTGATTCATCGGATAATAAGAAACATCGTATAGTGTCAATGCCATAATAAATGTATGTAATAATCATGTAATCATTGTGTTAATTTAATAAAAACAACTTTAATAAAGACAACCTTACAAGTGCATGTGTTACACGTGAATCCACTCTTGGTGCTGACAATTTTATCGCAACATTTTTATATTAACTGTTTGTATATGAAAATAAATTTAGAATTTAATGTAGTTTGTCCAATTTCCTGGTCTTCAAGTAGGTTTCCTCTCCGTAGAGGGGTCTAATACTTGAGCGTAGGTTTTCACAGCTGTCGTTTACTGTGTTGAAGTCTTCCGGGTGTTGTCGCGTAGATAAGTTTACACTTGACGTTGCGCTGATCGTGCTGTCAGCTTCTACAAAAGGTTTCTAAAGACTGATGTTGTTGTCTTCTGCTCTTCGTTATATACCTTATTTCTTGCATTGGACAGACAGAAAGAAGTATCCAGTGCAGAATTAAGGAACACCGACGAGATATCCAACGTGAATATCCAGAAAGATCTGCAGTAGCTGAACACCTATTCCAAGATGGGGACCATCACATTAATTATAATAACGTTAAAGTCTTAACTAAAACTATGCTGTACCATCAGATATTCATTCGTGAATCACTGGAAATTATGAAGAATCTAAGTAACTTCAACCGAGAAGATGGGTACAACCTGGGCAATACCTGGCGAATAACTTTACAAGATCGTTGATGTAACCACAACACCGGAACGAATGCATCTCATCGAATTGGAACTGGAGATCTTCTAAAGGAGCTGAGAGCATGATCAGCGAAACGTGAACTACGCGACAACACCCGGAAGACTTCAACATCGTAAACGACAGTCGTGAAATCCTACGCTCAAATATTGAAGCATGCTTTTTCAAGACATTGGACATATACCACACATCAGATATATACATAGTGCTATATGCGCAATAATAACCTAAAATATGTACTTAGGTAAAGGCTAGTTTACATGATGTGTAAATTTAGTCAAAATTTTGCTAAATGTTAAAATGATGAATTGTTGACCGGAAGTTTATAAAAAGGTTAACATTAGGTAGAACACCGAACACGTACACTTATGTAACGGCTAGGTGATATGGTCTTTTTGGCTTTGGCTTTTTTTGTATTATTAATGTAAATGATGTATCTATTTTGATGCCAATAAATTCCTTTATTATTATTATTATTATTATTATATCACTGAGTGTAAAAATACAATTTTTAGATCTTACTACTTATCCTTAGATAAGGCGGATTTAAAAGCAAGCTGGATTGGAAGCAGCTGGATGTAATCTTAAAGTTGATAAAAACGTCTCTGCAAAGATTACTTTGTTTACTTGTGTATACCATATGATTTCAGGCCAGACATATACGGGCATGTGTTTATAACGGGGTGGGCATAAGTCACCTAGCAGCCTTGAAAACAGGGCATGCGTGAGTTAGTATGTCAGTTAGTAAGTTAGTATGCTTGTCGACCTCGAGACAGGTAAATACCGGTATTGTTGCGTGGTTAGATAGTTTTCTCTCGAGTGGAATGGCACAAAATGTTCGAGTCAAGTTTTCGTTACAACAGCGTATATATTTGTTGAAACAGTTTTATTGTCTTGATTGCAATTATGGAGCCATTGACGAGACACATGGTGGAATTAGCCAAAAAGTTTGAAAAGATCGGTAGTGTTCAAGATGCAAAGAAGGTTTCAAACATTGGATAACAATCGAGTTCGATATCATCAATGAAGACCTCGCAATGCTCGCCCGTATTGTTAATTCGATCGAAAAACGTTATTTGAAGTGTATCGAATTGAACGGTGAACATTTTGAACACCTATTGTAAATATTTTTGCGGTATAATGAAAGGAAACCAATGGTTTTTAATCTTGTGTTATTGTTTTTTAAAATTACTTAAATTTTTTAAATTTGTGCAAATTTGCCAGGTGACTTATGCCCACTCCTGTATAGTTTACCTAATTAATTGAAAAATGTATTGTATAATGTATATGCTTATTGAAGGTATCTGTGTATAGTATGCATATCAATTTTGGTTAAAATTCGTATTCTGATTCATCACTTGAATATTGATGTTTGAATATGATTTTTATTAATAATTTTGCCAACTGAAAATGTTGCCGAAATTATAAATGTTTATTCGTTCGAAACTTCACAGCGCATATTTGTGCTGTCTCTATTTGTAGTGGTTTTTGACATTTTCAAAAATTAAAGTTAATTGTAGCGTATTTTAGTTCCAATAGTATAACGAGGGCAATAATAGAATAGAACTGAGTGAAAATAAAATGAAATTAATGAAAAATAATGACTTACTGTATTTGTAAAATTAAGGAAATAGTAGATTACTGTTTAAATATTGTACTAACAGAGAGAGTAACGTTATTTTTTTAATGTTTTATGTTTTAGGTTCTGTTTAGTTGTCTTGAAGTGGATGATTTTTTATACTACACTTTCAAGATCTTATGTATTTTTGTTTCCACTGCAAAAGCGGATAATCAGTATGGCTAGATCACCGTTAATGGGTAAATATAATAATATAAATATAATAATAACTCCATGCATTATCTATGCAGTATGCTTTATAAATAAGTCTCTACCATTAGATATGTATTCTGGCAACGTTTATGTTGTGCAGGGTGATTCAGAATAGTAATAGTTCGAAGTTTTAGAAGACTATTAAAGATGTTAATATAAAAAAATATGTTTCATTACATGAGTTTTGCACAGAATATAATACTTCTTCTGTCGCAAATTATGGTGCCTTCCTACAGATTTTTAAGCAAATTTCTCTAGATACGTTCTGCAATTTTGTAATTGTACGTAGGTACTTGCTGTTCTTTGACTAGTATTAAATTATCATATGAAAAATATGATGAATTATAAATTGTTGGTCTTATTAGATCTAACAATAAGCTGTTTAAAGAAATTTTGTGAAAACGCTAATTTATTTTTAATGAGAATTGAATTATAGTACACCACAACTGTTGTGCTTTATTTTACGGTATAAAAATTTGAATATACATGAATTTTTGGAGAATATTTTCTGCTGAATACTAAATTACATTTTACCAAGTCACATTTTAAAGCTAAAGTGAAATATGAGGGCGTATTTTTATGTTATCTACCTAGCCATGAAAGAAAGCACATAAGAGAACAAAAAAAAATTTCTACATAACTTCCTTCAACAATAATATACTTATTCCATCTTTTTTGCCTCATACCCTCAGAAAAAAATGGCTTCGGTAACCCCGCAAAATATTATGCTTGTTGATCAGACCCAAAACGCTTTTCCTTGAGATGCTTTTTTAAATTATTGAATAAGAAGAAGTCTGACGGAGCTAGGTCGGTAGTTGCCTTAACTCTATAAACCCACAGTCATTGATTATGTACTGAACTTTGTTTGCCTTATGAACCCGGCAATTGTCGTGCAGCAACAAGTTTTTGTGGATAAGAATGCGAGCGTTTTTCCTCTAGAGCACTTTTTAAATTTTTAATTGTGTTTCAGTAGGCCTCTCCATTTATGGTAGACCCTCTTGGCATATATGCAATAAGCAAGATTGCTTCAACATCCCAGACAACAGCTGTCATCAGTTTTTTTTTCCAGAAAATTGTCTTGGCCTTTTTTGGTGGTGGAGAGTCCTTATGAACATGCATGGATTCTTGTTTAGTAGGAGAGTTCCAATAATGATGTACTCAAGTCTCATCCCCGGTGATACTTCGAAATAAAAATGTTTTGACCCTCTCCAACTTGGCCAAATTTTCTTGAGAAACTTCTTTTCTGTACAGTTTTTGTTCAGGTGTAAGCAATCTGGGTATCCACAGTGCAGACACCTTCTTCATACCCAAATCATCATGCAAAATTTTGAGGACAGTTGCTCCGGATATACATAGGTACTTCATTGGCAATTACAGAGATCTTTACACGCCGATCTTTCAGTACCAAATTTTCGACTTTTCGCACAATGTCTTCAGTTCGAATTTCAACAGGTCGTCCGGACTTTGGGTTATCATTGATTGACTCGACCCCATCGAAAGAGTTTAGACCAATATTTTACTTGATAATAAGATGGTGCATCTTCCCCATAGACAGCAATCATTCTTTCATGAATTGCTTTTGGACCATTGCCTTCTTTTGTCAGGAACTTTATTACGTTGCGATGTTCAACCTTAATTTCACTCATTTTATCGAGAAGTAGACCGTCTCAAATCTCTTTAAACAGCACAAACTAAACACAACTTAGCACATGTACTTTTAACAGTGACAGCAATTTTTCAATAATTTGTTTGACATCGTCACTCTTTTGTTTCCTAGCTAAGTAGATAACATAAAAATACACCCTCGTATATTTATTTTGAGAACAGAACTTCATGGAAAAAGAAAAATTGAAAGCAAACATATCACAAATACAAATTTTTCTTCCTTTAGCGGATTATCTGCAATTTATTTTATATGTAAAAAAATTATGTATGATATTTATAATATATTTCACTTCTATAATTAATACAATCCTTGTTGTAATGTATTTATCTAAATCTGGACAGAGAACAATCTGTGCTTCAGCATTTAGCTAGGTAGCTCTGCAGTGTCGCATTTATTGTACAAAAGATGATGTAAAAGATCAGTATAAAAATGGCGTCTGTAAACAATTGCCACTTTTGTTTATTACCTATCTTTTTAGCAATTATTGTACCTGGTGTTTGCATCGGTACTAAATTTGCAAGAGTTTCAATGATATTGCTAGATTCGATTGGTAATATTTTTTCAAAGGTCTGTTCGTCCATATTATATTTTGCCTTTTTTCCATATCATCTTTTGCATCTGTGTTATACAGTTTAGGTAAAATAGGTTAGCATATTTTACTATTGACTTTACCATCGTTCCAGTGGCGTAGCCAGGGGTAGGGCCCGAGAGGACTGGGCCCCCTCCGAAATTGTACTGTATCCATAATTCGAATTTTATTGAAAAATATTAAGTAAAATAATTTTTTTTCAGTAGAAACGATAAATCTAAATAGATCCGAGAAAAATAAGTATCTATTGCAACACTGCACACTCACACAGAGTTGCCAGGTTGGGCGATTTATCGCAATTTGAGCGACTTCTAACACAAAATTGCGACAACTTTTTTGAAGAAATCGCAAGTCGCAAATTGAGCGATTTCAAATTGTTTAGGTTGCACTTAATTTGATTAATTTTATTATTTACTGTACAAATATACATCTCAAAACATTATATGTTATACGGAAATTGTAGTACCTTTCATTGTAGCGGTTAAACATTTTATATTACAAAGTTTGTTCGTTAACGTGTGTTTACCACACAATACCCGTAAAAATTTATAATGAATTACATGATTTCTAGTCGGGAGTTGGTCTTCCGCACTTCAACTGTGACAACTGTCAGAATTTGGATGATTTTAAAAATGTTAAATATACTTTTTCAAAACTTTCGTTCCTTTTTTAGTTCTTCAACCCTTTTGGGCCCCTCCCAAACCAAAATTCTGGTTACGCCACTGCATCGTTCGACGTATTCACGCACTGTAAAATGTGCCTTAACTGTCCAATCTGTATTATTTATCACTTACAAGATGTAAAATAATTAAAATTGATTCTTGTCTTGTTTGTCTGTCTAATTTTTAAAAGTGAATATGAATTTGAAATTGTAATAGTTGCATATAACTCTAGCATTTTAATTAAACGGCAGATAAGAAAATTAGAGATGGGTATATTCAACAAGTAGAGCTAGGTAAGTATTTGTTTAATAAATAAACCTAGTTCTTAAAAAAGGAATATTAGGTTAAATTTTTACAAAGAAGTTGTCAATAACAGATGAACTCTTTACTGTTTTTGGCAAAATAATGTGAAGGAAAGGAATACAAAGTAGACTATAAAAGAAAATCAAAGTGCTTTAGTAATTTTAAGAAAATTAAAAGCACACCAGGCTAAAATAAGAATGTTTTGTGAATACAATATATAATAATTGTACAATTAAGGGTCTTCCGGGCTTTAGATGTATTATATTATGGAACGACATTTTCACAGTTCACTGATTAGGCAAAAATGTGTACAGGGGCCAGCTTTTAAATCGACACCACCGCAAGCTAACGTCGACCTTATCTACTAATAATAATATCTACTATAAATCCTAACTGAAGGCCACACAATGTAACCCCCTCTACATTGTTATTAAGGTTTAGGAAATTCCGTAACGGTATCGATTATGCTGCTGTCCACTGTACACACATATTGTACAAGTTGCTTACTTCTTAAGGATGTATATAAAAGTCTCGAGGATGTTGCAGCTAATTTCTCTTTTTCAATATTGTATTCATTTCTAACACATAAATTTTATTGCGGGTTAACTATTTTTATCTGCTAGGTAAAAAAACATTTTCCAAAAGTTTGCTCTTCAGGGTAATTTATCATTTATGCATTTGTTATACATTGTAAAATACCTCCTTTCGGGCCTTTGTCAAAGATTCTCGATATTAAAGTAGGTGTAGAATATGGAGTGAGTGAAGGTAATGCAAACGCTTATGTACAATTATCAACTATTAACCTTCTAGTTTGTTGAAAGAAAAAATACAATCATGCATTGGTGTCATAAACTGAGCATGTGGTATTCTTCTACCACACCACATATATAATCTGTGAATATAATAATCTCGAATGGACCAACAAAACAGTCATAAAGCTTTTTGTAACAGCGCCGTAACTTTAAAGATTAAATGGATGGCATAACAAATACTACACCAGGGTAATAAATTTGCGGAACGTATCATGAATTTAAAAAGGGCGTTTTGTGTGGATGAAATGTGGTTTCACTCATTGTTATTCTTCGCAACAGGGATGATAGTTTTTAAGTATGAGGCTGTATTATATCGATCCTCACAAAATTTTAAGATACATAGATACGTATATGATATTATTATTTTTAATAATATTTGGGGAAAAATATAATTCCGCTTACCATCTTCAATGTCCTAAGTAACGTATCATCTAGCGTTGCAGTGATCCCCACATAATTTTAAGTTTATTAAAAATATCTAATTTAGTTATCTTTACACTTCATATTTTCATTGTCTATAACTCAAGTCAATTAAAACCGAAAAGCGCTCTAAATATTATAGAAATAATAATGAGTATAATTTATAACCGCAATGCTTACCAATTCACATGGAAACGTAACTGTGTCTTTTGAGTAGATATGCACAGAAAACATTTCATAGTTGTAGAAGAACCATCTCCAAAACACTACTAATGCCACTTTTTGTGTTGCATTCGAACTCGATTTAATGTAAACAACAAAAATGCGATTTTAACGACTTTAAGTAAAAAAAAGAAAAACGTGATACTAGCATTAAAAAGTATTAGCAGCAACTTCAGTAAAATTATTACTCAACGAAAATAAAAATTGATGTATGGAATTAAGTTTCCTTTTAAGCCGCAAGGGTTTTTAAAAACAACCTTTATTTTAATTCTAAAATAATTATACAGAGACAAGTACTATGCTTAGATGTTACAAATAGACTGACATTACATATGTGTATTCTAATTTACATCGCATCTGCAATATTCATTTATCTTATCTACTAGGAATGCCAGTTCACTCTTCATACTAGAGCTCCGTGGAATCTGCTGATATGACACCTCCACCGCTAGAAAGGTTCTTGGCGTCTCTCGGGAAGAACCTTGACTGGGCTTCCTGGATTTGCAGCTGATTGTTTTCTTCTTTTTAGATATACCGATTTTAAGTGTCTGTAAATTATAATACATAATATAATTAATACAATAGAAATAATGCTAGCCGAATTTCCATAGGAATGATGTATAATGGTTTTCCATAGTTCTGGAGTCTTCGCTTCTTCAATATACGCTTCCATTCGTTTGAAATCTTGTAGATTAAGTTTATTCAATTTAATAGGATTGTAATTTTGTTCATTAATTATTTGCGATCGAATCTTCGGTAAATGAAATATATCTCCTTTTATTATTCCCTCTTGATAACTAAATTTTTCTTGATTTATTTCGATTGAGCAATTCGGTTTTAATCTAAGTAACGTGTTGTGTTGAATTTGCAAAATTCCGACTTCAATACAATTAAAAGACACATCGGTAGTATTTGGTGAATGGATCAATATATCTCCTGGACCAATTTGTTGAACTAAAATTTCTTGTATTTCAATAGGTATTTTCTTGCAGCTATCCTTGTTATTCATGAGATTTAAAATACAATTTTCTGTTTTAAGTAACGGTTGTTCTTTACATATGAAAATCTCTTCTATCTTTGGGCAGGTACTTGTTCTTGAAGCATATGTACTATTCTCAACTAGCAAATACGACTTATCTAATGGGATTAAATGTTTATTATAAGGCATAGAATAAATGCGGTAAAACTTATAGGTAGGATCAAATAATATAGGTACTGATATCTTAAATAATATTTCCTTATCTTCTACATAATTATTTATGGTAAAATACATATAATAGTTGAAAGTATTTTTCAGTATTAACCTTTGATTTGGATTGTACAGTAAATTTAGGTTATCATTTATTTCTTTTATTGCGCTTAATGATATTATCGATGGATGTAATTTTCCCATACTTGCGAATATTACGGCATCTTGTATTTCCAAGAATATTCTGGCTATTAGATTATTGGCTTGATTTATTCTTTCGACTACGGTTTGAATTTTTTGATAATGTTCTAATGCGGTTGTGTGAGCCATTCAAGTGTTAACTTTGTCTGTAAGTGCCTCCTGATTCTTATCTAACTTGGCGAACATTTCGGTCATTCGATGGGAAATTGATTTTAATGCAGATAAACTCCATTCTTGTTGTTTAATCAAGTTATGTTGATTCCTATCTAACGTTTCTAGTATGTTGTCTATTCTTTTCTTTTCTTCGCTGTCCATCACTCCAAATAATCAATTAGCTGCGTTGGCCACAATATCTAATGGTGACCTTTTTTTCTTGAAAATTTGGGAAATAGCTCATGCAATTGTCGCTCTGACTGACTGATACTCTGATATGTCTCCTGAATCAAATCATATATACTTATAGATGTGTAACCTAGTGGTGACATCCTCTTCGTATAAGTTGTATTCAAGTTTTCGATCTGATTCTTCAATATCGTCATATAATCAAATAGTTCTTGACCCTTAAATTTGTAAATAAAATCATGTTTTCCTTGGACTAGTCGCGCTTGGCCTAGTTGGTAAGATAAAATATAGTTTTTAATTTGCTGTACTTGTGGTTGGCTGGTTATCAGTCGGATCGTCGTTATTATCAGGCTGATCGATATTATCTTCATCCTGTAACAAAGATTGCTTAAAGAATTTCCTCTTCTTCTTAATAACATCTTTGGATAATTTAGCTTTTCTTTCCGTTTCAATAGTTTTCTCGTTTACTTTCACAATTTTCTCTTTATCGAATTTCGGTTTTAATTTGTTTCTTTCTCACATATACTTGCTGTCCGACATCAATATCATCGATTTCGGTTCTATTTTTGTTTACCTTTGCGCAAGTTTGCTATTTAGCCTTTTCTAAATTATTAAGTACTCGATTATTAATTATTTTTATTTGCTCGGCCCTGTCATTAATGAACTGTTGCGTGATTTGCTCTTCATTTATATCAAACGGTAAATTAACTTCCGAATGTCCATTTATAACTTCGAATGGTGTAAATTTTGTACTGGAATGTAAGCTGTTGTTGTATTCTAATACTGCAGTTAATAAATTATTCTCAAAAGTGTTATTACCCTCTAATATCTTGCAACGCATAGATCCCGTTAATGTGTTATGAAATCTTTCCACTATTCCGTTCGATTTTGAATTTCCTACGGCCGTGATATGTAAATTTATCTTGTGTAATTTACAAAATTCTTTCAACAATACATTGTCGAATTCTTTTCCAGAATCGGCTATTATTACGCGAGGTAATCCGTGATGACTCGTAAATTTGATAAAACTATTTATTATTGTATTGGCATTTTTGTCTGTTACTAGGTATGTTTGTGCATATTTAGAGAAATGATCTATAACAGTTAACATTATTCTGTTATTCATAAACAATAAATCAATATGCAACTGTTCAAGTGGTCTTTTAGGCGTATAAGTATGTGATATCGGTTGCTTTTGCGGTGCTCTATCGTATTTTGCTAATTGACATGTTTCACAATTATTAATATACCTATTTACAGATTTTTCTAAGTTGGGCCAATAATACCTCCGTTTCAACGATTCATAAACTTCGTTAACACCTCGGTGTGTAGTTTTCCCTACGTGGTAATATTCTATTTTCTGTTGTTGGTCATTCTCATCTTCTACATCTTCTACCACTTTATTACAAATTTCTACTTTTAATTTTGTAAATGATTCTTGTATCATTTTAATTATCTCTCTTTCAATATTTTTATGTTTAAAATATATGGCGTTTTTCTTTCCTAAAACTAAACATTCTCTTAACGCTTGAACAATTGTTTCCCACGATCCTGTTAATGGTAAAGTTACAATTGTTCTATTGTTATCAAATATTTTACATCTTCTAATTACAGGTGTCGTCAAGTTACGGGTAGCGTCTAAAACAATTTGATTCTCGGCTAAATTTAATATTTTTTCCGAATAAGGGACAGACACTTCTACACTTCCATTATCCGAGTGAATTGTATTATTAACGCTGTTTTCTTCGTTTGTTTGTTCTTGATCCTCATTGTTTTCTGGAGGTAAATTATTTATTATTTCATCTAATTCCTCTACAGTGATTTCGGCCAACGATTATCGCCATTAGCTATCATAGATTCTAAGTCGCTATCAATAGTGTTAACATAATTTTCCGTTAATTTTATTCTTGATAATGGGTCAGCTTCATTTGATTTACCCTTTTTGTACTGAATTTTGTAATCGTACTCGCTCAGTTTTAATCGCCATCTTGTCAGTTTTGAATTTGGATCTTTGATAGAGAACAACCATTGCAATGGTTTATGATTCGTTTAGATAATAAATTTCTTTCCATATACATACGGTCTAAAATGTTTACAAGCCCAAATGACTGCTAACATTTCTTTTTCAATAACAGCATAATTAATTTCGGCTGGGTTTAACGCACGTGAGGCGTATGCGATTGGATGACCTTCTTGTGATAAAACGGCGCCAATTGCATAATTTGGAGCGTCTATAAATTCAGGATTATGCTTTACTGTCTCTTTCTTCCGTAAACATTTTGTTAATGGTTTAGTAATACTTGCTAAATTGTTTATAAATTTTCTATAGTATCCTAATAAGCCTAAAAATGATTTGATTTCTCTTTGAGTTTTTGGAAATGGAAATTGTTTTATAGCCTCGATCTCTTTCGGATTGGGTTTGATACCATCGGGCGTGATTACATGTCCTAAATATTCTGTTTCTTTACGAAGGAATTCATATTTGTACAAAAAAAAGAAGCATTTAATGATATTTGTCTAGTTGTAATTTCAAATTTGCATTCTTCAATTTTTCAAAAACTAATTTTAGATGTTTCATATGTTCGTCTAAGGACGGTGAAAATATAATAATGTCGTCCAAATATACTAAACAGAAATTATTTAACACATCTCTCAAGAGATCGTCCATTACACGCTGGAATGTGGCCGGACTGTTTTTTAAACCGAAGGGCATTCGAAGAAATTCGTAGTGTCCGTGATCGGTATTAAATGCAGTTTTACTGATAGATTCGGGATGCATTTGTATCTGATGATACCCGGATGCTAAATCAAGCGTGGTGAAATACTGACATCTTCCTAATTTATCCAGGATATCTTCTATGTTTGGAATAGGATACCTATCGTCAATAGTCTTTTCGTTAACCGCTCGGTAATCTATCACTAATCTGGTTTTTGTTTCGCCGCTTGCGTCCATTTTCCTTCTAGGAGTTAGTTTATGTGTTGGCCTATTTCTTGTTTAATTACATGAGGAACCCGTCTAGCTTTAATAACAATTGGTTGTTCATCTTTTGTTTTAATTTCATGCTTTTTAGTACTGTTAAATGTTAGCCTATCTTCTGGTTTTTTAAATATATTTATATATCTTTTGCATAACTGTAAAATACAATACTTTTCCTCTTCGTTTAAATGACCTGTTCGTAGCGTACCGCCTAACTTTTGCATTGGCTCTGTATCTTCTATCCGATATTGATATATATGATAATTTTCTACTGAGGTTGCTTTTAACGGTTTTATTTCAAAACTTTGCTCTATATCTGATAAATTTTGGATTTCTATTACTGCTTCGCCCTTTTTAACTGATGTTACACAACTGGGTATATGAATTTGATTTTGTGTTATTTCATTAATAATAACCTCACCTTCTATATAATTTACAAAGACCTTCTTTAATATACTTTCTCTTCCTGGTACTGTAATTTTTTCCGATTTTTTGAATTTAATTGGAAAATGATAATTTTCTCTATATAGCGTACCTTTAGATAAATCTATATTGAATTGCATTGACCTCATTGATCATCTAATCCAATAATGCCGTCATAAAATTTGTGAAATTTATACATAACCATGTTTAAATAGCCGGTTGATTTTAATTCATCAAAACAAGGTATTTTTGCAACTCTATCAATAAGTATATTACCTTTTGCTGTTCGAATTTCCAAATTTTCGTTAAAGATATTCTGTGGATAATAATTTTTTACAATGTCAGGGTCTATCATGGAAACTACTACCGGTATCTACTAGTAGTTTTAGTGGAGGATTTTTAATTTGAATATACGGTAATTCGTTTAACGTTATTTGGGTAAGCTCTCCTGTGAGGCAGTTATAATAAAATTTTCTTCTCCTTCAGTATTTTCCTCGCCTTCTTGTACATTTTCTCCTGACGTAGCATCTTGTATATTTTCGTCATAGGGTCCTGTTACTACTATGGGGGCGTACCATAAGCCATTCCCTTCATTGAAAATTGGAGGGACATCATAGTGATTTTCGTCCGGTTGTAATTCGGTATTAAATAAATCTTTGATTGGTTTGGCTACTGATGTTGATATACCAGACATTGGCGTTGGTCTCGCTTGCATCGATGTTTTGCTTTGACCTGGGGCCCATATGTTTTTAGGTGGTCCGAACACTTGTCGATTTGTTGGAAAATGCGTTTGTTGACTATGCATTGGTTTTGGGAAGTTTGGTATAGGACCTCTAGGAAATGGTGCAGATTGTTGTGTCGAAAAACGGGTAGATGGCTGGAATGTTTGTCGTGCTGGATAATTTTGTAAATGAGTATATTGTGGATAGCTTGGGCCTGTTGGTTTTATTGGTGTAAAAGGTTTTTGTGAAAATTGTTGAGGAGTAGCTCTTACACCTGTAATTGTACTTGATCAGGCTTTAAAATTCATTGCATCTTGTGCGAGTCCCATTGCTTCTTCTAAATCATCTGGTCGTAGTGGCTTGACGTGGACTTGAATATCCTCTGGTAGATTTAATAAATAAACTTCCAGTGCTCGTTGAACTTTATGATCGATGTCTGCTGTTTGGGTTAATTTCGTCATTAGCTTG
This sequence comes from Holotrichia oblita, assembly GCA_023690525.1. Taxonomy (NCBI): domain Eukaryota; kingdom Metazoa; phylum Arthropoda; class Insecta; order Coleoptera; family Scarabaeidae; genus Holotrichia; species Holotrichia oblita. The sequence goes on from CM043019.1 coordinate 99,956,674, forward strand.
GATAATAAGTCTTGTAATCGATGGCCAAAAGTGATAGGATCTTCTTTCGATAGTATTTTAGTATTATTGAACTCCTGAACTAATTGCCCAAAATCTCTTTTATCCGCGAAATAACTATAAATAGCTATCTTAACTTTTTCCCACGTATTTAATTCATTTCTTGAACAAATCAAAGTTTTAGCTCTATCTTTAAGTTTTCCCAAAATTGTGTTGAAGATTACGCTCTTTATTTCAGGGTTAGCCGTATATTTTGTACATATTTGCTCGCAAGTAGTAACGAATAAGTTTATAGCGCTTGGGTCTCCATTAAACGTTGGTATTGCATCTAACTCTATTTTGAATAATTGATAATTTACTGCCATTTATATTTCTAAGTTTTCTAATCTTTGTATTAATTCGTCCAGTTTGTTTCTGTTTGTTTGCTTTCGTTTGTTTTGGGGATTTACTACTGGGGTAATGACAGGATTGTCACTTGCACGGAAATTATGGGGATATCTACTAGGATATTTTATTTCAAATAATGAAATGTGACTACAATAGTCGGGTGAGTCGTATTTGTAATTAGAATAGTACTCACTTTGTCTTCGGGGGTGGCAAGTTGTTTTCTTTCTTCAGGCGTTGGAATGCTAGTTACAACGAATATAGTAGCCCACCTTGCCGTAGCCGGTCTATATTTTCCCTAACAATCGGTCCTCTTGCGTCTTTTTCTCGATCTTCCGGTTTTGTCCTCAAAGTGTTGAAACACACCAAATTTCACTATTGCCAAATTTGTAGAACTTATCCTACTGACTGCGCCAATTAAGTTTCCTTTTAAGCCGCAAGGGTTTTTAAAAACAACCTTTATTTTAATTCTAAAATAATTATACAGAGACAAGTACTATGCTTAGATGTTACAAATAGACTGACATTACATATGTGTATTCTAATTTACATCGCATCTGCACTATTCATTTATCTTATCTACTAGGAATGCCAGTTCACTCTTGATACTAGAGCTCCGTGGAATCTGCTGATATGACAATGGTTTTCTTATTTATTTATTTATTTATTTATTTAAGTGTATGCGCACAGCTACAGGACAAGCCCAAAAACGCTGCGCCGTTTACAAAACAATATACATATAATATACAAATACACGCACGTACTGTACATAAAGATACATGTATACATATATACATCGCTCATGTGCATGAGACATACAACAAAATGGTAACATACCTATAAAAATAACAATAAAATATGTAATTGACTTTATGTACTCATATCGACCAACTCAATTAGTTGAATCTGGTCTAATGCAAAAAAATAATATGACATAAAATAGAAATGAAATGAAAATGGCGTTACATAATCAAATTGCGCATCAAGTCGTTTTTTAAAAAGTACTTAAACGAGGCGAATGGCATATGAAAAATATCAAGTAAAGGACTCGCAGCCGACATATGATTAAAGGTGGACACAAGTCTGACAGCAGGAGAGTTCATATGCGAAAAAGTAGAACATCTGGGTAAATAAAATAAGCAGAGATCACGCGTGTCACGAGCTGGTACTCTGAAATAAATTTGTGCAACCAAGTCACATGAGTCAAATTTGTTGTTAAGAATTTTATACAGAAATAACATGTCACCTACTTTCCTTCTCTCCATTAGTGGCAGAATATTGAAGTTATTACATGCGTTGTAGTACGTAACATATTGATAACCAACTTTATAACATAAAAACTTCACAAACCTTCGTTGTATTGATTCAATCCTGTTAATGTATATTGAGTATCTCGGGCACCATACCACAGATGCACAGTTTGCAATACTTGCCACAAACGAATAATACAGTGCCTTCAAAGAAGTAGCTGTCTTAAAGCAGGCAGCAGAACGCATTATAAAACCCAATGCTTTGAGACAACGGTGAATTAAATTCTCAATATGATCTGCAAAAATTAATTTATTATCAAAGAGAACACCAAGATCTTTCACTGTATTGACCTCATTCAAAACATGACCATTAATATTATACTGATAATTTATTTTACATTTATTACGAGTGAAGTGTATACACGAACACTTAGAAAAGTTTAAAACAAGTTTATTAGTCTGACAGTATACAGAAAATTTATTTAGATCATCCTGCAATTTAACAGAGTCGTTAACAGAGGATATTGCCATATAAATCTTAAGATCGTCTGCATATTGCAGAAACCTCGCACCATCAAAGCAAGAACCAATATCATGTATATATATATTGAAAAGCAGTGGTCCCAAATGGGATCCCTGCGGGACACCAGAAGTCACCGAAATTAAGTGAGATCTATACCCATTTACCCTAACCATTTGCGACCTATTACAAATGTATGACTTCAGCCACCTTAACAGGTCTCCAGAAATACCCACAGCTTCGAGTTTAACCATTAAAATATTATGGTCTATTTTGTCAAAGGCTTTACTACAATCAGTATAAATTGCATCGACCTGACATTTTCTATCAAGATTACTAGAGATATACTGCGTGTAAGTGAATAGATTAGTTTCAACGGATCTACCTGGATAGAAGCCATGTTGTTGAAGCGGAATATGACGCTTTACACCACCAAAAATTATATCGTACATTATTGATTCAAAAATCTTGGCCGGTGTGCTCAAAATTGAAATAGGTCTATAGTTCTCAACAAGTTCTCTCTTCCCAGATTTGTAAATTGGTGTTACAAATGCTTGTTTCCACAAAACAGGAAACGAAAGTGAATGTAAAGATTTGTTAAAGATAATAAATAAAGGTGTACACAAATAATTTGCACAAGTCTTAAGAACAGATGGGGGAATCCCATCAGGACCAGAACCTTTTCGCGGATCTAAAGCAATCAATCTACTGTAGATTGAGGTATACTCGATTGTTAAATTAGCGGAAGCATTGCTACAAGGTGCATAATTGAGTGTTCCATTAGTGAAAACTGAAGCAAAATAAGTATTAAAAAGATTGCACACAGCATCACCATTATCTGCAATAAAATCTCCCCAGCGCATCTCACACGGAATACCAGACGAACCTCTCCTGCGGCCAATATATGACCACAAATCAGCAGGGGAAGATGCTATACCATCTTCAACGCGTTGTATATAATTTATGAAATCATTTTGCATTAAATATTTAGAACGACGTCTTAAGGTACTAAACCGAATATAATCAATTTGATTATTGTAGACTCGCCAGACTTTATGTGCTTTATTTTTTTCTCGAATTGCCCTAATAGTTGAGTATGAAAACCAAAATGGAAATTTAGATTTCTCTTCTTACTTGTATTAATAAACCTATCGTCCTAAAAATATTATTTTTTAAAATTTGAAAGGTTTAGAGAAACGCACTTTCTAGTATAATTAAACATATTGTATGTACATATACGCATGAAAATATGCAGGAAAAAAACTCGATATTTATGGATTTACATATATGTACATTGTTTATTTTTACGGAAACATACCTATGTACTACCCTACCTACCCTATAATATATTTAACTTCTATAATTAATGCAACCTTTGCATTAATGTATTTATTGTACAAAGCATATAATGACAAAGATCTCTACAAAAATGGCGTACATAAACAACTGGCTTTTGTTGGTATTCAAACTATATCCTAACCACACACATAATACATTACCTTTATTGAAAATTATATATTAGATTTTAAAAACACATTTGCCTTTTTACTCTATTTAAATACTATGAAAGTAGAATTGATAGCATTCTTTGCAGAAAATATACCCGAATAGAAGTGTATACCGCGAAGTAATACCACAGTTTAATAACGGAGATTTTTCATATTTTGCTTCGTCAAATTTGATAGCATTTTCTGGGCACCCCTTATACTGTAGGTCAGTTTTCGACATGGTGTTTTGAACAACCATTATTGCCTAACATTTGGCCTGAAAATAGCTTTTCTGTTAATTAGCGTAACCGCAAAATTTGCAATATTGTAATTGAGAAAAATTTACTAGAAAAACACAGTAACTCAAATATCTCAAAGACCGTTAGTTTTTTCAGGTGAATACCATACATAAAGTCCCTTTTATTTTTCATTTATAATCAAAATAAATTATAAAAAATATAGGTTTGTATTAAAAAAAACAACGTTACTGTTTGTGCAGAGGAAATGGAACACCCTGTATAATCGGAATTATTTTAGGTTTGTAGATCCTGAGAAAACTGGACACGTGAAATAAAAAAGTTTCAATTATCTCTCTTATCAACTAAGGTATTGGACTTCCGCATACAAGGTGGGCACTCTGTATATCTCTACAAAAAAAAAAAAAACGTATAGATCATACACATCAGAAAATTGTCGCCTCTAACGTGGTCTATACGTTGAGTTACCGTGACCTTCTGACGGCCTCTGCCTACTTTTTGCTCCCAAACAGGCCACTTTTAGAGGCGAAACGTCAAGCATAGCAGAAGTCCTCATAATATAGACATCATACACGGTTTATGTGAAACGTATATTTAATTAAGTTGTATATTTAATTACAAAAATCTTTAGTTATTATATTCGTTGTAAAATTGTTCTTGAATAAATATTTGAAACAGAATTTCCATTGATCAAATCCAAAGGGACGAGTAAATTGTCCATTAGTCTAATTTTGAACACTAATAGTAATGAAATATTTTCAGAATTAGGCAAAATGGGACCTGTAGATTATAATTTGGCGAACGCTCTAAAGACAGAAATTACATTCCACCTTTTTACAAGTAAATTTCACAATGGTATCGTTTTAACAGAAGAAAATGCTAAAGAAGCTAACATTAAAGCTAACGTACCGACTAAAATATTTATTCATGGATGGAATTCTAATTTGCAAGGCAATTGGTATAATGCCTTTAGAGACGAATACTTCAATAAGGGCGAATACAATATAATTTACGTAGATTGGTTCATACCTGGTAGCAAAGAGTATACAGTTTCCGCCGCAAACGTCAAACCAGTAGGGCATTATATTGGTGACCTGATAGTAGCATCTAAAATAAATTTAGAAAAAGTACATTTAATTGGAAAATCGCTGGGATCGCATGTTGCATCTTGGACTGGAAAACGAGTGCAGGAACTTACTGGTTCGAAATTAAACAGAATTACTGGTCTAGATCCCGCTTCTCCAAAATTTGATAATGCTTTACTTCCCGAAAATGAGAGATTAAATAAAACTGATGCCGATTTTGTGGATGTAATACATACAGATGCTGGTTACTACGGTTTTGAAACACCCATAGGTACAGTTGATTTCTATCCTAATGGAGGCGCTCTTCAACCTGGTTGCACTCCAGATGAAGCTGGTCGTAAGTTTTGAAATATAGCATTTAAAACAAAAATCATTACATCAAAAATTCGTTGTAGATAACGATAGTCATGGTAGATCGAACTGGTACTTCTTAGAGTCAATAAATTCTACTAGTATCAAAGCTGTTAAATCAAAATCTTGGGAAGACTTTTTGAAAGGCGATTATGAAAGTGAGCCGACTACTTTTGGTGAAAACATCGTAGTGTCGACAAAAGGGATTTATTATTTTAAGACAAATGCTAATAGGCCTTATGCTATACAAAATTAAGGATTAGTTGATCTTTGTAAGTTAATTTTGACTATTTGTTACAATAAAAAGTTGTTTAGTTTTTCATTTATCATTACGTTTTTATTGCATTTTATTGTTATTATACTATACTATACACATACATTCCTATACAAAGGAATGTTTCTACAAAAATACACCAGTATAGTATTCTGTCACCATTAAACAAGTAAGTAAAGTTCGTTAAATCAATGTTAATCTATGTAAGCCTCATGTTGTTAAAATTAATTCAATATTTATTAACTTCGATGATGGAAAATAAAGATTATATAGACTCTTAATTATTAGCAGCAAGTTTTAAAAAACTATCCGAACGGTCGCGAAATAAGCAAGCGTTACAGCATCAATAACTTAGAGGAAGTAAATAAGAAATTATGTTATAAAACACGATAAATATAGTGAATTTCTGGAGTAGGGTCTCACTATTTCGATGAGATAACGTTCGTTCAAATGGTTGGTGTTACTTGCGATTTCATTGTCACCTGCTCAGTGAGCTAAACGGTGAGAATACAGAAATTTTAAAAAAGTAAAATAATTATAAAAAAAGATTAATTTACGAAATGATATTATAGGTACATTAAAAAAGATGAAAACGCGGTAAATTTTAGAAAGGATATTGATAATTTAAGCGTTACTTATAATAATTTAATTCACGCCTGAATTTTCTTAATTTTAAGCTCTTGACTAGTTTTTTTTGCCATGTTTTTCCCTAGTCCTTGAACAGAGTATGCGTTTGTAGTCCTTGAACATTCAGCGAAAGAAATTATAATTCAGTAGAAGAAAAATAAAACTTTTATTTACACATTTTATTTATATTGTTTATATTTCATATTGTTGAAATAAAATTCAATATTTTTGAAGGATATACAGCCTTTGCCACCTATATAAAACCTCAATAATTTTGAATTATTTTACATGCAAGTTAAAAAAAGATACCCGTTGATAAAAATGGAAATATTTATTGTAGTTAATTAATATTTTGTAGGAAAACCTTTTGCTTTAGCAACTACAGCTGTTCTTTTCGGTAAACAAGATACTAGACGTCGACATTCTTGTGGAGTAATAGCCTGCCACCCCTGAATCAAAATACTTTTTAGTGATTCCTTTGATGTAATAGAGTGCTCTCTTATTTTGCGCTGTAATATCGACCAATAAACTAAGATTCATAAAATGAACATACCTGGAAGATTCGTCCAACCAGAGTATTTGTCCAATGCTCTTCAGTAAAATATTTATGTTCAAATACACCACTGCAAGCGTTTCTTTTTATTTTTATCTGATAGTCAGGGCTTTTTCCTAGCCTTGCAGCGTTTGAGCCCGGCATTTTGAAGTCTTCTCCTCGTTGTTCTAACAGAAACATTTTCCCCAGTGTTTCCGAATACGTCAGTAGTCAACTCGAAAGATGTTCTTTTTCGATTTTTTCGGTATTTCACAGTACCATGAGGACATTTCACTATTTTTGCAATTTCTGTTTTATTTTTTTCTCCCTCAAAAAGTATTTGTATTTTTAAACGTTTAGCTAAATCCAATTCACACCTTTTCTGCATTTTTAAAGAAAAAAATACTATTTTTTTAAATAAGTCATTGTAAACTGAAGATTATTAAAAGCAAAATGCACGTTTACTAGTATAAACGCGTTGCGACTTGTTCCGACGTGTTTATGATATGATACATTGTTTGGATTATTTAGTTAAATAATAATATACAAAATAATTTATGGAGAATAAAAGAAGTTACATTTCTAAAAATTAGAGCGGGTGGCAAATACTATTGGCCAAGGCTGTATATTATGTATGATTTACAAAAATCTTTTGGTGTTATTAACTGAATCTGTCATACGAAACTTTAAATATGGTTTAGTTATATAAAACCGCATCCAGTCATTATTCGAAATCATTGGTATATATATTGGTATATGGTTCCTTTATTCGAAATCCGAAACATTCAAAATTGCCTTTCACGGAAATCAAAAATCTAGTTCTAACATAAATACAGCTACCCGCGAAAGTATTCGTCCAGGTAAAAAAATCGCTTGTTTTACAAATAGAAGATGAAAAACGATTTCTTTCGCCACAAATCGATCACTAACGACCAGAACGGCTTAAATGTGGAATATTTCTCTAATAAGTTAATTATGAACAAAATTACGAGCATTGAAGTAGGCATGGAAAAATTTACCTCTCCTTTGTGGTGAAGGTTGAATTAAATTTGTATCACTAAGGGTGGGTTTATCAATGTGAGGTGAAAAGTGTTAGGTAAGTAACTGACAGATATTGCTAACTGGCAGATAAAATTTAGCAACTACAATGCTTTATCTTGCAGATAACTTCTATTTAACACTCAATAAACGTTTTATTGTAATTATCTTAGGAATAAAATTTTATCTGCAAGTTAATTTATTTATCCTCACATTGATAAACCCACCCTAAAAGAAAGAGTATGATTTGTTCATCCAAGATTCCAAATTCGTTTTGATTATCTGCAGCGGTTCCAAAGTTATGAATTTTTTACTTTACAAAATAGAGGCGAAAATTGCGTGCGACTCGCGTTACAGAGGGTTCGTATGTATGTAAATGAAACATTATTAATATAAATAAAGTGTTTATTATGATTTCTAACTATGTATAAAAATACTTTTCACTTCATAAAATTGCTTTGAAACTTCAAATGCATAGCTGCGCATATTAGCATACGAACCTGTTGAAGATAACACTGAGCTAGTTCATCATCGTACACTTTGTCAATGAACTGTCTTTCGAAAATATAAATACAGTATCTGTCAAACGCGTTGCAGTCAATACTTGTAACAATCAATTTGATCAATTTAAATTGATCAAAACAAGTTCGCCGAATATAAAAACATGTAAAACCCGTATTTTAGCTTCTTCAACGATTGTGTCCGTAGTATAAATGTATTTCATGCTGTATTGCAAACTTTGAAGCTTACAATCAATTTTACCTTTAATGGTGTATTAGGTACAGATAGATATAACAAACGCGTTACTTACAGAGAGTATTAATACAGTTCAGCAGTTGATTCAAAAGGAATTGTTTAAAAGTATGTAAGGAAATAATATGTTTATGCCAGAAATTACAAATATATGGTTGAGACATGTTGGCAGTGACGCCAATGAATAATTTCTGTCAAATTTAGTGATTTTAGACGTGTCTCAAATTCTAGAACGTTAAATTTCCTAAAAGGCACATGACGTCACGTACAGTCGTGGCCAGATAAATGTAGTACAACCTTAAATTTCATATATGTCAAAAATTTGAAATTTTTTTATTGTAAGACGAGCTTCAGCTTAAGCTGCTTGTCATAAAAATCAAATGCCAGATCATACCGGAACACAAACTTACACCATACAAATTTAAATTAAAAACGCTTGTACTACATTTATCTGGCCTCGACTGTACACTCTATTTTCGTATCCGTTTCCATGTCACCTGTTGTCACCTAAACAGTCAGATGTCAACTAGACTGTAAGATGTCAACCTACTAGTTAGATGACAGTCACTAAAACTATCCAGACGTTATATTTAAGTTCCATTCTTGTAATGTCATACTTGACCATTACTTGACGTATGGTAGCATATTTCATTCATAAAAGCTTTTCCTCTTTACGTACAGGTAACATAAATCTCGTTTGCAGTCCTAGTTCTTAAGTCCCTGCGTGTCCGGTTTACGTTGTCTGTTTTATTATGTCCAATATTTTTAGATTTATATGCTTTTGTATTTTATGAAGAAGAAGGAAGTACGTTATTGTTGCAAGAAGGTGAGCTTTAATATATTAATTATATATGTAGGTATTTAATGTTATATAAAGTAGAATGTTGCTTTCACGACCACACTGTGCTGTGGTTTGACAACTGCTTAGGTTATTTGCCAGTTCATGCATTTTCAACGTGTACCAAAAAATATTACTGAAATTTCTAAAGCCAGATTAGTATTCCGTATAAATATATATACATTTATTTCATGGTCCTTCACATTGGCCGCATCCAGCAGAAGCCAACAGTTGTTAGCTACTTTGCTACTACTTAGCACTCTGATTGGTTAAAATTTAAATTTTTAGCAATCATACCACAGCGTTACATAACCACTCTCAACTGTTGGGTTCTGATAGATGCGACCAGGATGCGACCATTGGTTTCATTAGATATGAATGAAAGGTATGAATGGTATGTTTTAGACAAATATATAATTGCAATTTGAAAACATCCACGAAATTCAAATTACTGAGATTGTTTGAAATTTGAATATGCTTTTTAAATCGAAAAATATTAGTGAAGATGGATTTAGTAATAAGTTTGTATACACTGTAAGTATTACCATGCTTATGTTTGATGGCGCTATTGTCAGTTGACATTTTCTGTCGTTAGGTTAGTAATCTATTATTGTCTATGACTGAAGTTTTAATCTTTGATATATTATTTATCTTCTGTATTCAATCGGTCCATGTATAGCCAGAATTTTGAAATTAAAAATGACAGCAGACCTAATCAGTATGCATTATAAATATTTTGGCGTACATGTCTTTTATAGTGATCTATTTACACATATATTTTCAGATTTTATTAAAAACATTCCAGTCGATTATAGTTTAGCCAATGCTATTGAGTCAGATATAAAGCTTCAGCTGGTTACGAAGGTATCTAGCGGATTATACTTAACTGTAGAGGAAGCAAGAAAAGTTCTCATTGAAACTGAAGTGCCTACTAAAGTTTTTATTGACGGATGGAATTCTAATATAAATCAGAACTGGTACAGTGACTTTAAAGACGAATACTTTCAGAAAGGCGAATATAATGTGATATGCGTAGATTGGAGTACACCCGGCAGCAAAGAATATATAGTGTCTGCAGCAAATGTGCAACCTGTTGGGCGAATTATTGCAGATTTTTTAGTAGGCTCTAAAATAAATTTGAAAACCACTCATATTATATCAAAAGCTTTAGGAGCTCATGTTGCATCGTGGATTGGAAAACAAATATATCAGTTAACTGGTAAAAAGGTAAATAGAATAACAGCTTTCGATCCAGCTTCTCTACAGTTTGAACACGATTATGTTCTTGAAAACAACCGTCTGAACAGTCAGGATGCAAGCTTTGTTGATATAGTACACACAGATGCGGGATATTATGGATTTCTGAAGACTTTGGGTACAGTTGATTTCTATGCTAACGGTGGAGGAATCCAACCCGGATGTACTGATGATGAGAGGGGCCGTGAGTAACAACTAGATATTTAACATAGGGAGGAAAAGGAATAATTGGTCATTTTTTAATACTTTTCTCTTTCTATTTCTTCTTTCTATTAGATCGATAAACCAGTCATTTGTAGAAAAAATACGTATACATTACACAAAATACTCACATAAATAAATGAGTGATGTGTATAAGTTTTTCACATATCACAATATGTATAATATAACTCGGCGTGTGTTTGGCTACACACCAAAACATCTTGTACACAGACGGATTATCAATTGCGAGAAGTTCAAATTTGTCACGAAGTTTAAAATATCTAGTTCAGTCTATCCTGATTCTAATCACCTTAGATCAAGGTAAATGTACATTTTATTTACACACTTAAAATACATAGAAAGTACAATACATAGAAAGTACACAAGATATCCAATATGAGTAATATGAGTAAACATTACATAAGATGTTTAGGATTTAGACTGGCGGTTTATACTCTCTCCGTCGGTAACTCCATAACACGAAATTTGTGTGACTTAGGGTGGGTTTGGGCACAATAGATCAATAGGTCGCAGCGCAATATCACCCTCATTTCTAGGGTGGGTTTATCAATGTCAGGATAAAAGTGTTAGGTAAGTAACTGACAGATATTGCTATTGTAACTGGCAGATAAAATTTACTATGGATATAACACCCTCAAATTTGTTGCAAACCGCCACAATCTTCGTAACCCTATACATTGCACATTTTCTTCCAAAGCCGGACAGATTCCTTTAATTTTTAAACTACCAATATATATTGATATATTTCAATCTAAATGAAACACAAAGTTGATCAAATTTGATTATAAAAAGTTTTTATAATGTTTTAATGAGCCTGAAATTGACTTTCTTTGTACGTTGTAAAAGTTTGGAAGACATACATATACAGTGGTGACGCGATAATCCGGAATAATAAAAACCAGGACGATCCGGATTGCTAGAAAATCCGGATTACCAAGGCATGCTCTAACAATATGTACATAATGTATGTATACCAATTCTTATCATTATCATAGTGTTTCGCTTTTTCCATCAGAATCTTTGAAGTTATAGCCGAATGCCTTTGCTTTTGCGTTAAAAACCAATCATATAACTCTGATTCAATTTTCGGATATTCAGGCTTGCGTATTTTTTTTTAATCGGTGCAGAGATACAACTGTTAACATAGCTGACAATAAAAAGGAAGGAAATTAATGATAAAGATAATTTCAAAATTGATTTATAGACACCTTTTTATTTTTTCGGAATTTCTTTATCATCTGAAATTGTTGACGTTCCAACATTATATTTCTTTGCTAAATCTTTTCCCAAATGTCCTCTTTTAAGTTTTTCAAGTATATCATACCTTTGTTTAATTGTTAAAGCTATATGCTTTCGTGTTGGAGCCATTGAAACTTCTGAAGGTGTTGGTTTATAGAAGAATAAATGAATGCAATGTTGGAACTTGTTTGAGAGAAACTTCGTAATTTCTCGTACGCAATTCGAAGGATATCGAATCCGGATTTCCGAGACAGCAAAAATCCGGATTACAGAATACGCAATAAACAAAAAAATAGGTGCGGAAAACCGAGAAATCCGGAAAAGAAAGATTCGGATTATCGCGTCACCACTGTATTTTATTTTACAATTCCATTAAACATATTCTATTTTCTATAGGAAACAGATTTGGAAAATTATCTGGGCTTTTGGCAATGACAGATGTATTCTAATTTAATGTATTTCTCTTTAATGTTTTTGAAAATATTTTCAAGTTTTTTTTGTGGTTTAAATGCACCAGCTACCGACACTGCTTGAAATAAAAGTCATTTTTTTGTTGTATGTATATATGGTTATGTGATGATTCATTTTAATTGTACTCTTTCTAATAGTTGTCTAAAATTGTTAAATTATTTATTTATTTATATATAACAGAATATGTACAGAGAAAAAAAAGCTGTTTTTATTAAACATAACAAAAGGTACTATGGTAAATATGGATGCACGCAAACATGTTGCTGCTATATTTTTTGATTTGACCAGGGCTTTCGATTGTATTGATACTGATATATTATCTCACAAATTGAATCAATCAGGTATTCGTGGCGTAGCGCTCGACTGGATAAACTCGTACGTATCAGGTAGGAAAATGAAGATGAAGGTGCATAACTCTATTTCTGACGAGTTCAACGTAGGGTTGGGAGTACCCCAAGGTTCAGTTTTGGGTCCACTTTTATTTCTTGTTGCCATTAACGATCTTCCCAACTTCCTTTCTAATGGCTCTTTAGTATTGTTCGCCGATGATGCCTCAATAGCACTTGCATCAGATACCACAGAGGATCTTGAAGATACAATCAAACAAACGATAGATAATATGTCAAATTGGTGTAAACTGAATAGGTTAATTTTAAACAATGACAAGACCTCTGTAATATACTTTCATAAAAGGCGAATTCCCCCGGTTAGTAGTTTATTCATCTCATCCACTAAAGTATTAGGTGTTTTTATGAATGACCGTCTCACTTTTGGGTGCCATATTTAGCACCTTGCTAATAAATTGAATTCAGTATATGTTACAATTAAAGTCCACTGTAGATGTTCAGGGCTTAATTGTTGTGTATTACGCTATGGTATACGCTATTATTTCGTACAATGTAATTATCTGGGGTCAAGCGGTGAGTTGGAATAGAATCTTCATAGCTCAAAAGCATATTATACGTCTAATCTTTAGCATCAAATCCTGCGATAGTTGTAAACACCTATTTACAAAACATAATATACTGACATTTCCGTCTAATTCATATATCGCTGTGCCGTATTTGCCGGGGAAAACCTCAACAAATTTAATGAACATTTACCAGATCATACATACCATACAAGAGGTCGTAATGTATGGACTGTACCTCGGCATGGCACAACACTATATCGTAAGTCCCCTGAATTTGCTTGCATAGAAATCTATAACCGGCTTCCGATACGGGTCAGAGATGTGGCAGATATTAAAGGTTTTAAAACCTACTTAAGGGGGTATCTGACAGAAAATTGTTTTTATAGTCTGGGTGAGTACGCGGCTAGTGGAAGATAATGAATATAATGAATAATGATATATGTCTTAATGTTGTTTTATTTATATATTGACAAATTCTAATCAATGTTAATTGACCCATGAATAAACATTATTACTATTAGTACTATGCTGTTTATATACATATGTACATATCCATCTTCATCCCTCACCTTCACCTTGGGAACTTCAGTCCTAGACTAATGGTATTGAGTGCCTCTTGCTTGTTTTTATGTTGTCGATTCCGGTTATATTATTTGTGATTATTCATTTGTTGTTTTTTTTTCTTATTCTCTTGGTCGCTATTTTATTTTTATTTTAAAAAGTTTATAAGGAGATTTTTTTTATTTCCTTTCCTATTCTACTACAGATATTTCTTGCCGATGTTATCAAAGATTGTGTGTATGTTTGGTGTGCGTATTTTTCGGTCCTCATATGTGAGTCTCTTCTAGTTTTGTAATTGTGTGGTGTCTCTGTTTGTCACTAGTTGTATTCTTAATTTAATTGCATTGTTTTCTATTTTGTGAAGAGTAAGTATGTTATTATTATTTTTTTAATGTGTGGTGGGTGCTTAGTTGCAGTGACTCCGTAAGCTGTATCGCTTGTCTGGCTATCACTACAACTCTTGCGGTGTAGGTTGGTGTGTGTAAGTTGTGTTTAAATGGCTTTGTGACAGCATCATATCGCCTTTTATGATGGCGCGCTGTTAATCACTTTGCTCCCAACAGCGAATGGCAAGTCGATCCGGGATTAAACTCTGAAAAAATGTCACCGTCGCTCCAGAGAATCGAACCCCGGCACCTATCGTCCTCTCATAACGATAGTCAGCCGCCTAACCACTACGGCCATCGACCCGTTGAATTTAATTGTATTAACTGGTGTAGGTATGTATGTTTAGCTCTTGTGTTTTTCGTATACCTCTGATGTCGGCGTTTTGTATTGCATGTTGTATATTGCTTTTAAAGTTTTGTTTTGTTGTCGTTGGAGTTGCACTATATTCTCTTTCGTTGTGTTTTCCCAGATGTTGATTAGGTAGGTATTTCTTGATGTGAAAAGAGCCTGGTATACAGATGAAACAGCCGTCCTATAGTCGGGGCATCGTATATCGGAACTATTCGGGAATAGAGAAGTAGGGATGTATTAGTAGATAGTTAGATGCACGCTTCACTCGAGACCGTACGGTTGTATTCTGTTCAATACATATGCACAATACAATAATTGTTTGCTTATTCTCAAAATTTCTATAAACTTTATAAACTAAACAGAACTTTGTGGTAAAAATATAGATGATGAACTCGTCACAAATAAGAGAGATTACACACGTAACGATGACAATAATTTCTGTTCATAAATAAATAAATTAAATGGCCCAATTATGTTGTTATGTAATAGGCCAGCCCAAACATTTAATTTTGCAGAGTATTGTGTTCGAGCGTCATAAGTATAAGGTCTCTTTTCTTGTGACCAATACCTTGCAACACTTGGGTTGTGTCGACCATGTAAAGCGAACGAAGATTCGTCTGTAAATACAAGTTTTGCACGGATTTAAACAGCCACACATTTCAACGTTATTGATTATATAACGAACTGTTTCAAAACAAATAGTTTGTTGGAACTCATCGTTAAATAGGCGTACAATATCTCTTATTGAGTAACCACGATGATGTTGTTTTGTAACATATTTCTTTTGTTAAAGGGTAAAAATGTCCATAATGAATTACAAACAGTCAGCATCAGTAATAGTAATAATAATAATTGTATATTTACGATAGGATGAATTACTTTATCTCGCTAATACAATACAACTGTGCGCTGTCGAGTTAAGCCTACTAATGCATCCCTACTTCTCTACTCCCGAATGCTTCCGATATCCGATGCCCCGACTATAGGGCGGCTGTTTGATCTGTATACATATATTTTTACATATATAATATAGACACATCGAAAAAAATCATAATTAGAGTACGTTATGTGAATGGATTGTTACTTTAGCCACTTTCACATAATGACATTTATTCCTTGACATTTGATTTGAGGTTATAAACTTTTACAATGAAATGTCAAAGAATAAATGTCATTATGTGGTAGTGGCTAAAGCAACGATCAAAAACATTTACATAGCCTACACCAATTATGTTTTTTTTTCGATGGGTTATTATTTTATTATTATCATAACAATTCAATTCTCAATTTTTTGGTTAATTATAGTTTATCAGCATTTATTCATTTTCGTATAATGTAATTGCTTGTAATTGCCTTCTTATTGATAATGTGATCCTGATTTTTCAGATAATGACAGCCGAGATCGTGCAAGCAAGTATTTTCTTGAAACTATTTGTTCTTCAGACATCAAAGCGGCGAAATGCCAATCATGGGATGACTTTTTAGTGGGAAATTTTAATGAAGAGGAGTCCATTATTTTTGGTGAAGATGTTCCATTGGCGGCGCAGGGTACCTATTACTTTAAAACTAATGCTCAAAAGCCCTACACTATAAGTCTAACCTAAGTGCGATGATATGTTTTTAATGAGCAAGCATTTAACATGCTTACAACCTGTATAATAAATATTATAAAATTTATATATACTAAATAAAATTAAATCCAACAGAACAACAGTAGTTGAATATATGACTATATTTTAACATTATGACATGTTGCCAGTTTAACTTGTTTACTATTATCTTATGAAACATTTATATTTTTGCAAGCGTTAATTTATACGAGAATGTAAAGGTAGTCCAATATTTCCATGTAGGTAGATGTTCTTGGTCTTCTTCTAAACAAGGTTAATATTCGGTCAAAATATACATACCTAATTTAGTTTTATTAAAAGTTCTTATGGTGTGGACTACACCATAGTTTATGCTGTTATGTAAGTCATACAGTATATAGGTACACTAAATTTTTGTGTTGTATATTCAATAAGTTGACAATTCGATTTTATTTTACTATTGAGTATTGAGAGTACTACGATGAAAAGTTTTATTATTGTATACATATTATGATTTTGAAGTAAAACGTATAGCAGAAAAAGAAAAATATATGAAGTAGCTATATGAATTTTCCGGAATTTACGTAAATACGAATCCTGAAATTGTTGTTGAAATTTTTAAGTTTTAGATTAATTCCATAGAATATATTTGCATAACTATAGTACCTAGGTATTCTTTTATAATAATAATGGTACAGGCAAGTACATAGAACAGTTAAAGTACTAGATCGAATGAGAAGCTATTATTACTATTATTTGGTTCTATTATTTAATTTTTTATACATGTGGATCTACATGCTTATTGAAATATTTGACTACAGGATTTACTGGTTTTTGTTCAACATTTTCGATGAATTAGTAAATTTGAAATGTCTTATGTAAATTTTAGTGAACACGAAGTAACGGGATTTAGTGTTTCTCTGTAGAATTTTATGGCAGTATTGTTTTGAATCACAGTCAATTTGCATAAGTAATAATAATAATAATAAATGCTTAAAAATAAAAGAACAATGTTCGATCAAATAATATCCACTGCTTTGCCCAAATTTGGTAAAACATCACACAAAATTGAAACTGGTTTTTGTAATCCGGCAAACAGCTGGACTACGCAAGTCAGTTACTAACTAAATAAAAATGTATCACAGATATCTACATATCTTTACTAGCAACCATCTGACAACGGTTTTATTAGATAATTCTAACTTTCTCGCACTCGTGGCTGGTATGCAATTAAACGCGTAACTTAAATAAATTCGCTGATTAGGTTGATATAATCTTGTCCCATACTCGCATGTAAGCACCAATTATAATTGTGACATTGAAGTGAGAATATTGCCTGTGATAACAACAATAGTTAGGTTATTTATTATGGAGAGTATTAGCAGAATATGCATTTTGTTTGCATTTCTTTCCACTACAATCTTATGTGTCGCCAGTTATCCTTCAAAACAGTGTAAGTGTTAAATCAAATTATGAGAAGTTTTGGTAACCGATGATGTAAATTATCTCATGAAATTATTATTGCTAATATTGATTACTTATTGAAAAAAAATATAGTGTAAGGATCTTCCCACGATGTTCGTTTCTCGTTTACTTCATAATTACAACTTTGATTACTTTCGGTTGTTAATTATGAAGTCATTTTTGTGGTCATTCAATATCACTTTCCTACTTCGTACAAAATTTCACTTTTAGCGGCAGATATTATTAAATCTTAAACAGCCAACCTTTTTTCATTATGTATGACTCTCTCAGCTGCCCTTATTTACACGTGTAAATTTGACGCAGCGAAATGGAAGACTGCATTTTAGAGTAACTTCACTTTAAAAAGGAATTAGCCTAATTAAAATTGGGGAATGTTTTTCTACTCAATGTCAACTGCGTTGGTGTTTCAGCAACCCCTTATTATTAAGTACGGAATAATTTTTTATTTAACTTCATACTATGAATAAATATATTCCTTTAAATTAATATTCTTTCCTCTTTTGTAACTTTACTAAATTCAGAGTAAGCTTTCAGCAATATAGGCCAAACAGTATCACTTTGCGAAATATTTGTTAGTCAAAGAAGTACTGATAGTTTATAACAATCATGCACCTGCGGTTTGGCAGGTTAGAGCAAATTAAATGCACATTTTCAGCGGCAAATGTGTATTTATTTACGAATTTAATTACACAGGAGATTTGCATTAAAGCAGTACTTTATTTAAAAGAAATGAATTCGCTTTCCATATACATATGTACAGTGTGTTGCCGGATAGGTATCCCAATAGGATAAACTTTTTTATTATGGATGTACTTATGGAAAAAAATGTTCTTTATAAAAGTTTTTGCTTGATCTGAAATACACAAATAATACTATTAGACTTCTAAATTAATATAATGAGTAAAATAGTTCGTTTTTGTAAATTTTGGAATCAAATTTTTCTAATAATAATTACTAAAAGGGACTTATTGTACGTTATAAAGATTTTTAAAAGTTAAACATTATTTGTGTATTAATTGAAAACTTAATAAAGAATATATTTTTTATAAACCCACATTTTGACAATTAAATACTGTATGACAGTAGTTCACCTAACACATGCCTAACCTAACACGATATGCATGCCTAACCTAACGTTCAATGCAGCTAGATGTTAGTGCAACATACGGACTTCGGAAAATGTGACTCCAAAATTTACAAAAACCAATTATTTTACGTTTTATTATATTAATTTAGAAGTCTAGTATTATTTGTGTATTTCAGATCAAGTAAAAACTTTTACAAAGAATATTTTTTCCATACATCGATAATAAAAAAGTTTTTCCTATTGGGATACCTGTCCGGCAACACACTGTACCTACACACTGTATATATGGATCTGAATCTGAATTGAGATGTTTTTAACGGAAACAAGGAAATACTCCTAATGGGAATACGACAAAAGTATTGTTACTGATTATTTAATATCTATATACCAGGTAAGATATTATATAATGTTATTTATGTAATACAAACATTTTACTCGATATTAAAGAAAATGAAACCTGCCAAATAAAGATTACTATCTTACACATAAGGTAATGTAACTACTTTGAACCTATTGTAAAGCGTGTACCACTGGTTCAAGGTACATACATACGTATTATATTATCCTGTCTAATTCTTGTTATGTAGTCATGTTCATTAAAATAGTAGCATTATGATATTTTTTTTAATCTCGGAGCTAACTTACAAAACATGAATAATGAAACAAGATAAATATTACTCTCTGTACTTGTTTCTACTTAGACTAGAAGACTAAAGAAAAAGGAACGCAAACATTCTCAGATAAAATGATATTATCTTGTTCGTTAAAATACACGTCTTTATTATTTGCACTAGTAATTAATTTTTATTTCATACATTCTTTCTATTAACATTCATATTTTCTTGTATGGCTTTTATTTCGAATAATAGCTTTACAAAGTTTCGACATAGACTCCACTATTTAACAATAAGGATTAATTGAAATGGATTTGTATTTTGTGGCTTCGCTACTCAAACTTTTTTTATATCTGCCACATATCTGCTTATAAGTATTCAATTGGGGCTAGGTCTAGAGATTGTACAGAGCAGACCAATAAAGTAATACTGTTGCCTATAAATCACATTTTAGCCTTCCTGAAGATATCCTGAATATATATTACATTGTAGTAACAATCAGAATCCAAAATGCCAACAATTTTGTAAAGTGGCTCAACAACATGTCAATAAAAACAGCTGCCATGTTTAATCTTTGTTTTTGGGGTACTTAGGATTAAACTCTGGTAGTGGAGGTCTTCTGATATGTTACTGAGATCCATGAATGTCAATCATAATAAAATAATAATTCGATTATGTCATTTTCGTGTAACACACTGTTATTCTAACAAACATGACTATACCTATTTCTTTTGTTGCCCTGTATATGCTTTCTTTAACTTCAAAGGTCATAATGCATCGAAGTAAACAGGATACTAGAAAACCAGACCCAATTTAGAAATTGCAGTGAATAAAGTTTTGTATGAAAATTTTGGGGAACCGCTAAACTATTTAGTTTAATTAGACGATGCACATTGAAGCGATGTATTACGATATTTCAAAATTCCAACAAGCATAGCTTTGAGCCTTGGAAGGAGATTATTACACATGGTTCAAGGTATATTATTATATGGTTCAAGGTCCATGACTATGATGTACTTTGAACCATTAACCACATAATTTTAAGTATTTTAAATTCTAATTTATAACCGCTATTGGCACAAGCAATTATCTTCATAGACTTAGGTTAACCATCAACAAATGAAATAATTCGCATAATGCAACAGTCTGTTAGCAGTGTTCAAAACTAGTATCGTATGGTAAGATACCATACTCTCCCAATACGTGAGCAAGATAATTTTCAAACTCACTTCACTAGTAAAAAGAATGTGCCTATGAGTTATGAATTTTACTGAACACAATATTATTCTTGACAGAAACAATATCATCTCTTACGAAGATAATATCATCCTTGAGGTGAAGGAAACAATTACTTCCATTACGAGGTTGAATTTAGGACCTGAATAAGGGAATATCTATACGGAATATATTATTAGCTTCGGGATAAAATATTTAGGAAAAGGGTTGTTCAAAGGATGGTCACCAAAAAATACCAAAATAGAGTTATAGTACCTTGTATAACTTATGCATCGTTGGTCTGGTGGCACAAAGCCCGTTTGGGCTATGCGGCCAACGCACTTAGTAAGGTCCAGAGGATTGCCTGTTTAGACACGGGTCCTCGATGCTGACTGTGGCGATGAAGGCGATTCTTGGACTTCCTCCGCTGCAGCTTATGCTGTGGTCGAAGGCAGTCATAGGGGCCTACAGAGCAAAATGTAGTGGGTACAGGGGCTTCTTCGGTAAAACACGGGAGATCAGCATCTTCACCTACATAGAACAGACAGTATCACTGTCCGTGAGGGCGGACAAGATTTCGCCAATTTTCATCTTCAGTGGGGGATATAATAACATCTCCAATACAGAGATTGCAAAAGTCTTCATTTACAAATCGAGACAGGAATTATCCCGCTGGTTTGTGGATGTCTCTAAAATGCCAAACGGCACGGAAATTGGAATTTGGGGAGACGGAGAAACCGAGAGTGAAGCCCTCAGCCTAGGAGCTCCTGTCGTCGTCATCCAGACCTGCGCAGAGGGCATACTAAACCGCCCGCAGGTTAATGGAGCAGTGGAAATCCTTTCTGACAGTTAGGCTGCCCTTAGAGCACTACACTCTCCTATGGCCGAGCTTGCCATTACAGCTCTCCCGTCCGTGCAGTCGCAAAATAAAAATAGAGTTAAACAGAGATAAACAGAGTTATATGCAATTCTGTGTACACCAAAATCGAACCTCCAACAGGTGTAACAGTTGGAGTTAAACTTCCGTTTAGTATTTTTCGTATTTGTTTAATACCTAAATCATACATTTCACGTGACTTAGAACATTTAGCATTTATTGAATTATTTAGGATTAATGAAAATAATTCTATTTTTAAATGTAGGGTTTATTTGTATATTTGGCGACAACTGAGCTTACTCCAATTCTGTGTGTAGCGCGATCGCTATAACTTCCTAAAGATTATTATAACTGCTAAGGTTAAGTTTAATTTGTTTTGTATTTGGTTGGGTAATGTTTGGAGTAGAGGTTTTCGTATTCTAATTTTCACAATATGAAACGGAGAGTTTTTTAATAAATACATTACTACTTTATGTGGTTGTTGCTTTTTTATAACAAAGATAGTGTAGTCAGTCGTAATTATTATAGGTATTTTGCATCAGAATTTTCGGATACAAATACTTTCCACATTCCCTACATACAGGGTTGTCACCTAAGCGCGCGCTGGTCTATAGCTCCTAAACTAATGATGTTAGGAATTTCGTTCATATACTAATCTATACTACTTGCAAGACTCTATTTCAGGAAAATATTTTTAAGTATATAAGGTGACCCAAATAAGTGTGAAGATATGGAAGTATTATGGTCTCCAATTATACCAAATTTTAAGAGGGCAGTTGACCGGCAACACAGGTGGAATGTAAACGTCTGGGGTGGTTCCAGTTAGACGGGCGCCTGTTCATTTCAGTATTCAAGTTCGACATACTTTGAATGAGAAGTTTCCAGGTCGCTGGATTGGAAGACAAGGACCTGTTCCATGGCCCGCAAGGTCACCAGATCTGACCAAAGTTGATTTTTTCCTGTGGGGGTATGTTAAAGATCTGGTCTACCGTATACCACCAACTACACCAGAAAACATGCGGGAAAAAATAAGAGAAGCCTTTGATACAGTTACTCTTTTAATGTTACAAAATAAAAATAGGTCTTTAACAAACAGGTTAAATCTGTGTTTACAAGAAAATGGTAGATTGTTTGAATACTTAATTTAATCATGTGTAAAATTCTCTAATGTTATTCATAGTTAAATGTTAATACAAATTTACCGTGGAAAACCAAATAAATGGTTTTCCATAAATATCTAGAAAACCGTCGAGAATTTAAATAGGTACAGTTGTACTTACAAAAAATATTTGTTTTTTAATTCTGCATCAAGTGGTGAAAAAATATACAGGGTGTTCCATTTGAAAAAAAGTGAGAAAAATTAGTTTGAAATATGTCATTGTTCGACCATAATTTTGGTAACCCTGTAGAAAATTTACGAAATGTAAACAAGGTGAGAGTAACCTTAGACCTTTCTCGACTCACTCCATACTAAATCGTGAGTCAAAAAATTGCTCCTACGTTTTTTTTTTAATTTTCTATTTTTAGTGCGTAAAATTTCATTTTAATGACTTTTAATTTATTTCTCCGGAAATACCAGGAGTAATGAAATAATTTTTTGGGAATTGATAAAGTGCATTGAGATGAACTGAAATGTGCAACACAATACAAGGGGTGTCATTTAAAAAAATTACTTCCATATCTTCACACTTATTTGGGTCACCTTATATACTTAAAAATATTTTCCTGAAATAGAGTCTTGCAAGTAGTATAGATTAGTATATGAACGAAATTCCTAACATCATTAGTATAGGAGCTATAGACCAGCGCGCGCTTAGGTGACAACCCTGAAAGTTACATATTTTTTCAATTTATTACAATAGTTTTGGTTTCATTTTAATCTAATCAACTAGTTTTATCTCCATAATAGAATAGACAAACATTAAATAATATAATATCTAATAATTTAATGCCTATAATTAAAATTTACAAGATAACGACTTTACATATCGTCAATATAAAGTAACCTTTGGATAGTGACATTGTCAAAATAGCAGGTTATATTAATTGTACTAACGTACAATTTTCAACATATATTTGCATCGTTTAGATATTGGAATTATTTTGATGGTAACATTTATAGAGTAACTATAATTTTCTTAAGAAAATATGGGTAATATTACTTAATTTTGTTGTATATATTTAGCACTTAAGCTGTTTGTTTTTATTGGTTTTTACATTTGTGACTGTATTTTTAGTGGTACACATGTACAACATTCCACCGGTTAATTATTCCATAGCAGATGCTGTTAAAACCGATATTACATATAAATACTTTACCAAAGCAAATATGTCTGGGATATATATTACCGAAGAATCAGCAGCGAATATTTTAGATGAAAACATATCTACTAAATTTATTATTCACGGATGGTTGTCTAATGATACATCTTATTGGTACGAACCGTATAGAGACGAATGCTTCAAAAAAGATAATTATAACTTCATTTATATTGATTGGTCGAAAGCTGGAGCAAAGGAATTTTATGTATCTGCTGCTAATACCAAACCAATTGGAAGCTATATCGCGGATTTTATTATTAGCGCAAAATTACAATTAGATAAAGTTCATATAATTGGTCATTCTTTGGGATCAAGTAGCTGGCTTTATAGGTAAAAGAATTAATGAAAGAACGGGATCTAAGTTGGCTAGGATAACTTGCACAGATCCTGCAGGACCTGGATTTGAACATCCAGATATGGATGAAAGTGGTAGGGTTAGCAATACGGATGCCCAATTCGTAGATGTAATTCATACAGATATCGGTCACTATGGTTTTATTGAACCAATTGGACATGTCGACTTTTATCCTAATGGTGGTACTCTTCAACCTGGATGTCCATCTTACGATATAGATGGTAGGTTAGAGTAATTACTAAATATCTGAAATTCAGTTTTTAAATTATAAAATGTGTATGTATATTTTTGTAGATAATTGCAGTCACGCCAGATCAAACTTATACCTGGTAGAATCGGTAAATTCTAATAAGTTTATAGCAACACCTTGTTCATCTTATGACGATTATATTGACAGAGAATGTAACGACAGAGAGAAAATTGTTTTTGGCGAAAACGTGCCAAAAACCGCACGGGGCGTTTATTATTTTAGTACAAATAGTCAGCCGCCATTTGCTCTAGGAAAATGATAGGTATATACATATATTAAGTTCTGTAAATTTGATATAATGATTTAAAACTTACCAATAATTACCTACTTTGTAATATTACTACTATATCACACTGTAGGGTGTATATAACCGATTGTATTTGTCATACGTTATTTACTTCAAAGTGTCTAATAAAAACTTACTACTTAAGGTACAACTTTCGTTTCTAAGTATATAGATCACGTGCAGAACTAATACTAATTTTTTGGAAGCTATAGATAACACTTATAGTAGTAGTAAAGCAGTATTGGATTTATTGAAATATAAGCACACTCTTTAAGAATCTTGACGACAGTACCCGGGACTTTGTGCCGTATCTATAGTATGTTAGTTTATATTATCGATGTGTTCGACTCCTAAACGATTTTTTCAACTGACTACCACGCTGTTAAATCGAAAATGTTGCGGACCGCATTAGTGTGCATCAAAGGTTGATTTACGACTCCGTCAATTGAAAGTTATTATCCATTTTCAATCGAACACCGTCGTTTATGGAGCATTACGTTTGTTATAATTATATCGGGTCTTATCCAACATGGCCGATTATGTATCTTTTTGTGTGTTTATTAAAGTATAATATGCCAATGCAGTGGCAACCATGCAATAAATATACTAATTTTATAACTTATTTTTTGGTGTGGACGAAATTATGACTACTGACTTGTGATAACCAAGCAAGCGATATGTTATCGAACATGTCGAAATGTCTTTCTAGTTAATTTGGCGTGGATGTAAAAATATAATCGACCTACGACTAAATGAATTTGCAATCAACTTGTTATTGAGTTGAAAATCAAAAATTTTGGTGAATATTCAATTTCAAAGAATAAAGTCGTCGCTCCGTTCCTTCTCCAAATCGTTGTTTTCGATCAGTAAAACGTTATCATTCTTAATGACTAATATGCCATTAGTTTAATAATAATAATAATAGCCTATTTATTTCATTATACAGACAGTATGAAATATGTCAAAATGGAAAACAGAAAAAGAGATAATTAACTGAAGTTCATATCGAAAAACTCGTTTACACTATATAGGCACTGTTTCACTAGGCGTTCTTTTAATTGTTTTTTGAAGGGTTTCAGTTCACACCTCTTCAACTTACTGGGTAAGGTGTTATATATTTTTAGTATTTGTGTTACCGCACCTTTATGCACAGTTGTATACGTGGTTTGCGGCAGCCGAAGAGTTGTTCTTACACATTCGCGGGTGTCATACGTATGAGTCCCTTCATATTGAGATAGTAGTTCGTAGTAATGTTTTTTGCCGAAACACGCACATTCGAATACATATACTGCCGGTAGCGTAAGTATCCCGTTATCCTTCAAGGTATGTCTTCACGAATCTCTCTTCCTCAGATTGAAAATACTTCTTAAGCAGGATTTCTGTAATAAGAAGATCCTATCAACATCGACGGCATTACCCCAGAAAATAATACCATACGATAGTCTTGACCCCACATACGCATGGTACGATGACAGCGCAGCCTCAGGATGGACTTCGGTCGATATTGTCCGTAGTGCATATACCATACCCGAAAGTGTCCTCGTAAGCATATTTACATGCTCCTTCCATGATAGTGCAGTATCAAGATATGAGCCGAGAAACTTTACACTATTCGTTGATGTAATTTCATGATTATCGATGCTCACGGAGATGTTGTCATTTTTTCTTAGAGAAAACTTCACTATATTTGTTTTATTTACATTAAGTTTCAAATTGTTTTCGAGAAACCACTTACTCATTTTAGCTACGACTTCAACAAGTTCTTGTTTTAGTGTATCATTATTTGTATCCTTTATGATAACGGAGGTATCATCTGCATACATATTTATAAGATGACTTGTTACCTGTGGAAGGTCATTAGTATATAAGAGGAATAGAAATGTACCTAGTACTGATCCCTGACGCACACCACTTCCATTTTCTAACCAATCAGATTGGTATTTTTGCCCATCCGAGTGTATTCGCACACATTGTAGTCTATCAGCTAAATAGGATTTCAGTAGCATATGTACTATTCCTCTAAAGCCCATTATTTCCAGTTTTGTGAGTAAGATGCGATGATCTACGCTATCAAAGGCTTTTGATAAGTCTAAGAAAACACCGGCAACCGTTTTTTTATCTGAAAATGCTTGCATAATTTCTGTGATCGCCATATAGATAGCTCTTCTGGTTGATCTGCCCTGTATATATGCATTCTGGAGTGGTGTTAAGAGGTTGCATGATTCGGCAAAGTTAACAAATCTGGTCAGAATCACTTTTTCTACTACCTTCGCTATAACGGATGTCAGTGAAATGGGCCGGTAATTTTCAATTTTTGTTTCATCACCGTTTTTATGAACTGGAGTGATTACAGCCATTTTCAGGTGATCTGGATATATACCTGTCTCGAAGATGAGATTGATCATATTCGCAACAGGAGTACACAGTATATCTGCACAGTTTTTAATAAATTTCGTTGGTAAGCCGTCTGGTCCTGTCGACGAAGTATTCTTCAGAGCGACCATGATGTTATACACTTCCACCGGTTCAGTATTGTACAATACCATAGACTTTTCATTTACAGGGATATACTTTGTATTCGCATCCGTTTGAGTACTTAAATTTCCCGTGTTTACGTAGGTCGTATTGAAGTTGTTGATAACCTGTTTTGGAGTTCTCTTCTGATGTTCACATATTTTTTCGATATCTAGATTTTTACGATTATTTCGCTCTGTTACTCTGTTTACTAGCGACCAAGTAGCCTTGATTTTGTTGTCAGCTTGTAAAATGTAGTTTGTATTACATTCTTTTTTCCTTTGAAGTATGACAGTATTAAGATAAGTGCAGTAATTTTTATAGCATTCTTTTGTTATCCTTCTACTAATCATAGCTTCATAAAGTTGACGTTTAATATTACATTTATTTTTTATATCTTCATTTATCCAATATGGCTGCAGGTGCTTTTTCTTAACCTTTTCTTTTCTGGACAGACCATTGTGTAGATTCTAACCAACGTAGAGATAAGTAACGAACACAATGTATGAGGATGTTCACATGTTAATAATTTTTTCCAGTCGATTTGTTGTAGGTGTGCACGTATGCTCGCAATTTGGTTATTTTGCAGTACTCTTACCAATATTTTTTGCGGCTTCTCTTGTTCTGTCAAGATTTCAAAATGCGTTTCCTGTGCATAGTGATCTGACATGCTGGTTTTGTTGACATAACTTTCATATTTTATATTGGTTTTTATAAAAATATTATCAATAAGAGTAGCATCTGTTTCACATACTCTGGTAGGTTCCATAATCGTTTGGCATAGTCCAAAAGATGTAAGGAGTATCTGGAATGTACTGACATTTCTATCCTTTTGTTGCAGAAGATTGAGGTTAAAATCCCCGCATAAGATTAAGGTATGGGTGTTTGCTTTGCCTTTTAAAGTTAACAGGATGTCTTCAAGAACATTGAAAAATGTTTCTAGATCTGCATGTGGTGGTCTGTATATACATACAATTACAAATTTGTATTTTGGAATTATTACTGCAGAACATTCTATTACCAATTCTATACTCATTTCCTTAATCTCTTTTAACTCTTGTGTTTCTATGCCATTTCGTACAAAAATACAAGAACCGCCGTGTATGCTGTTTGATCTGGTAAAGCAGGAGCACATTTTGTAGTTTGAGATGGTTATATAGTCCATAACCGTATGTTTAATCCAGTGCTCAGTGAATGCTAATATGCTAAACTCGCAGTTACTATTGTATAAGAAGGCTTCAATGTGTTCAATTTTATTTGTAATACATTGTATATTTTGGTGAAGCAGTGAAAATGCGCTTGTAGTGATATTAGCATTCTTTATGTTTTTTGTTGAGACTTTAACCAGATCCTCTCTAAAAAACGGTTTATTTTAACGCCAGTCGGCCACAATGACGGCTTCTGTGTCTAGTGTCTAGTACTTCTAGTGGAACGGAGATCTTATATGACGCATATTCTTCCGGACGCCTGGATTTTAATTGTTCTATTTTAGTTCCATTAATGCCTTTCTTCGATAGGTATGTAGTAATGTTAGTGTCTGTTGTGTTCGGCGCAAAACCAAAGACATGTAAATGTGCGTATCTAGTGATTCCTTTTAGTTCCTCGCTCAGAGCCGTTCCAAAAGTGGTTTGCAGTTGGGACCGTCTTCGTTTTTTTTGCACTACCGTGAATTCTGTATCATCATTTGCTTTAGTAACAATTGTTTTCTCTTGAGTAATTTCATTTTTGTCAATAATATTCCTTTTGATAGCTCCCGAGTAGGATGTATTTTTAGTAATATTTTCGTATATTTTTTGTTGGGTAAGGTCAGTATTTATTTGTAGGTTTTTGTCACCTGAATCTTTATCTTGTTTTTGTGATAGCTGTGTATTTATTCCGTCTTTATCTCGCAATAGCACTCTCTCTTGTGTTCGTATATTGGATGGTCTAGTAGAAATCTTTGTTTCAAACATTAATTTTAGTTGCTTTATCTCTTGCTGTAGTGATTTGTTTTCTGTGGTTAATTTCACAATTTCCTTTTTGAATGTAGATGTTATATTGTTCGTTATGCGTTCGATAGCTTTATTTATTGTATCATTAATATATATATGTAGCTTACTTGTGACTATCTCTTCAGGTTTGGAGGTTATATCCTCTTGACAGTGCTGACATGACCAGTCTCGGATCATACCACCCTCTTTAAGTTCCACAAACTTAGCTTCTGTTAGATTTCCACACGCAATATGATAGTTTTTTCCGCACTTAATACGACAATTGATGTACTCATCATATCGGCTAATGCCTTTACGACACTCCGCACAATCGATCGCCATCTTACTTCGTAAAAACTTTTTCTGATTTTCTGATTAATATAAGATTTTAAATTAATTTCTGTAACTATCTAACTATTAAATACGAAGTGAAAACGTATACGTACGCAGTCAGTATGGATCTAGGTATGGGCTGATGTAAAACTGTTTGCTACATACGTACATGTGATTTTATTTGAAGGATAAAATGTTCATACTGGCAATATGAATTACTAGCAATATTAGAAACACTTGTACTGTTACTAAAATCAAAATTATTTCATTTTACTGTTTTACTAATTTTACTAGTCAATCTAACTGAAAAGTCGAGCGTATACCAAAGTAGTAAAGTGGAATTCTGGCGATAATAATAAACTTTTAGCCTCAAATATACACAATATTTATCGTATAAATGCCACAGTACTTTGATATAAGCACGACCTATGGAGTGGATATGTATTACTTGTGATCCTAAAATAAATAATAAAGCAATATTTTAAAAAGTGATGTATTACATTTTGAAATCCTCAAAATTGGTATTATCCAACTTTTAGGAACCTGTTTCTTTTATAATTAATAAACTACACTGTTGTGTTGAAAACATATTAAAATGCAGAAATACAGTAAATATAGAACATCATTATTGTAGTACTTGTTATCTTAAAGTAGGTGTAAGATTAATTCTATCTGCAGAAGAAAAAGTAGAAAGTTATTAATTACATATTTCAAGGCACTCCAACAACACCAAAGCTAGTAATCATATGTAAGTATGACAGTCAAAATGCAGAATTAATAGAAGCCTTCTTGCAATAAGGTTCTTTTCATCGAATATATAAATTGATATTACAGAAATTGTTTTAGAAACCCGATATCATTTTCAAATATAAACAATTTCAACAGGTACTCCTTAAATGGTGCTCCACAAAATCCGAAAGGATATACGTCCGGAGGTTCTACGATGAATTCAACAAGGTCAGTATCATCACACAGTGATCACTACGCTATAGTTCACTCCAGACCCGGAAGTAGATACAAGCACAGAGGACCACCCTCACATATTGGAAGCCATTACAGTGGAAAATAAGTTCGTTCCAACTTACCATCTATTAATTTTTTGTAGAAAATGAAATTGTAAACTAATAATGTTGCTTTAAAAATTAACTATTACGTTCACACACATTAATTTATGTACTAGTCGAAAAATCCTTATAACGCTCTTTTAGTAACATTATGTATTTATATTACAAATTATAATTTCTCGTACATCTGTTAATGGACCTTCACATCTTCCAGATTTTATATCATCGCATAATTGTATTCAATATTTCGTGATAGTGGTGCAATTTTGTATTTTATATTTATATTTTTCGATGAATATAAATTTACTACCTACCCCATTTTTATATGTTAGTGCTATCTATCGTGGAAAATCTGCAACTCTGCTACAAAGCAATGGACATAAAATCAATATTAGTAGTTAGATTCTTTATTCAAGGTTTCTATGAGATATTTCTGTAAACTATTGAACATCTAATATTTACATTTTTGTACAGATTTCTTTCCTCGAAAATATGAATAATTGTGATGTATTTAAGGATGTAAGTCATAAAATGTAATAGCGATAAGTTATTAAATAGCACGTACACAGAAATGTAATTTATTTTAACAGATTCAGTTAGAATGCTTTAAAGCACCAGTTTTTACTGCACAAGCCACTATACTCTTTCTAATCGATTTTACTGTGTAGATGGGCTAGATATAAAACAGAGGTACAGTGAACGCTGCTTATTATAGTCATAGGTCATATTGTCACTTGTTATTTTTTAAATATTACAATTTTCTCCAAATCCAATTGTTTATTAAAGTAATTTTTCGTATGTTGTTATTCCCTATATCTTCAGAGAACTTTACACCCTACATACGACCAAACGTTATTTAAGACATTAACGTATAGAAAATGTATATCACTGACATATGTTTCCCTTTATTGGTTATACAATTGGAAATATCCCGCTTCATTCAGATTTCAGATTCATTCGTAATTCTTTAATTCCGTCTTATACATACATTTTTCATGACTCCTTCTAAAATATAAAAATGATACATATAATATATTCCTATAAACGTAGGTAATTGCAATGTTAAGTACTTACCACATAATGTCGTAAAAAGTGACACTTCATATATTAACTTCATACAATTCTAAAATGCTATTTTATTATATTAAGTGCTATGTATACACAAGAAACGTACAAAAACCTTGGTCACGTCTAAAGATAACCAATCTTAAGCATCACATTGGCTAGTATTGTGTCTCAAAAGGAGGTACACTAATTAATACGAGTTGAAATTACAGGAGTTTTTTCGCGACATATTTTATCATTGCTATATCTGAGTATGTGTGACTTTACCGTTTCCGTGAAAAAAGTAAGAAAAGAAAAATTGTTACGTCCTATTTCTGATATAATGTATGTGTGGTAAGAAACACAAAACAGTATTTCTAGTTTGTAATTAACAAACTACAAATTGGGCGACAGTATATATGATGTTCACCATAATATATATGGGCTAGTTCTTCTTAATTTTCACAATCGATACGATCGTGAATTCATGATAAACTACGTCTTTTATTATTTCCTTGTTTTTTTTCTGAACACACATAGCATCAAACAAAAAAAAAATTAGAGATAGCAATTCCAATTCTCTAGATAAAATAGATCTATATAAGTATGTGCATTCAACGCTTACTTGTATTAACTATACTAAAAAAAAATGAATTAATCTGATTAATAGTCACGAGAGTAACATGATTAGTTCAAAATCAATAGAAAAAATAGGATTCGTATAACTTGTAATCTTAGGTGCAGGTATAATAAGAACGGAAATTAGCTGCCGAGTTAAGTTAAAACTCGCACTTTAACAATTCTATATGCTTATATTCATTAAGTATCTAAATTATAGATATATTTTGTTATAATACAATGTTTATTTCATATATTCAGTATCAAGCTAACCATATTAAGCGGCGTTTACCATAATTATAATGTACTAATTACATTACTGTGTACGTATCTCCATATATATTTTTTATTTTATTAAACTCGATCGTCGAAGAATTTTTCATAAGTAAAATGATAGAGATCTTTCAACTAGATGAAATTCGTTGAATTGTAAATAAAACGTATTATAGTTAGTATTATACCAACGTATTTTTATATGCATTTTAGCTCTACTCCCTAACGTCAGTATGTAAGAAAAAATATAAAACTGTCCAAATTTAATAAAAATGTACATACGTTATGTTCGTAATTACTTTCTCTACTTTTTTTCCTATATTTCCCAATTTTCGTAGATGTAGGAGAAATGACTACCATCCCACCCTTAAACAAAACAAATCTTTCAAAATACGTATACAGAAACGAAAAGTGACGGGCTAGCTCACAATCAATTCTAAATACAAATAAAAAGAAAGTTTCTTAATTTTCTTGTAAATATAACATTACTGACCGAATATTCGATGTTTATTTTTTAATAATTGATACAAACCTAATTAATGATTAATGGAAAGCAGTTTAAAAGCTAAATATTATTTTAAGTTTAACAGGTCGATGGCCGCAGTGGTTAGGCGGCTGACTATTGTTGTGAGAGGACGATAGGCGCCGGGGTTCAATTCTCTGGAGGGACGGTGACATTTTTTCAGAGAGTTTAATCCCGGATCGACTTGCCATTCGCTGTTGGGAGCAAAGTGATTAACAGCGCGGCATCATAAAAGGCGATATGATGCTGTCACAAAGCCAATTGAACACAACATACACACACAAAAACTACACGGCGAGAGTTGCAGTGAGGGCCAGACAGTTTACGGAGTCACTGCAACTAAGCACCCACCACACATTAAAAAAAAAGTTCCAAGAGTACCAACTATAGATGTTATAGTTCCTAATTAAATAAAGTCAAATTAATAGAAATAAAAATAGTCTTATCTAATAAAATTATCTTAAAGATTCCTAGCTCATTTAAAACAACGTTTCGGTAATACTATCTTTACGAATTCGTTAGTGAAGTGGTAAAAGTATTAAATCTGAGTGGCAACGCTAAATTCAGAGTTCGAATCTTCTTAGAAACAACGGTGATAGCGTGTTTGAAAGATTGGTACTTCGCTCGAGTTTAGTTTAGCTATTGAGATACAATTAACAGCGCAACATTATTTACCGCGGCACAATGTTGTAACGAAGCTATGAAGCACTTTATACACATTAAACGACAAGTACTACAGCTTAGAAAGGCCGTACAGTTACGCTCGCCACAAAAAATATGAAAATTATAAAGAAAATATAGCAAGATGTAAGACAATATATAATGTATAAGAACAGACATTTGATCTACGAATAATTTCATGGGATTTACCAGTCAATTGATAAAGCATGCATTCCTATTGCAAAACAGCTGAATACCTCGAGCATATGCACAGCAATTTTGGAATTATTTCTAACAAAACTAGTATGACTAACATGAGCAATTTTGAAATTTGAACAACAAGAGTCAAACGAAGATCAAGAATATGTTTTTACGTCATCATTTAAAATTTGACGTTCATACTATATGTATGTAAATGCAAATGTAAATAGGACCCAAGGAACTGACACAATTAACATACACGAGCTAGTTTTAAAATGACATATAATTTCTTAATTACTTCACCGATCCATGACTCGGAAAATTTTTGTACAAGGTAATTTTTTAACCTGGAATCTTCAAATACATATGTATTTCGAAAAATACACATTACAAAAAAATATAATAATTAAAATTTAATTATTTATTAGTACGAAAATTATTTAATATAACTGGTCTATGGCCGCAGTGGTTAGCCGGCTGACTATCGTTGTGGGAGGATGATAGGTGCAGGGATTCAATTCTCTGGAGGGACGGTGACATACACACAAGAAAAATGGTATAACGGATTTTGCAGAAAAATTATTTACAGAAGGAAGACGTAGACAACAACATGTAATATACATACATATATTCAACAAACTGGTACATTTATACCAGCCGGAATGAAATCAAGTTATAGTGAAATAATTATTCGTAAAAGTATAATAAATAATTTGCAAAATTATATTAACCTTTGTGATGAAACAATTAATGAGTTGAAGCAAGAAGCAAGCAGAATGATGCCAAGGAAACAGATATATTGATACTAATATAATAATATGATACTAATATAATAACGGGTCGATGGCCGCAGTGGTTAGGCGGCTGACTATTGTTGTGAGAGGACGATAGGTGCCGGGGTTCAATTCTCTGGAGGGACGGTGACATTTTTTCAGAGAGTTTAATCCCGGATCGACTTGCCATTCGCTGTTGGGAGCAAAGTGATTAACAGCGCGGCATCATAAAAGGCGATATGATGCTGTCACAAAGCCATTTAAACACAACTTACACACACTAAAATACACCGCAAGAGTTGCAGTGATAGCCAGACAAGTAATACAGCTTACGGAGTCACTGCAACTAAGCACCCACCACACATAAAAAAAAAAATAATAATAATAATAATATTGAATAATAATAATAATAATATTGAACAACTATTGGGTTACTATGTACGCTCTGTTTTTGTAATGCCTGTCCGTGCTGATGGATTCGTATATATCAATAACACTTTCCACATAGCGTATTGCGTTCATCGGACATCTTCGGCTAAGAAAGAGGCCACAAGGGATACAATTCAGATCGAACGTACACCAGCGCGATTTAATCGTTGGACAGTGCTGTCCCATTCTTATACCACGAGATATACCGATAATACCATACCTGCAATAACCCCTCATTCAAGGTCGTATCCACAGTCGAGGTCTCGCTGTCGGCAATGGCAGTAGTTGCTGCATATTTGTATGATTTAGTATACAAATATAACTATAGTGTAATGTAATGCATACACGGTTACTCCTCTGTATGTGGTTATTTCGATATTTCCAGATTTTTCTACGGCATTAAAATTGAAATTTCATTGCGATCATATGATCAGCTTTCATACTTTATCTTTACAAAGTAACGAAATTGAGAATATTTACATTTATATATAATTTCAGTAATTAGTACTTATACATAATTAGAAATTTTCTTAATTTATTCTACCGTTTTATTTTACGTATAATACATCTTATTATTATTGTCCAAGGGTAACTAACATCGAGTTAAATACACATTATTTTGCGGCAAGGAAAACACAAGAATGTATGGCATAGTATTGTGCAATTTTAGTAACTTGCAACATTATTGTTTATCACAACAGAAATTTCTGTCCATAGAAGATTCTGTGGTTTATCACATTACAATAATTATTTAACATAAGTTTATATGTATGCATATAAAATATATATATATATATATATATATGTATATATATATTGAAACACCACTACAAAACTATTCAAAATCCGACATTTTAAAATAAAAAGTCTTGATAATGTCGATTATGAATATTCCAGTAGTTCGCTCAAGGTTCCATTATGCGTTATTGGTGGTAGTTGAAACAGACAATTTTTATTGTAATGAGATTGAAACAATCGTGAAAATTAAATTATATACCGAGTTGGAACTTAAATAACGTATACCGAAGGCTCAAAAGCATGCAAATGACCAAGGCTAAGAGATACTTTTTTATATTACAAATATTGCACTATGTTTTTAATCTTCATCAAAGACGTAATCGAGTTATTAACTGAGACTGCTTCATCGAATTAACATTCAATAATACATGTTGAAACTAAGTCGGGAATTGCATTTTAGCTCATGTTTAGTATGTGGTAGTTACCAATCATAACATAACTGTAACCCCGAAATAGTCCTGAAAATAAATTGAAATATTTGTAATATCAAAAAGAGTTAAATTGTCTTTATCGTTGGTGAGCAGCCCTGTTACTTTTTTGATCTTCATTATTAGTGTAAACTGCCATAGCTCTTGTTGTTTTCTTTTGTTGTAATAACATATTTAATTAGAAAATATTTATTGAAAAGTTTCTTGCAATAATTTCATAAATGAAAAATACAGACTACATATTTCTTTCTGTATGTGACGTTTATTCTCGTCATATTACTTAACAATTTAGATACTATGTTAGTTTAAAAGTAAAATCGCTGGTTAAACATGTAATTCATTCTAAGAAGAACTATAGGATAAGCTGTTAAATGTAGATATTAGTAATTAAATTTCTTTTGAAGCACAACAATCTCATAGGTGAATATTTTAACCTAAGTTATTAATCCACTAGATAGTATAATAATAAAGTAGAGATTAGACAAATATAATTTATTGTGCGCTAGACATGTTTAGTAATCTACCATTATCTTAATGATCTACAATGTTTTTGAAGCATTACTCCAAAATGGCATATGTAAACCCAGTACGCTAATAGTCATAATTTTCTAAAAATTGTTAATTACAAAGTATTACTATATTCTAATGACAAACATAGAATTTAATTACCTGATGGATTAAACCCATTATAAGCACTAAGTAAGTATCTTCTAATAATTACGTTACTATTTCATTAAGCCGAAAGTGGGGAAAAAGTAATATAGTTATCGCATTTTTCTACATATTTGTCGATATAAAAGCCTTTTGTCTTGAGTTTGAATCTTTAGTATTGATTCAATCGCTGTGAAGATGCCCAAAACAAGCATAGAAACGCGAGCAAAAATAGTAACTCTTTGGGAGCGTGGTTTGTCCTACAGGCAAGTTGCTGCTGAAGTTGGTTTGTCGGTAAGTAATATCTTTATTTTATTGTTTTAAATGAATTATTTGAGAGATAGTATTTTATTCTATTTTGCTTTAATTTTGTAAAAGCGGACAAACAATATTTAGTCTGAAAGCTTTAACAATCAAGAGTTTTGGCGCTGGTTATACTAAGTTACTAAATTAAACAACAAATACTTATTTAGCATACAACGCCAATTTGACTAACAAAATAATCAGTGTAACTATAAAACTGTATGTTTATAACTTTTTCCTTTTGTTGCATTACAACGTAAGCAATTAATATTCAGTTCGTCTCTCTCTTATTTATAGAAGTCGGTCGTCAATTTTTGGGTCAATCGGTGGCGAACCGAAAATGAAGATGTAGCACTAAGGGACAAGCCAAGACCGGGACAGCCATCCAAACTTAGTGTGGAAGATGCCAATAGAGTTTTGGATTATGTCCAGCAAAATCCAATCACGAGTGCTGTTAAAATTAAAGAAGAATTACGCTTGAACTGCCATCCCAGCACCATAAGAAAGTTTCTTCACAAGAGTAATATTCATTGTCGATGTCCTGCAAAAAAGGTAGAATTTTTAGGACGCCATACTGAGCGTCGATTGGAATTTGCTAATACGCATTTAAACCGCAACTGGAATACAGTTATTTTTTCCGATGAGAAGGTATTTTCTACTTCTCAAGATTCCCGCAAACTAGTATGGCGTCCTAATAACACTAGACTGGAAGAACGAAATGTTGTCAGGATCCGGAAGAGTAGCCGTATAAGTCTCGCATACTGGGGCTGGATGTCGAGCGCCGGGCCTGGAGAACTATGTCGTATCGAACCACGCATGGATGCAATGCAGTACATTAGCATTTTAGAGGACGTTCTGCTTCCCAGTGTGAGACTGATATATCCCGCACCTCAACCAATTACGTTTGTGCAAGACAATTCCGCGGTACATACCGCAAGAGTAGTAAGAGACTGGTTCGAGGATCATCCCGAAATTGAATTAATTCCTTGGCCAGCCAAATCCCCAGATCTAAACCCAATAGAAAATTTATGGTCGGCTATGGGCAATATGTGGGATCAACGTGACGTGCCAGTACCGCGGAATCGAGAAAATCTCCACAACCATGTCACCGAAATATGGGATAGTTTTAGAGGCAGGCAAACCTGTGCTAATCTTGTGGCATCCATGCGTGGACGACTGGAAGAAGTTATTCACCGGAACGGCTATTGGACCCATTATTAGCTAAAATAGAATGAGAAGAAGTTTTGTTGTTGTATAACTAGCGTTATTTTTATTTTTCTATTTATAATTTATTTCTTTATTTATTATTGTTGTAGTTATATAACTAGCGTTATTTTTATTTTTCTATTTATAATTTATTTTTTTATTTATTATTGTTGTAGTTATATAACTAGCGTTATTTTTATTTTTCTATTTATAATTTATTTCTTTATTTATTTATTGTTGTAGTTATGTAACTAGTGTTATTTTTTATTTATTACTTCTTTATTTATTATTGTAGTTATGTAACTAGCGTTGTTTTTTACTTTTCTACTTATTATTTATTATTATTTCTACTATTAATTTTTCTATTTTTATTTCGTTTTAAACAGAAAATTATCCGATAGACTGATCAAATTTAATTAAATCTTTATTATTCCGCAAATAAAAATATATTTAACTAAGAAGTTCTTTTAATTATCCTTTGGATTAACCAACATCTATAAAATAATATAATAGATCAAGTTGAAAACTTTGCATAGCCACTGATGAAATTATCAATGGGTTTGTATAATCTCAAATATGAGTAGCCCGTTATTATGCGATACATCCTTCAGAAAAAAATTACCAAATCTTAGTTCAGTACAATTTAAAAATAGCCAATAAAGTTGTAATGGAAAGCCCCTAAAAAATTAGATACAATTCAAACAACAATAACAAGTTCTTACTTGAATCTTTCAAGTAAGAACTTTCGCCGTATATATATATATTTCATATAAAAATATATTCCAAAATCTTATTTGTATTTGTTTTAAACATCAATATAAATTTCTATTATTACTTTAAGTTCATACATAAACATTAATAATAATAGCACAATAGTAATAGCATAATAACCGTTGCATATGTGTAGAAACTTATCTTCGGATATTTAAGCGTAATAATAGGTGATAATTTACGTATCTAGCGCTACCGTTGTCTACTCCTGTCCTACACACCTATATCGACAGATCGTAGTAAAATGGTTAGAAATTTTAAGGGGTAAAGAAACGCAGTCGCTTCGGCAACTTTCGTGCCACGGAACGGTCACAGCTAGTGTCCAACCATTAAATCGCGCTGGTGTACATGTCTCAGCCTAAGCCCAGTAAACTTACTAGCGTAAATTACTGAATTGGCAGTATGTTTACGCTGAACCCAAATTTTGTTATATTTTTGGCTGAAAAAGTTCGATTTCTTCGCTTTCTGTAATAATTTCACTGACCCTTTATCAGTCATTTCGCTGAATATACATATACATATATATAATTATACCTTGAAGGTAATAATTAATAATCATTCATTGTTTGTACGAATACTTTCGGTATATTAGCATTTATTAACTTTACTGAAGTTAATTTTGTGTCTGAATCATATAGTGATATACGTAAGTTTGCATTAATAAATGTATTTGTGACAATACTGTTTCCACAATATATGTTGTGTCTGTTTTAGACAGAAGCGCTGTTGTTTACTTCACTTATACATTTTTCTGTGTCTGTACAAATACTTTCTGTACTCATTATATGCGAATATCGAGGGATTTTTAATGTTCAAATGAACGTGATCAAGACAACTTAATAGAAATATTGTTTAAAATTGATGAAGATTGCATTTAATAATGCGCAATCAAATGCAATTGTAAGACAATTGTTGATTAGTAGTAGGTAATCGCATGTACAGCGTTATTCCCCATACGTATACTTACCTGAAGAGCAATGTTTTCCATTATTATCCTAATCTGTACTTTAAGTAAATCAAAATCTATAGAATTTTGTAATCAACTCTAATACAGTAAACATTTTAGCAAACAATACATACGGCCAATCAAATAATTCATTGTATTCTTCTGTTGTAAAATCTAACATTACTTTTATTCTATTTACTTTAACCAATGTGAAACAAAATATAACAGATGATGACTTAATTAATTTAAAAGATGCTGGACCACTGAAATTCATCGTGCATGGATGGGGAGAAACCATGAATAGCCCATACTATAAAAATCTGAGTGATGCTTACCTTGAAAGAGGAACTTATAGCATAATACATGTTGACTGGTCAAAACTGGGAACAACTTGGTATAGTCGTGCTATTACTAATACACTTGAAGCTGGTAAGCGGAAATTTCTCTCTAAAAAATATTGTCTAGACTAGTAAGTATGTGCTAGTACTTTTACCAACCGAATTTCTCGATTTCAAAATCGAGATGTTATATCTTTGCAGACATGCGTTGAGCCTAGTTTGTTGTAGGTAGAATTATTGCAGAATTCATACTGCATCTTTATAAAATTTCTAAAATTGATTTGGATAATATTCATATATTGGGCCATTCGCTTGGTGCTCATGTTGCGGGTGTGGCAGGTGAAACAATTCATAAACGTACGGGTAAGAAGATCGGTCGAATAACCGGTTTAGACCCCGCAAAGCCATTGTATGAAGGGTTTATTGTAACTGCGAAGAAGAAGTTATCCAAAGGTGATGCTAAAATGGTGGATATAGTACATACTGATGCCGGCAATTTTGGTTGCGAAAATAATATGGGCACTGTCGATTTTTTTCCAAATGGAGGAATAGCTGTTCAACCTGGATGCCTGGAACCAATTACAACACATGATATAGTTTATGCCATAAAGAATTTCGTTGTTGTTCCATTCCCACATAGTATGTTTGGTTAATTTTATATTACTAAAGCACGATAGCCAAGGTTTTTTAATCAATTTTCAGTTTTCTGTAGTCACAGAAAATCGATTACATATTACATAAAATCACTGCAGGGGAATCACATGATCGCTTATAAATGCAAATCTTGGAAAAATTATATATCAAACCGTTGCCATGATAAATTAGGAATTCCGTTTGGGGAGGATACCTCCATAGATGCTTCTGGAACTTACTTCATTGCAATAGAATAGTATTAACAGTGTTACATAGTGGCGTATTTATTAGTAAAAGCTGGAGCATTATTTAGAAATAAACTTGTGTATGATTCGAATCTGTTCTAGAATAACTAATTAAATTTTTTTATTTCTATTGGGTTTTAAACATATTATCGCTCTTTGTAATGTGAATGTCATTTGTTGGTGTAAGTTGAAGCTATAGTATACTAGCTAAAATGCATTATTGTTGTTACCGAAATGTAAAAAAGAAATGGAATATAAGTAGATATAAAAATAATAATTTATAATAATATAATAAATTTATGAATGCGATATAAAAATAACTGTGTTGGAGTTATGCATTACGTTTTATCAAAGCTGGAAAAATAACTACATAATTGAAAGTGTATATCTGCTGTAGTAATAGATATATCATCAGGTAATACTTTTTGATAACAATACTACATAGTGGTAAAATAGTTATTTACGAACCAAGTGCGTGAAATCATATTTCGCGAATGAGTGACCAGTTTAAAGCGCGAGCCGAAGGAGAGCGCTTTATGGACACGAATTCGCGAAATGTTTCACGCACGAAATTTGTACAATATTTTTTGTACGAGAACTATAATAATAATAATACATATTGATAAATACGTTATCGTTTATGACCATATTATTAAGGTTAGGGATTTATGATTTTAAAATGTCACTAAATTAATCAAATTCCAGGAAGTACCAACTTTACTTTTACGCACTCGTGCTTAAAGTGACTTTTTACGCACGCAAATCGAATCGTGAAATGACAGGGTTTGATAAGCGAGTACAAAATGATATTTAGGTTCATGTTACATTTGTTACTGCTCCAGTCAGATTTGTTTAAAAATTTACATCTGTCTGCATATACTATCAGACCCTCTATATTTGGTATATGGCCTCCACTGCTCAACTCATCCCTATTTGTAGTAATAGTAAGTTCAAAAAGTCCGGTGTAGCAGAATGTTTCTTCAATGGGTGACCAAATCTAATTTGGAATGACAGGAGATAAGTTCAAGAATTGACGAGAACCCTTTTTGGGTGCGTTTTACTTCTTATTTTACTTTTAATTTAAGCCCTGATTTTAATATGTCTACCTTTCCTAAAAGATGCAGAGAGAAAGACAGGCGGCATACCCAGAAGTGCCTCTATAGAGGTTGCTGGCGCTGTACTCATCGCTCCAGGCAAGTTAGCCGCTGCATCATAACCGACGCATAATAATTGGTATAACTATTATCTTATTGATCCAATGGGTCAAATGTCATCCTGCACATTCAAATCTAAGTGATAGTTTTATCAAGTACGTTATTCAGATGAAGTTGGAAACGTTAATAGTAAAATAATAATGTCCTAGATCATTCAGATCCGATGCCAATATCAATTTCTCTCCAAGCAGACAATTGATTGGTCATCAAGTAAATGGTACTAGGGAAGTTTTGGAAGAATTTATCTTCAGTTCCTCCGCTTTGCACCACACCTTGACAAATCTAAAGGCATCTTCCCTTCTTTTGTGGACGGTACCCTCAAATATTCTGCATAATTAAAAGACATTGCAATACTACAACTGCCTGATTTGACGAAGCATCGATCTCTCTGGTTTTGAAGATGTTGCAAATGGATCGGTAATTACCAAAATTTACTAAATTTACTAAAAAGTATATGGATGCTAGTGTTTTTTTTCATTCTTCTTCATTCATTTTTTTCTGTGAACTAATGTTTATTCAAGTCATATAGAATTATTGAGGTTTTTAAATTAGAGTTATTGCACTGTGCCATGAATTAAAACTTCTTTCTTCACATTAAATGTCTTATAACGAAGTAATTTTAATATACTCTTGAACGACTATAGTTTATGATATATTTTTTACATGCTTTCTAGTACTTTATCCTGCCTTTGTTCCATTTATAATATATTACAAAGGTCGTAATTGGTTTGAATTCTTACAGATATCTTTACAAATTTTTTGTTGGAGAGCTTGGAGAAGGGTAACCGTATATTTTGTTTTAATATAGCATTAATTTAATTTAATTAACTTGAAGTAGTCATTACAATTAGTATTGTAACCTCTCATAGTGTCTACTGTCTGATTGCTGAGATAGAACGTTTTATTTGTTTTATAGTTATAAAATGGGTTCATATCCACGTTTTCGATCTAATATGATTTGTTGACATAGAACCACTCACAAATTACAAATTGAAAACGAACTATTTCACTTACATAGAGAAAACACTAAAATAAGATTAATTGTACAGTTCTGACTACATTTAATATTATTTATTAATATGGGTGTCCATTGTCATTTTGAAACGACGTGTGAAGTACCAAAACCAAAAAGGAATCGTAAGTTACGTGAATGGAAGTGCGAAATCCAATTTGAATAAACAGATGAAATATTCGTAACAATTCCAAAAAATTCGAATCGTATACCATTCAAAATTAAATGTTGCAAGACAATATACTCTTCTTCTCTTCAGATGTAGAGAATGTTAGTGCCAGCAACTGAACTAAATATGCTAACAATGAGTTATTTATTTGGATTTTCTCTCAGAAAATAACAATAAAAATATAAATAATCAACTTGTTTGACGAAGGCGAGTTGCTTGTCACGATT
The DNA here is from genome assembly GCA_023690525.1 of Holotrichia oblita. Classification (NCBI taxonomy): domain Eukaryota; kingdom Metazoa; phylum Arthropoda; class Insecta; order Coleoptera; family Scarabaeidae; genus Holotrichia; species Holotrichia oblita. The sequence continues at coordinate 100,000,891 of CM043019.1, forward strand.
AAAAGTAAGTATGGAATGTTTTCATCTTCTATGGCAGTTTTTTTTGTCTTCTACTGGTTCGCTAGTCTCATATCCAACGTGAAACAGGCTTACAGTCTTCATCTTGGTAGGTCCAGAAAATAACTGTGACGTTGGCCTAAATGGCAATATCTGTTCCAGACATCTTCAGATTATATAGATAAATGCTAAAAACATGCACCCCTAAGAGTAAATCCTGAGTTGCACCCCAACCAATAGTTTCCAAATTCGAAAGACTACGACTTAGGCTTAACATGGATAAACACGATCCTACAGATAAGATTGTGTCCCGTCTATTTCGTAAATTTTTTTGTGTCGCACCGTATGAAATATCTTCAGAACATTAAAGAAGATCCCCGCGAATTGTTTTTGGAACATCTTAATAACTCGAAAAACAAACTGCTCAAACAGGACAATTCTAATTTGTGCACATTTTCTTGCAATGTACTTTCTGTGATTGCTTTTAGGAAGCTTCAGAGCATACCAATGCAAAAAACTTGCATATATTTATTTAATTCTACAAGAAGAGTTTGAGATCGAATTTTTTTGAGCAACTGCGATTTCATTACTTTAAATAAAACGTGCAGTAGGTATAGTTTCTCTTCATGGAAAAAGAAATCAGAAGATAAAAATTAAATATCAAAAGAGCTTAGATTAAAATTAACAAGCGAATCGGTTAATTATGAAATACTACGTAAATAAGTATGGTACAGTGGTGATGTTTGATTATATTTCTGTTATTTCTTTTGTATATTTACGAAGAGACTATATCTGCTTATATAAAACATAATTCCCAGTTCATTTTAAATATCCAATGTTTACCAAAAGTGATATATGATCTAACGGAAGTTAAATGAAACATATATGATAATGTAACCTTGCATGTAGACATAATAACAATAATTATATTGAAATTAAAAGTTTCATTGTCTGATATATTTATATCGAAATATAGAGTGGAAATAAAAATAGACAGACTGTCAGTTATGTTGGTGTTGGTACGTAAGTTGTATCAAACTCTTCTACTAAACTGTGTTATCAGCAGATGTTGTAAGTAATTCGATTATTCCTTTTATTGTTCTTGTATGCTACATATTTTGCATGCACTCAATAGATGGAGTGGATGATGCAATATTACAAAGAGATTTATTTTATATAAGGTATAACATACCTTTTTCGTTATCTGCTATAATGCTTGAAGACAACCCAGTTACGGATAGAGATATATTATATTACTTATACAACAAGCACTATAAAAATGTATCACTTGTAAGTAATTTAGATTACATCAACCGAAAGTATCCGCTGAAAATATTGGTCCATGGCTGGACTGAGCATAATTACGTAGAATGGTATAGGAACACTAAAATAGCTTATTCAAAAAAGGGATTATACAATATAATATTAGTAGATTGGTCTTTGAAAGGTGATAATGATTATTTGACTGCTTCTAGAAATGCTAAGCCTGTTGGAGATAAAATAGGCGAATTTCTTGTTAATCTTAACAACAAAAAAGGAATACCATACAAAAACATGCATTTAATATCTCATTCACTAGGATGTCACGTAGCTGGATTTACAGGAAAGAAAGTATACGAAATTGCAAATAGAAAAATAGGAAGGATTACAGCTCTTGATCCAGCTGCTCCAATATTTGATTTGTTTGCTATGGGTCCAAGTAATAGATTATCTAAAGAGGATGCTACTTTTGTAGATGTAATTCATACAGATGGTGGTATGCTAGGATTTAATTACCCAATAGGAACAGTAGATTTTTTTCCAAATGGCGGTACAGCTGTACAGCCAGGTTGTTCATTATTAAAAGTAGACGTTAAATATGAAGATTGTACGCAATTTAAAGTAACGGTAATTACACAAAACTAAGTGTAATTGTTTCAGTGTTCTGCAGTCATGCAAGTAGTCACCAGATATTCATAACCTCTATAATGAACAATCGCAAATTTATAGCTAAACAATGCGATTCATGGGAAAAGTTTATGAAAGGTTTATGCAATAGCACTCAATCGGTTGTTGTTGGTGAAAGTGTTCCGGCAACCATATTTGGAAGTTACTATTTTGAAACGAAAGATGATGATATTATGTTATTGTGATAATGTACTGAACTTTTGAATAAATATAAGCATTACTATGGTGTTTTTTTTTGCTTCAGTTCTACATATTTTAATTTACTAGAAATATTATATATTATAAAACATTGATGAAGTTCTGATCTCTGTAAGTATCGAATAAACTTATGAATATCTTTACCCTTTAAGAAGGTACCTATTGTAACATAATCTGCCAGCACACTTTGACCAAATAGTGGTGTATTTCGAAACATTTACTGCTTTACCAGAAAATTTCCGAAAAAATATCGGTTTGGTGGATATATGTCACAACATATTTTATGTCGGCTGATTCCGCGTGGTGTCCAGCCATACGAAGAACCAACCATATTATATCGTTTGTAGTATTGTCGGTTTATTTAGTATCAGTTAAAAATTTTACCAGAGTGTGAAATTCTTATCCAAATTACATACTGATTTTACTTGTGTTAGAGATTTAACTAACAGCCTATATGTATAGTTATAAAAATGTAAACCAAGCCACTTAAGACTTTCTGGACAGACTTGTAATAACTATAGCGGTGAAATTGCAGTGTTGAAATTTAGGTTAGCATAATCTCTGCTTGGAGCTAAATATTTGAATGTAGCGACCACCCTCTCTTCAGCTACAGCTTGCTTGCTTTGCTTTTTTATTATCGGATTCACTAAATTCCATATTTCCGTAAAATTTTTGTAATCCATTCTCAAATAATTAAACAAATTGTCACGACTTAATGGGTTCTGTCGCCGGCTTAACCATTTTCTTTAACACATATCTTCCTTTTCTTGATATTAAAACAATTTTAATGACTTATTTTTTAATCAAATAAGATCTATTATGCACATGATCTCCAAAGTAAACAAAAAATATCTCATAAAATCAGCAGATATGCCAGACACTTTGTAGGTAGTAGCCAATTTTTGCGGAACTACTGGTGGATGTACTGGATCGGATGATTTGTGTCATAATGAACACACGGTGTTTAGAATATCAAAGAAAGATAGTTTGTTCGAGCATTTTAACAGATTACCTTCGATTTTATGAGTTTTATTCCAGACTTTGCGATATTACTGGGTATATATTTTCTATCATTCATACAAATTAAAACAGTAGAGAAAAAATGCTTTATTTTGTCTACAAATCATCAAACATTCAATATACAGCAACGGCGTTTGCAATAATAGCTTCTCTATTGAAATGCGTCTGCTTTATATTGAATGTTTTATGTATTGTGGGTAAAATAATGCGTTTTGTGTTTAACGTCTACACCAAGATGTGCAGTAAGGAACATCACTGTGAGTAACACCTGTAATAAGAATTGAGAAGAATCACCAATTACTTATTTATTGCTCCTAACAATTACAATAAAGTGGTGTCGTGGAACAGGTTTGAAAAATAATATATTCAGGTGACACCGGTATGGCCATAATACAGGGTGGCTAGTGAGAATGGCCTATTAAAAGTATTATACAAAGGGAACGGAATTTTAAAACAAAATTTTACAGTTGGATATGGTTGAATATGAACTATCACCTGAAAATATTTTGGAATAAATATCACTTCCAGTTAACCAGAAGTGGACATCAACTTCAATTTTTTAAATAGCATGTATAAAATAAATTACAAATTCAGCTTCTATGATAAATTTTACATATATTTCATGTATTATACCCTATACCTAGATGCCATTCCTTCTGAGATATTCACAATTAAAGAAAAAAAGTGACAGATATCGATTTTACTTTATAGTGATCCCACATCACGTGGTAGTAACAGAGACGAATGAAATTTTGCATACGGACAGCTGATACTGTGTAGTTACACAACATTTGAAGTTCTTCTTTGTAACATTATACAAGGTGTTTAAAAACATAGTTGCTTATAAATAAGTTCAATCTGCGGAAAGTAGATTTTTTTAATAGAAAGGTGTATATTTTCTTAGATATTATGATTCTACAAAAGATTCTCTTTTAATCCGTATTAGGTGTTCCTATACCTAAAATGGGCGGATAAGTTATAACGATTTAATTAGTCTCCGTAACCTGAAATACTCAGATATGTCAATTTACTGAAGCAAGGGTGCCTTAGCTCATTTGTTTTACGTACTTACTTGCCACTTATTTTGACGTCTGCCATTTTGCTAATCGTCTTTTCGTAAATTCTTCCCATCGAATTGTAGGAATAAGGGATCCTTTAGGCAAATAACACCAGACGCTATTCGAAGAGCAACAATGCCTTCGAATAGAAACAGTTGCCATATAGAACCGTTTAGATAACTTATTTGCGGGTCGATGGCCGCAGTGGTTAGACAGCTGACTATCGTTGTGGGAGGACGATAGGCGCCGGGGTTCAATTCTCTGGAGGGACGGTGACATTTTTTCAGAGAGTTTAATCCCGGATCGACTTGCCATTCGCTGTTGGGAGCAAAGTGATTAACAGCGCGGCATCATAAAAGGCGATATGATGCTGTCACAAAGCCAATTGAACACAACTTACACACACAAAACTATACCGCGAGAGTTGCTGTGATAGCCAGACAAACGATAAGCACCCACCACACATTATTATTTTAATTTTACCTAATTTGTTATATCTAATTATTTAGACCTTTAACCTTCTTAGATAATCTAATTTTTTTACTGATATTGTTCTTCACCATTGTTCTACGAACATATCGGTTGCTAAGACTTTTTATATCTTAAAAATTCTTAGAAATTTTTGCTGATCATTGGTTGTAAATGTTAGTATCTCTCACTAAACGTTCGATACGTAGAATGTATTTGACTACATTCACTTTGCATAATAAATAAATTCATCATTACTTGATTTGATCTATTCTCAATGCTAATCCATTATAACACCATATACCTACTGAGAATTGTATAGAAGCGAAAAGAATGTTATTAAGGGTAAATAGAAATTGTATGTTTTGTAACAAATACAATAATTTTTTGTTGTTGTAAAGTAAGTTCTCGCATTGTTTACCCTAATTATTGTACTGGTGCAGATGTATTTCTCTCAGTGTATGCGAGAACAACTAACTAAAATGATTGAGGTCAAAATAAGTGGCAAGTAACTATGTAAAACAAATGAGCTACGCATCCTTGCTTCAGTAAATTGACATATCTGAGCATTTTAGATACGAAGGTTAATCAAATCGTTATAACTTATTCACCTTCCATTTTAGATATAGGAACACCCAATACGGATTAAAAGAGAACCTTTTGTAGAATCAGAATATCTAATAAAATATATACCTCTCCATTTAAAAAAATCTACTTTCCGAGGATTGAACTTATTTATCAGCAACTACGTTTTTAAACACCTGTATAATGTTACAGAGAAGAATTTCAAATGTTGTGTAACTACACAACATCAGCTGTGCGTACGCAAAATTTTATTCGTCTCTGTTACTCCTACGTGACGTAATATCACTATAAAGTAAGATCGGTATCTGTCACTTTCTTTCTTTAATTGCCAATAACTCAGGAGGTATGATATTTAGATATAGGGTATGATACATTAAATATGTGTAAAATTTATCGTAGAAGCTGAATTTGTAATTTATTTTATAGCATGCTATTCAAAAAAATCTAAGTTGATGCCGACTTCCGATTAACCGGAAGTGATATTATTCAAAAATATTTTCATGTGATAGTTCATATTCAACCATATCTAACTGCAAAGTTTTGTTTTAAAATTCCGTTCCGTTTGTATAATACTTTTAATAGACCATTCTCACCAATCACCCTGTATAATATATATGTACATACTATAATATACAAATTTAAAACAATATTTGCCTCTCCGTCAGGAATCAAACGTGACAGATTTTCAACAAAATTATATCTACCTCGGACGGATTAGACCTGCAAATAAACTGCTGTCAACCTATGGTGCTTAAAGAACAAAGTTCATTTCAATATTGACAAGTGTGCCATTCTTTCATATACTAAGCTGTCACTACTGATCAACCATTATTCCGAAGGTGGTGCAATTCAAAGACTTAGACATGCTTTTTGATAGCAGTTATCTAGTATACCACTGATATCTCTAAATCTCTAGGTTATTGTTTTACCAGTCCAAACATACCTAAAACCCTGTATTATTCTCTAGTTCGCACGAAATACGAATGTGCATCCTTGGCCTGATACCCTTATTACGTTTATCAACAACTGTTAGTGGAACGAGTTTAGAAATGATTTTTGAAATACTTATCACATATCGTAGATTGGGATGGCTTGTTTCGACTTTGTGGATTCGACTACAATAATCTACGTCTGTGACATGCATTAACGTCATTGGGTCAAAGAAGTATTGAAGCTTCTGGTAAATTTCTCCCTAAACTTTTTTTTGCAGAAATAAATTGATTTCGCGAATTCCCCATTCAATATATCTATAACTACAAATACTTTCTATACACCCAAAGCACGCTCTAAGGTTATGACTAGGGCTTTGTTGGCTCATATGTGTCAAAATGCTAATAAATTGTACACTGATATATTCTTAAAGTAAAGTATTATCTTATTATTTTGCAGTAGAGAATACTTTTTGTTTGAGTTGAATCCATTTTTTGTTGTTTCGTTGTTTGTTTAAACATCTTCATTTCTCAAATTGCATACGTTTCAGCAGATTACATATTATGTTAACAATATTTGAAAAGAAGAAATTGTGGTCGATCTTAATAATAAAAGGATGCTGTGTTAGTATTACTTCAATTTAAACATTTTAATACATTAAAAATGATTTATCCATCGTATCATATTTGCTAACATACATATATTTAAGGTACACATTACCAAACATTACTTAGATATATACAACTATTTGTAAAAACCAACTTCCAAGTTATTTACAAATTACATAAATAGGAATATATAGGATTTGATATACTTATGTACAGTAATAAAATTATTGAATAATTATGCAAAATATTTCTTATAACTAGAGAATTATAAAAATTTATTTAATTTTATTAATTGTTTTATCTATTTACTGCTAATGTATGAAATACATTCGAAATATTAAGAGAAAAGTCTGAGAAATAACTTTAATTAATTGTAAAATTTTTAGCTCGGTGATGTATTCCATACATTTGCGTATTGCGTGTGAATATTTACATGATTTATAATTTGTTCAATTTCCACCTCCTGGTGGCATAATATTATTTGGAGTTTGCGTCTCGTCTTCTTCGTCATCATTGTCATCATTACTAGATTCTTTAACTTCATCAACCTGTCCCATTAAAGCTCTATACTTTTTGGCAATTGCTTCCCAATCCGTAACATGCTCAATTCTAGTGGTCTGCGCAGAAAAACTCAGTTGCGATCCTAACGGGCTTAGGTGGACCACTGATAGACCTCCTATTGAATCTTTTGGTGCAACTTGACTGCCTTTTTTCACTTTTGCTAACCATTTTTGGCCTGCTTTCGATCTTGGACTCATATGCTGTTGCCTTTGGAATCCTCCCATTATATGGACCAGACTTGTCCGTTTCTTTGCTCTAACTGTAACGTATTCCAAAATAACATTAGCAGAAATAGATTAAATAAAAGTGTGTAGTACGTACCACGCGCTTTACAGAGCTTAACAATGTAAAAGAGCCATGTAGTAATAAGATTTATAGGAGAGGGTGCTGAAGTAGTTCGATGCATTGATCTGATTAATTTACTCAAACCAAACTTCCATTCGATATCAGATTGTGCCTAAACATAATCAAGAAAAAAATCGACATCTAGATACAAATATGCATTCTCCAACGTGTTGTACATATGTATGTTAAGACGTACGGGTATTGTATGATCGATCAATGGTTGTACTAATGTTTGCTCAAGCAAATTTTAATATTATCGTGAATAATGTGATTAGGTATTAATATAATAAATTAATTCAACATTGTGCATCCGCTTAATGTAATAATTTTCTACTCATGAATTGAATGAACTATTAAAAAAAATAATTTATCATTCACATATAAATATAGTTTCTTAATTCATCTAGCACTGTTAATATTGTGACGTTGAAATTAACTAACATTTTTTGGAGATTGTCTAATAAATCATTACTATATAGCGGAAGTAATGGATAGTATCAGGACACCTATTAGGGCACAAAATTGTGGTAAGCATTCATTTTATAATTACTTTAACTAAACTTGTTCTAATGCCTGGTGTTAATTTTGTATAGATCCTAATCACCGCTTTTCAACCATCTATTTATTTGGTCTTTTCTTTCAGTCACTACCAGTTAGTATTTTTGTCTTGTAGATATATTTAACATTACTTTGTCTGTCCATATTTCTCAATCGCATGTAATCGGTGGGTAGAACAACAAACTAGAGTCCTTGGACAAAAAGAACAATGAATACAAAATACATATATTTTGTACTCCATTTATTATTCTTTTTGTTATCTTTATTTGTTTCAATCGTTGTTCGTTTATTTGGATCTCTAAATAAATAAAAACTAGTGTTTTTCGAAATTGTCTGTATTAGTTGTCTGTAGTATTGGTTGCTATTCTGCTTCTGTTTGTATATTTCCTATTATTATGTATTTAACGCTTATCAATGCATTTTTTTCATTTTATCATTAATATTAAGTCATCGATAAACGCAATCGCCTGATGGTTGTGGTATTTTTTTTGTTTTGTTTATACTAGCTCTAACTATTCCATAATACGATTCTCTTTACTTGATTTAATAACAGTTTTATTAAGCGTCGTAATTTGTTTTACATTTCCGTTTTAATCATCGTTTTCTGCCTAAACCTGTTTAAAATACCATAAAGAAAATATGTAGCAGCACCTGATGATTTGGTCTATTGCCGATCTAAATATTATCTAAAAAACTGCTTAATACTTTATTAGTTTGAACTTCCACATCTACACACTGCAGTTTAAAACGAAATAGCTGAAGCATCGGGTCGATGGCCGCAGTGGTTAGGCGGCTGACTATCGTTGTGAGAGGACGAAATGCGCCGGGGTTCAATTCTCTGGAGGGACGGTGACATTTTTTCAGAGAGTTTAATCCCGGATCGACTTGCCATTCGCTGTTGGGAGCAAAGTGGTTAACAGCGCGGCATCATAAAAGGCGATATGATGCTGTCACAAAGCCAATTGAACACAACATACACACACAAAACTACGTCGCGAGAGTTGCAGTAATAGCCAGACAAGCAATAGAGCTTACGGAGTCACTGCAACTAAGCACTCACCCAATAATCTTTACAACCCGCAGTTATATGTATTGACCCCTGTTTTATCTGTGATAGGTGCTAGTTACAGCGGCTTCTTGACCTGTATTGCTTGTCTGGTTACCGCTTAAGCCCTTGCTGTGTGAGTTGTGTGTATTAAATGTGTTCAAAATGGTTTTGTTACAGCACTGTCTCGCCGTTAATAGTGCTGCGCTATTAATCACTTTGCTCACAATGCATAGAATGGTAGATCGATCGGGATACAACTCTTCGAGAAAAATATCATGGCCTTTTAGGAGAATTTAACTCTGGCTCCTAACGTTCTCTCACAATACTAAGGAGCCACCTAATCACTGCGGCCTGCATAAATTATTTAATTAATGCAGATATTAAACTTTTGGATTCATTTTAAGGCATCTCACCTCTTTCGTAGAGAGTAAGAAGTTCTTATAAGTTTTCTTAACTACTTTCCTCATGCACTCCTCTACTGTTTACATTGTTTCACTTTTTATGCACTTCGTTACTTTTTAAATTTTGTATTCTGTTATTTCTTTATCCGCTGACGTTTTTATTTCTATTTTATCTTGTGATGCTTGTTCTAGTATAGCACTCCTTTCAGATCACGTAATAACTTTGTTTTGATATAAGTAATTTTCTTTTACTCTTTTTCTCCCGATTTGTTTATTTTCTAAAAGAATAACTTTAATTCTTTATTGTAAAATGTTTCAAACGTTTGTTTGAGTTTTAATCTTGCTGTCTTTTTTCCTTCGTTTCACATTCTCTTGTATGTTTTACTAGTTTTGCAAATAATAAATTCATTAATCATAAAGTCGTTTGGTTTGAAGCGTCCTGAAGCATATAAAAATATTAAAAAAAAAGACTGAAACAACTATTCATTTGTTTGCGAGCAAAACATTTCTTCTAAACAACTAAAAGGAAGGAATGCAAGAGAGTTGTGTTCGCTTTCGCTACTGATTACATTTAAGCCAGTTGTTCATAAAACAAACGACAGAGGTCAAAATAAAAAGTCCAGGTGAATTACAATTTCAAGCGGCTTTCAAATGAAGTTCCACTCCCTAGTTGCAATAGTTGCAATTTAAAAAGAAAATGACAATGGCGCCGAAATACTATCTGTACTGATTTTATCTCTAGTTATAGACTAAAAAAATATCTTCGAACTAATATTTTACGTATTCAAAATTTCGTTCGATACAGTATTGTCATTTAAAAGTTAATAGGGAAGTATGAGACTTTGCACGCGCACTATATACATACTAGTAAATAATTGGAATCAATCTAACAATTACGTATATTACGTATTTTTAAAACCACTGACATCTGCCATTTGAAAAATAAAGTCGGAAGAGAGGTAAAAAGACGTTCATACGGGGGATGACTAATAGAATGTTATACTTATGTCTCTATTCAAATGGATTTTACTGTAACCTCTTATCACCATTACTTCCCGAGTAAACATGTGGAAAAATAGATGTGAGACATCCTGTAGATCACATAACAAAAGGCCATATTTGTATTGAACGGATTATTATGTACAACTAATTTCATTTAGGAATGATAAATTATTTTGAAAATTTACTAACAACTTTCATCATAATACAATACTGATATGTACTACAAATAGTTTATTTAATTACGATAGTGTGTTTTATATTAGTTGGCTAATATTAGAAATGTGCTTTGTGTCAAAATATTTAGTCAAAAGCACGAAATACACTATTTTAGAAACCTTTAATGATCCAGCCCAACAGAACATGCGCGCATATAGCTAGCTTGTATAATAAGCGATTTGAAATGCAACAATTTAAAAACTGTATGGTATGTTAGTTCTATTGTGTACAAAATTAAATGCAACAACGTGCGAATATGTGATTTTTTAAATATTATAGCTTCAATTTGCTGGAAACGTTTCTATTTGCTTTGCATACAGTAGTTAAATTTTAAATAATTGTTCATAAGTGTATAACTTTACTTAACGAAATAGACAGCAGATACTGCACAAAATTACAAAATTTTTCTTTAGGAGCAGACCAAATTTCATTTTAACATTCCATATCGCTTAGAATACATAAATTTTGCGGTGTGCTAAAGGTTTTCTAAAGCCTTCCATACTGTTCGCTTATTTAAACACTGGTTTCCTTAATGATACTGTCAAAACCTTTGTGATTACTTGTTTTACCTGTATTCTCTGGTATGTATCGGTCATCATAGCTATGAGTAGGTTAATCAAAACTACCACCGACACCAGCATATAAATGCCGTAGATAATCTTAAACAAAACTTCCGTCCAATATGGTTGGTTGTTATGTCTGATGGTGGCATAGGATTCAATTTTTAGTTTATCGACGTCTGTTTGTCCAAAGATTGCGAAAAATAGCAGCTCAAAAGCTTTGATTGGGTTCTTATGGACTGGAATCAACAAAGCAACACGTTACATACACGTAAATTACCTGTATACGTTGATACGTGTCAGACATCATAGCAATTAGTAGGTTAATGAGTACAACCACAGAGACCAACATATAAATGCCGAAGACCACTTTGAATAGGTTGTCCGTCCACAGGGGTCGATTCAGTTCGCCATGTATATTCTTATTTATTGTTAATTCGTCGTATGTAGTTTGTCCGAATATGGCGAAAAACAACAGTTCGAATGCCAATAACGGGCTCATTACCACTGAGGACACATACATTATTCACCATCAGTGCATATCATCAATAACAGATTCGTCAAATATTAAAAGGATGTAAAAGAGCTAAACAACAAACAACGGACAAGATAGCACGCATACACATGTTGTACATATATTTTCTGTTGTTTCGTAAGAAACGTCAAATGAGTTTCTTATGAGCGGCAGGCTGCGATAAAATAACTAAAAAACATAAACAGCAGGCTTTATCTCATGCTAAAAATAATAGTCACTAGCACTAACAACCAATAAATAACAAATTCAAAAGTACTACCGTGTGAAAGTAAAGCCACGGAAAAGTTGTCGGTTTAAGTGTTGATTATTTTCTATGTATGTACATATTTACAGATTCTTCGTTGGAAAGAAGCTAGTTTGCAGCAGTACATGATGTTTCTATTAACCAAATTGTGCCTGAGTAGGTTGTAACGATTTGAAACTAATATTCTATTGTAAAAACGGAAAGTTGTAGTAATTGTTATGACGAAATTTGTGCAACGTATGACAATCAGTTTAGACATAAGAATCGAAATAATAATTGCAAGACTTGTGTAGGGTTCATTTGGTGCGATGAAATGGAAAACGACTCCTACAAACAAGAAATTACAAAGAAACTACGAAAATCCTTATTTAAATTCAAGTTAATTCGATGTAATTTTTGTACAGAAGATGGTGAAGTTTATACCCATAAAAATTATATGATACTCTACCCTTTCGCTACTGATTTCTTTCTAATGAAGGATGTGTGCTAAACTGACATTAGTATTGAAAATTAAATCCAATCGAACTCAAATTATAGCTACTCCAATAAGTGCCAACATGACAGCTGATTCAATAGTGTTTCAAAAGAATATAGGTACAACCCTGAAAATTAATGGTAGATTTGAACAGGTGGTGATAGCTGTGGATTCACATGAGCAAGTTTTCATGCAACGTTCGCATGTTTAATTCAAAATGAAGTTCTTTTAAGCAATAATTGTATCTACCTTCTATATTTGAAGCTTTCAACCACTAACATTTCAAAAATGGAAGATTAGCTATATGGGGCAATAATAAATAAAGAAAACTGAATGAATTTGCTTCATTCTTTTAATGACAATAAAGTTTCCATACTTCAACACTTTTGGGTATCATTCAAATGCTGATTGTTACCAACTTTTAGACAAGCAAAGATGATTGTATTCCTATTATATCCAACACCCTGGAAATGCTAAGATGTTTGCTGGACGTCAAAATTAATTTTTATCTTGATTTTCTTTCAATTTAGATGCTTTTAGAGAGGTATAAAGTGGACGGTTTCATCTACATTTCATTTTGAGAAATTAAAGATTGTATATTCGCCACTATGTTTCTTTAATTAAGTTTTGTTCCCAAAGGTTATTTTCGTCACCCACTTTTTTGTATTTGCATACCAGCCATCGTCACATATCAGGTATGGCAGGTAGTTGTTGCTCCAATTCATTTATTCAATTTCCTGTTTTCTTTTCAATTTACTTAAATTAATTACGTTCAGAATGTACTTCAGTTTAATTTGGTAATGTTCAAAATGATTTCGCGTGTTTAATCCGATAAGGAAATACATTTTCAGAATAAATTTTTTAGAAAAAATCTGTAGATATGCCAACGTATTAATTAAAAGAATCCAAGTATGTATATGATAAGAACAGCATATGAAATTCAAAAAGCTTCCCACCATTACAATCAACTATATCCAAATTCAATTTTGCAAGGGCATATTTATTCGCTCTAAGTGGTTGTTAGCTTTGGTAATAAGTTCACTTTGCTTTAACGGAATGATCGTGCAACTTATACCTTGATAGGGGCAGCACAGTTCCCCGTTCGCTAGTATACATTGTTGCCCGTAAAAGGGGACGCAAAAAATTTCATAAATGCTTCTTGCAAACCTTAATATCGTTGCCACATAATCCAAAGTAATGTAGCAATTGCAAAGGTAAACACAATTATTGCTTTTCTAATATTAAATTAAAATGCTGATATGAGAGATTGTTTTTATATTTGGATATGTGAAGCATTCTATAATGTAAATCTCGCTATCTATTCACACTGTAACGTTAGACGAATTAACTAAAGATTCAAGCGAAAAAACTTCTAAAATACTGTCAACAATATAGACCTATATAAAACGAAACCAAAGTATTAATTTTTCAATTTAGATCTCGCGATAAAGATTGCGCATGAAAAAATGTTGATAAAAAATCATGCAACAAAGATGCGAACTTGAAGAGATGCGAAAAGAAAAGGTCTATGTATAATAGAATGAATGCTCTGCTCACTTGATAAGCTTCTTAGATGCAATCCATCCAGTACAGTCAAACGAAATGCAAACCAGTTATCCTTGAAGTGGCAGGATCTTGTTCATTAAATACGAAGTTTTGTGGAAATGTGACCTTTGTCGATTTTTAAGACAACAGTACTTTCTATAATAACTGTTTAGTTTTTGAAGCCATTTCTGTATACATTATGACATTGATATTTCCATAAATTGTATAATGTACTGTACTGCCCAATAAGAGATAAGAATGATTGCGAAAGTTGAAACAAGCAATGGTTGTTCCTATCGAAAATTGAATATTTAATAGGAGCACTTGATTGTTGTTTCCAAAATTATGATTTTAACCTGATGAAAATCAAAACGAGATCTTTTGAAAATAGCATAGTAATTCTAATTAATTTAGTGCAACCGTTTCAATTACATTTCGCTTTTAAATGTAATATAGAATCTCCCGTAAAATATAGAGAAATAATTAGTTTTCCAGTTGAAATAATTAGGAAAGAAAAAATTCGGAAGGATCTATTATTTATTGGTTTCTTTACAAATCTAATTTAGCTAACGTTGAGGATTTTTAAATAACAGCAGACAATTGACACACAACATTCACACACATAAGACGAAAAACAACGCATTAGGCCTTATTTGTTCTCAAATACTTAGGGCCATTTTTAGTAAAAGCTACACATGTTAGCCGGTCGGCGCGTGTAAAGACAATGAACACCACAAGAATTTTGATTTGGCCATAACGCCAAACGACACCTGAACAAACACAAAAACATGGACACTATTGCACATTGAGGGCAACTTACTGCCCGCCGGTTGACTGTGTTTACGTCGAATACCGGCGTGGGAATGTGGAGCGTGTCTGTAGTTTTCCAACCATTCAGCGTCTGGATCTATTGTTGTGGTGCTTCCTGTTTCCAACTCTACGCCCGTAAATTATTTTACACATATGTACATTAACTGATATGTATGGAATGGTTTTCATTACGTTCAAAATTAATCAGAAATTTATTTAATAAGAGTCTAAAAATTATAGGTTTTCGCGGCGGATTACAAGAAAGGATACAGGTCTCTCGAATTGCTATTCAATAGCATTTACACTTGATATTTTTTGAGAACGCTCTTACAATATACCGAATACTGTTCTAGGTATGTGAATAATTTTATAAAATATAGGAACGCATCAAGTGTATAATGATCTCATATATAATTCTGAAAAATGAAAATGGACAGCACGATCTCAATAAATATGCAATAACTTTTTTGATTTTTAGGTACGTTTTTGTAGTGGGCTATATATCATTTACAAAAAGGTATACATATTAAAATTTTGAATAAAACACTAATACCAAAATATTTCATTCGGATTTTCATATTGCTTATATCTTAAACATCTAAGAGGTATAATTATTTATCTTCCGCTTGTAGAAGATATTAATTTAAACTTCATATTCACGTTCACTTCGCGAGCCGGATGCCTGCAGTCCAATTCCTTCAATTTCAGCCGGATACATAACTATTGGTATCAAGCTGACGCTGTATGAGTATCAGGCGACCGGCCGACAGGCTGTACGTGAATAGGCACTATTAAAATATATCCAAACTGAGAAATGATAGGTAGCAACATCGTATCGATCGATCGATCGATCGATCGATTTACATAGTTGTTAGCAATTGCTTTTCTGTCAGGGATCCTGACCTTGTTGAGTTTGTTTATAGTCTCTATCCTTAACGCATATTGGTCAAAAGGATAGTCATAGCGAGCCTTTAAAATCTTTCCTCATTAAAGACGGCCATGCTTTTTTTAATGATTGGTGATAATGCATGCAATCAGTAAAAAATGTATAATTTTCACACTTTGATTATATCATCGATGTGTGAAATAATTATTAGTAATTTAGTTTTTGAAAAAATGTTTATTAGAGCAAATATTGGAAATGTTTACCATACTGTAGAAGAGCAGTTTTGATATGTTTCAATTCTTTGTCAATGTTGTCGGGCTGGGAATTTGAGAAACCGCGATGTACAGTGACCACAGATCACTAACATCTATAGATACCCGACGCCCGTGCATTAGGTTTAAACCGAATACTGGAGCGCCTCTGGTGTTTGAAGGAAAGAAGTAATTTAATTTAGCGGTAAATTCAAACGGACGTCAGTAATAACTTGTGAATGATTTATAATAGTTATTTGTGTATTTAGTGACACATTATTGCGCGAGAGCAATAATGTCCCTTTTTGCCTGTAATACATAGAACATTTTTCTAGAATCACTTAATAAAGCGAAACTGTTTAAATCATAAACTTTATTGTAAAATACTTATAACAAATGGTCAATAGAATAGACTACAATAATTCACTTATCGGCATTATTTGTAACCTGGAACCTGAAAGTGACGATTTTGGTGCCTTGGCTTTCTCGGGAAAATAGGCAACAAATACGGTTTCCAAACATTTACATATTTTCTTCGCATTACACCATTCTATGAAGTGGTCGCTTCTCATTGTCTTTGATTTTTCTGACAAAAAATTCAAACTTACGGCTCTTGCAGCACTTCTGATCTTAGGAAGTGTACTCAGAATATCACTATCAGTATTTTCTATAATTTTCTTCAAATATATTTTAAGTTAACGCGCAAATTGCGAGAAATTCTTGTGCTTTGCGATATGTCAATTTGAATGTTACATAGTGGTTGCTATTGACAACACGCAATTTTCAGACTTGATCGCTCTAAAGCGATAAAGTGACAGTCAGTGACGGTCATGTGACGGTCTTCGGTACCTAAACATCAACTTTTCGTTGCCAATGATAAGCAAAAAAGCATTCTTTGTCAAGTGATTGCAGAAAAATATTTTTATATTTATTATTTCATGATTTGGTATTATGAGTAAAGATAGTCGCTTAAGTGATCACAATTAAACCTCGAATGGCTCCATCTATTGTTTGAAGGAGCAAACCACCCAGCTGGTACAATCTGGTTCCATTTAACTGAAACGTCTATAAGTGTAAATGGTCTGTGACAGTGACCTTCAAAGGTATCCGGACACGACTGAATAGAGAAATACCTTGCGCTCAATAGTTTATTCCAAAGAGCAGCAGGGTCAGCTTACTACCCGCTGAGTGTAACCGTAGTTTGTCGCTCTTACAATAACATTGCAATATCGGGTGTCCGTAAATGATTGAAGCTGACAGCTACTGTCAAATTTTAGTTAAGTTTGTAACACTACATTTGATTACGATCGCAAGCATTAACATTAGCGTACCATGCGGTAGTCAGTTTCAGCATAATCATTAAAAATTGTTTCTTAATATCAAATACAATATTATTCCTTTTGGAAACGTTTATTGCTAATTAAAATTAGTTAAGAACATAATTATAAAAAATTATAGTTATAACAATGACAAAAATACAAACCCAACGAAAATATAGACGTGCGACTATGGCTAGAGAGGAATAAACCACCTGACATTCTCAGGGTGGTAAACTTTAAGCACAGATATTGCTTACATTTTGACAGACGTCAGCTTCAAACATTTACGGACACGGTGTATATAATTGCATATATGTACATATATGTATACACGCTAACAACTTGAACTACGAAAGCCTATTGATAGGAGAGGGTGATGGGAGTTAAAATTAAATGTATTCTCAACTTTTTATATGACAAGAATGTCAGTGGTTATGTCAATTACTTTACCGAACCATCATACTTTATCCTAAAGTGTTATCAAAATGTTGCTGGTTGTTTATTTAGCTACTTACGTATATGTTTTTGAATATAAGCGTGTAGAATGTGCTAAAGAAAGTTTATATTATGGGAAAACCGAAATGCATTGTATACTAATTCCAACTAAAGAACCACTGACATTCCGGTCATATGAATTTTTGCTTTATAAAGGCTGTATAAACGAAACACCCTGTATAAACGAAAGCAATTTTAAGCTATCGGTCCCCTTAACAATGAAAGCACTTTCATTTTAAAAGTTTTTTTATCTTCAACAGGTGTCGAGATACCGACCGACACTTGTATATCGTTCCCTTCCTCTAGAATAGAACATTATTTATTCTTTCTATTTACTTTTAATTACCCGATACATTATAAAATGACATAATTACGAAATAACAACAATACAGGCTTAATGACATTTTTATAACTTCCGGTTGACGTCACATTGACGTCACAATCACATTTTAACGACCTAAGGTAGACAAACTCGAGAATGACGTTGAATAGCGGTTCAGTTGACCGTCGACAACGGTAGAGGTATCATCTATAGAGACGGTTGTGTTATTTTACATCGGACGAATTGAATTCTTGTAGTTTTACTGAAATTTTGGGAATCGTTTCTCGTGAAATTACGAATGGAAGTTATCGAAAGATATGTCGTGTTGTCCTCTCTCCGTCGATAGAAGGACGAAGGTGGTTAATTTTCGAATTACATTACTGGAGATGATGGCTGCGGTGTAAAAGTGGGAACTACCTGATACGAACGCTAGTTCAAACTCAAATTTTGCTTAGATGCAACGAGGTGTACGTTAGTGCGAGTTCTCCCTCTACCGCCCTTGTGTTCGTCAGATTCTCTCTCTTTGTTTTGACACTCGGATTATGTCTCAAAAGTCTAATTTATCTAATTTATATCACGTTTGGGCTAATTAATGGCCCCAGAATGCCAAAAAATGCGTTTATATTAGAACTGTTTTTATGGTTGATGGTTTCGTAGGTCGGTTCATATCCAAGGTTTGGGTATTGCGTTGAATGTTGGTCCAGGTTTTGAAATAAGTGTTAAGTTACTTAAGGAGATATTTGTCTTATTGTTGATGGTTTGGTAGGTCGTTTCCGATAGAAGGTTTGGGTAATGCGTTGAATATTGGTCCACGTGTTGGGATAAGTGTTAAGCTACTTAAGGAGACCTTTGTCTTACTGCTGATCGTTTGGGTATTGCGTTGAATGCTGGTCCGCGTTTTGAAATAAGTGTTAAGTTACTTAAGGAGATCTTTGTCTTACTGTTGATGGTTTGATAGGTTGTTTCCGATAGAAGGTTTTGGTATTGCGTTGAATGTTGGTCCACGTGTTGGGATAAGTGTTGCGTTCTGAAATTAGTGTTAGGTTACTTAAGGAGGTCTTTGTCTTATTGTTGATGGTTTGGTACGCCGTTTCCGATAGAAGGTATTTGCAAAATGTTGAACAAGCCTTGAGATAAGTGTTAAGTTACTCAAGGAGATCTTTGTCTTATTGTTAATAGTTTGGTAGGTCGGTTAATATCGAAGGTTTGGGTATTGCGTCGACTGTTGGTCCACGTGTTGGAATAAGTGTTAAGCTACTTAAGGAGATCTTTGTCTTACTGTTGATCGTTTGGTTATTGCGTTGAATGCTGGTCTGCGTTTTGAAATAAGTGTTAAGTTACTTAAGGAGATCTTTGTCTTACTGTTGATGGTTTGATAGGTTGTTTCCGAGAGGACGTTTGGGAATTGCGTTGAATGTTGGTCCAGGTCTTGAGATAAGTGTTAAGCTACTTAAAAAAATCTTTGTCTTAGAGTTGATGGTTTGGTAGATCGGTCCGTATCGAAGGTTTGGGTATTGCGTTAAATGAAGGAACTACCTAATATGAACGCTAGTTCGAACTCAATTTTTGCTTTGATGCAACGAGGTGTACGTTAGTGCGATTTGTTCCTCTACAGCTCTTGTGTTCGTCAGATTATCTCTCTTTGCGTTGACATTTGGATTCTGTCCGGGTGAGTGCTCTAATGGCATAGTTCCGCTGACACCACATACCCTCGTGAGGGTCTATCAACCGATCAGAGAGTTTTGACGTCGGTGAGAGTCTCAAAAGGGACAGACTCAATCTAATTTATATCGCACTTGGGCTAATTAACGGGCCCAGAATGCCAAAAAATGCGTTTATATTAGAACTGTTCTTACTGTTGGTGGTTTGGTAGATCGGGCCCTATAGAAGGTTTGGGTATTGTGTTAAATGAAGGAACTACCTAGTATGAACGCTAGTTCGAAGTCAAATTTTACTTTGATGCAACGAGGTGTACGTTAGTGCGAGTTGTACCTCTACACCTCTTGTATTCGTCAGATTTTCTCTTTTTGTTTTGACACTCGAATTATATCCGGGTGGGTGCTCTAATGGCATAGTTCCGCTGACACCACATACCCTCCTGAGGGTCTATCAACCGATTAAAGAGGTAGACGTCTATGACAGTCTCAAGAGGTCAGTCTCAATCTAATTTATATCTCGTTTGGATTAATTAATGGCGGCAGAAAGCAAATGCGTTCATATTGGAACTGTTCCGATTGTTGATGGTTTGGTAGGTGATATTTTGTAGATGTTACAAATTGTTAGGATTGTATGTATCATATGCATTTAAATACACATTTTTTCAAAATTTTCGTAGTATTTTTTCGTAAAGATAATACGAACTATACAAAAAAAACAGCTTACGGTTAAAATTAACATGGGGTCTCTCATCGTAATATTTGTTACGATAACCTTCAATCTGTAGCTCAGCCATTTTTTAACTATTATTTTATTGTGGTTAATATCTATCGCCGTTGCGCTACAGATTGTTTTTCCTGCCTTGTAAACAAATCATTGAACAGAATCGATTGTGAGCTTCGTCGCTTAATCGTATGCATTAAAATTCTGTTGCAAATTCCTATAACGAAGAAGATATGAACGGTGTTTTGATTGTGTCATTTTCAAGCGATTTGACGTATTTAAATCTGAATTGTTTTTAAAATGTTTGCAAACAATTTTGTGAAAATCAAAAGAGTGAAAACTATCAAGAAATATCGTAGGCAATTTGCTAGAAAACTGTGAAAATTTTAGATGCCAAATATCGTTCGAAGTTTATTTTTGCAGTTATCACGTTCGGATTGTTTCGGATTTCTTGGGAAATGTCAAAAAAACTATAGGAAATGGCAATAACGTCAAAAAATATGCAAAACATCAAAACTATGTATTTAAAAAATTATAATTACTTACATTTATTGTCTTTGTAAAAGGTGCATCCGATCAGGCACGGCCCTTAGGCATACATAAACGCTGAAGGCATGTAAGTGATCTTAAGTATTAGAATACTTTTATATGTATATGTATATACATGCTAACAACTTGAACTACGAAAGTCTATTGATAGGAGAGGGTCGTGGGAGTTAAAATTAAGTGTATCCATTTTACTATTGTCAACTTTTTATATGACAGGAATGTCAGTGGTTATGTCAAATACTTTACCGAACCAATGCCGAACCATCAAATTACCCTAATGGAATACACAATTAATGAAAAAGTGCAAATTATAAAGTGGTTTTATAATTTGCCATAGTATTTGACATTCCTGCCATACAAACAGTTGACAATACTAAGATGGATACATTTAATTTTACCTCCCACTACCTTCCTCTATCAATAATCTTTCGTAGTTCAAGTTGTTATCCTGTATATTATTGTACAGCATTTTGGCGCGCACACACACACGAACATACATACATACATACGTTTATTAATTTTTACTAAAACGGACAATCCGAAAAGTCTGTGTGCTTAGAACAACTATTTCGCTCACTTAACGCTACAGTAGATTGAATTCGTTAATTCTAATATTTTAATTTATGCTATGTTTACGCATATGCGTCTATATAATGCAATGGTATTGTAAGAGCGACAAACTACGATTACACTCAGCAGGTAGTAAGTTGGCCCTGCGGCTCTTTGGAATAAAGTATTGAGCGCAATGTATGTATTTCTCTATCTAGTCGTGACCGGATACCTTTGAAGGTCACTGTACTAGAGACCCGATTACTGATTGCTTTTGTGCTCGGTGATGATGTGAGCTGGCATGAAGATATCTATGGGTATATGTGGGTTTCCTGTACACGGAGTGACCTAAACAACCATTTGGTAGACGAGTAACTAATACATCAAGGAAAGGCAGAGAACCGTCTGTCGCAATCTCCATGGTGAACTTGATATCGAGGCGTTGGCTATTGAAGAAATCCAAGAAAGTAGGTAGAGTGCTTTTACCATGTAGCCAGATAATGGAGGTGTCATCCACGTATCTTACCACGTTTTTAAATTTGCATGTCGCAAAGCAGTGGTCTCAAACGCCTCCATGAAGATATTAGCTACAACTGGAGAAAGTGGGGATCCCATAGCGGCGCCGGAGGTTTGATGATAGTATTTTCCTTGGAAGGTAAAGTACCTTGAAGTAAGGCATTACTCGATTAGCTTGGCTAAGTCTGGGGATTGGTTGTCATGGGTCAACAATTGGTGGATTATAGCGACGGAATCGGTGACAGGCACTTTTGTGAAGAGTGAGGTAACATCAAAACTGACAAGAAGATCTTCGGGTTCGCACAACATAATGAAATTTTTGAAAAACTGCTAGAATAATTCATTTCGATGTCTTTCAGAAGTTACGATTTGGTTAAAAAATATAGCCCCAATAATTCATCTCCTTGAAACTGATACCCAGACGCCTATTTTTGTGGATGTAATGATTAATTTGTGAGAGTTTGCTGCAGACCACATTCTCATATTTTGCTTATTTAAATAGCCAGACAGATGGCATAAAACCTCATCAGCAAAGAAGCGTTGTTGAGGATGTTGTTATTAATAATGTTACGTAAAAACCATTGATAGGACGGTGTTCTTGTATGAAAATCTACGTGCCTGATTCATAAACAACTTAAATTTTATAATGAAACAACTCTTCTTTTAAAACGGCCTAACATGTTTTTACTGACAACTAACAACTTGCAATTATTTTTTTAGGTTAGTTGTGCATGTAAGGCTGCGTGGCGAAATCTCTACTGTCTACTGTCCTCTAAGCAATCTGCGATTTGTTTTTTAGGTACTCTACTGCTAGGTTTAAGAGTTATTGCTCTTTTTAACCACATTTACCACTATACGGTCTCTTCACTATACTAGTACAACTATTTAAAGCAAGTCTTTAGTAAATTTTATTTGACTATGTAGAGTCCGTTAAATTTTAGTAATAACAATTTTACCTTGTAATTATTCTATTTTTTGTCTTCTATAATTAATTAATTAGTTTGCTTATTGAAGATGTAGTCACGTCAATTTCTTTTAATGCACAATTTACTACTTTTCTTTTTATATTGACAGGCTCCAAGTAAAGTAGTCCCTGAATACCTAACGTCTTTTGCGTTGACCCGTCTTCTAATGGCCGGCACCATTCGAACTGTTGCATGGGATGGGAATCAAGTTTTAAGAGATGTTTGTCGATTTATTTCGTAATAAACATTATTACTTTTTACTTACTGTTTTTTTTTCTTTATTTCTTTCACTCTATATTTTTGGATAGACTGTAGGTACATCTTGATAACACGGGTCAACCAAAAATTTTTCGTTCTTTGTCCTGCTTATTTTGTAATTTATCGATTAATTATGCACAAAAACGAAGATAAAATACCTTTTTTGGTATAAATTTGCTTTTGTGATAGTTATAGTAATAGTACTCATTTTTGAATTTTTTTTACATTCGAAATTACCGCAAGTTAACGACACTTAATCATATGAACTAATATTAATAAACCAAAAAAACACTAGTACCTAAACCCTAAACCATAGTTTAAGTATACTAACAAAAGATGAACAAAGAATAGGAGCACTATATTCAACGGTCATTGCCTGTAAGAACAGAACTTTGTGTCGGAAATCAAAACCTAACATTTGAGGCGATTGTTGAAGCGGAAAAAAATCTTAATGCCACCTCTGCACATTAAGTTAGGGTTGATGAAACAATTTGTTAAAAAACTGGATAAATCTTCAGAAGCTTTTGGATATCTGAACATTTTTTTCAGAAGTTATCAGAAACAAAAGTTAAAGCTGGGATTTTTATTGGTCCGCAAATTAGACAGATTTTCGCCGATGAAAAATTTCCAACGTTGCTGAATTGTACTCAAAAAGCGAGTTGGAACGTTTTTAAAGCAGTAGCTTATGGATTTTTAGGAAATAACAAAGCTGAAAACTACGAAAAGTTAGTTGCGGATATGCTAAAAAAAATTAAGGCCATGGGGTGCAGGATGTCATTAAAAGTACATATGTATGCTGCTTCATGCTCATTTGCTCATGCTCATTTAGATATTTTTAAAAACAACATGAGAGTGTATTCGGAAGAGCAAGGAGAAGGTTTTCATCAGGACATTATGAGCTTCAAACAACGTTATCAAGGTCAATACAATGAAAACATGATGGAATACTATATTTTGAGTTTATTGAGAGAACGTACATATGAATGATAAAGTAAAAGCGTGCACTTTTAAATTATTTTCCATTTTATTGTAAGTTATTTTGATAGTAAAACAATAAATATAATAAACATATTTATTTGAATGGTTTCATCTTGAATTCAAACCACAGATTTTGAAAACTATTGTTCAATCGGTCTCCTAAACACAAAAGCAAACTTTTTCATGTCATATATTTTTTTTTCGTCTAATGACGATCTAAAATATCGAAATTTTATGCTTTAAAGTTTAGGACACATTTTGTGTTGACCCGTGTAATTTATACAGTAGCCCTAAATGAATTGATTCACCATTACGTACTGCGGATCGGACAATTATTTTTATAAAAACCAAAAAAAAGCCTATAATAGGCGCTCAGGGTATATTGGTTGGTTGTTTGGTTTTTATATTCTGGTATTTCCCGAAATTATTTTTTATATTAAAATTTTTATTAATTTTACATTTCATTTAAAAAAATTGTTAATCTGAGAGCCACTTTGTCACTGACAGCTATCATAATTTGAAGTACAATAATTTATAAGTGCTGCAGTGTTGTCAATCTTACTAAAGAAAATACTACAAATACAGCTTACTATAATCAGGAAAGACTTCGAAGGCATCATAAACTACTGTTTTATACATGTTACTGCAAAGTTTTAAGTAGTAGATGTTTTTATTTAAATAAGGTTTATTGGCATTTAACTTAATTTAATTTTGAATGCTTGGAGGTATTATGTCACGATTATATGCAATAACAGGAGGCAGGTTAAACCTGCTAAACCAATTTTTCAATCGATAATGTATCGTCCAAGAAGTCGGTGAGTTGTTTACATAATGTGCTAACTTATTGATGTGTACATATGCAAATGAAAGTTATTGTGTCCATTTTCTTTTTCTAGTCATTTTTTGTATAAAGAAGTGGGAAAAAATCCTTTTCATTCCAAAACAAATCATACACTCATCTACAAAATTCTTGAATAATATATACAAACTTAATTTTATTAGAATAGTACTAAATAGTCTTTAGATTAAAATAAGAGCTACAGGGTATATTCTGCCCTGCAGCTGTTATTATTACTTGCCCTTTCTGGACATGTTAGTAATTGAAATGGCCTTTGATTGCTTTCGTTCTGCAATGCGAGGTTGTTCTACATATTGTAATTGTACAGAATTTGTTCGATTTATGGGTTATTTTAATTAATCCTACACATGTTCGGTAGTATACATACCTATTCTAATTATACAATGTCGAATGAAATTATTCAAACATTTAACATCAATTTCAACAAAAAAATATTCGATAATTTTGTTAATGAGTGTGTAGTTATTTCACTTAAAAGTTTTGATATGTATATTTTACACCATCCCATACACAATACAGAAGATAAAAGTCAACAAATTTTCTCCAGAGAGGATATACATACATATATTTTGCAAAATATGTTGAACTTAATAGTTAATAGTGTATTAACAAAGAATAGAGAGAAGACAACAGTTTGACAAACTGAATACACCCAAACAGAAATTTCTGAGTATGTATTTTATTCATCATCTTTTCGTTCTCTAATGCACACGCTCATATTAACTATTTGAGTGTGTCAGTTTGGTTCAAGTAGTAAGATAAGAATGTATATACATTGAAGTACTTTAAAATTGGGAGAACAGTTTTAGAGTAGTTGTAATATTTGCGCAACATTTAACATTTAGTATGTTAACTAACGCAAATATTAACACCAAATGTATGTAGATATATTGTTTTGCTCTAGCTGTTTTATGTTGCTTATACGGCTGGACTGCACAGATGCTCAGTTTTTATCTATCTATAATTTTATTAGCAGATTGCGCCAGTACTTACGTAATGCGACTTATTGGTGTTACTTAAACTCCTAGCTAATTTGTATTTAATAAATAAAACAATGAATAACTTTCATAAATGTTTTTGTACAGGTGTGATCCAGGTACGTTTCTACTTTCTGATAGTTTTTATCTAGTATTCTAATGTTTCAGAAATAATTTTCTAGTATACTTGAAGTACATTTCAGTTGAAGTTTAATAAATTAAAATGAATAAAATCTATACGTTAAATATCTAGTAATAAGTGAGCAGGTATAAGTGTAGATCGGATTAAGTAAGTGCTGGTTATAACCTTGAAAGATAGGCCATCCATACAAGCCGGCACTGCCTTTAATAGTATCAAATCGATCAGTCTTTAGAGTGACAATGACAATTATATATCTGTATTCATCTGGCTTTTAAATGTATTTACATGTATAGTAAAAATCGCTTTAAATAAAGATATAATTAAATTCCTTACCTTCTTCAAACGGTTTTGTGTATGGTGGTCTTGGTAACTGTCTCACTCCTTGTGCATCTAAATTCTTGAACGGTTGATTCAATGCAACGAAATGCATCGAAAAACCGAATACGAATATAGCCAACACGGCCAGAAATCTTCCCAAATCTTTCATTAAATTGCCAATAATTATGGCCCATGGCCCAAAGAGATGATGAAAGGAAAGAAAATCCAGAATTTGAACGCATGCCAACAAAAACGATAGAGCGAACAATTGATTTCTACAGTACATCAGTGTAGGCCAATATCTTTCTTTAACCCACACCAATCCCAATAAATGCGCTCCAACACCAAAAATTCCAAATAGTAATACGGATAATTTTATCCATCCCAATCCAGATTTATCGCTAGGATTGGTTAATTCAAATAATAATAATCCACTTAGCCAAATTAGTAAGATCCATTCGTACCAATAAGGTAATAAGCTTGCTCTAACTACTGGGTATATGGGAAAGATGGCCACCAGTAAAAGAAACAGCATTAGATAGACGTGAGATGTCAGGTACGACATGAACTTAATAATAGGTACTTTATGATACTTATGTCCTAGTGGAAGAGTAAACGTTATCCATATTGGAGGACAGAGTATGAAAGCTATAAACAACAACATCGTCCTCCATGCTGTCCAATTGAGCGCTCCTCTCCAGAGTTCCTAAAAAGAATCATTAATTGAATAGTTTGGCAAATTTTGTATCAAAATATAAATATATTAATAAATGCATTATGATTTCTATATCACTTTACCCATTTTTGGAAAATTATTAACTATAATCATGTAAAATGCGAATACTGGCCAATTTATTTTTTTCTTGTAATTATTTTGTAGATGTAACTTTACTAACTTGTTTCGCGTAAATTCGAAATCATTTTTAAATAAGCGGAGACGAGATAATGTAGACTTACTTTACTTTGTAAATTATTGCAACTCAAATAACATTCAATAACAATAACATGTTTATATTTCAAATTATTTAATTGCTTGAATTTAGTTAACTGATTTAATGATTGCGCAGTAGGGTACTACAAATTTTTAACAAGAGGCATATATCAGGTATATCAGGTATATTGCCTTAAAACAGAAAAACGGCAAGAAAATAGAAACACTATATATAGAGACACTATAACAATACAGTACTCACAAATAACGACAGCTAACAGATAAGTGCTGACTGATGTGGACACTATAGTTCTGACAATAGACAAGTAAATTCGGTATTGACCATTCATGGAAATAGATATATAGTTCCAACCAGTGCTGCTGGTTGGTAACCCCATTAGTTTTTACAGTTTTACGAAGATATCACGAGACAATACTATCATTGAACGACCTCTACGTTAAAGAATTGGTTCAAACTTAACAACAAACTAGGGAGCTGTATTAATAAGAAAACACACCTGGTCCGATGCAGAAAATACGGGATTATTCCCCAACATATCAAACAATCCACTACGAACTTGAATGCACACGGGAAGAAATTAAGAAGAGTTCAGGATTTCAAAGATAGGTTAGCTGAGTGTACTTTAAATTTCGGATCATCTAAAATCGACCCTATACTTATTTTAAATATGTAATAAATGTTTCGAAATATGGAAATATATTCTAAGGATACAAGGTCCAGCAGTGAAGCGGTAAATTTTGTCCAATAGTTTATTTTCTACTCATGAGGGGCACGGAAGTTTTGGATTATTTTTTGACACTTAACAAGTGTTACCTAATCATTTCAATATGTCACGACATGGACGAGTGTTGTGCACTCATGCAATTATGTCATGGATAAAAAAGTTTTAAGAAACTAGTTCCATATTCGAATATCAATAGCGAGTACTTCACAATGTAGGAAAACATAGTCAATATTAGAATCATGAAAATCTAAGTGAATTGTATAAAAACACATTACATAGTTTGCAAATTACGGTATGGTAGGCATTTTCATCATCTGCCATTATTGGGCCATATTTTTTCCAAGAAAATAGAAAAAATGCTACAGCTGTTAATGCTGACCAAACATAACCGCAATATCTTTGATGAATAGGTTTCCACAAATTATTTTTTCCAGCAGGGTGGGTCTACAAGATATACTGCTCATGTATCTATGCTCCTTTAAGAGAACTGTTCACGGATCGAGACATCGAAAAATGGTGGCCTCCCAGATTTGTCCGCATATGATTTCTTTTTTGGTGGACTTCTGAAGAGCTGTGTGTACATTATTGATAGAGCGCAAACCATTAGAAGAATGTATGCGTAGATCTGGTTTACACTTGAGAGATAGTATTTTTAAAAAGAAAAAAATCTCAATAAACTTTTCATTAAAAAACTTAGTATTTTTAATTATCCTACTTCACTGGCGGTATAAACTGATATAACCTCAACTTATAAAAACGCTTAAGTGGCATATGAGTAACACCATATACATATATCAATGAGCGACAGCGTAGTGTAAAATTGCGTCAAAATCTTGCACCCAATTAAATTTCATCTTCGAACGACTTTAATCATTTGTATTTTAATGAAATATAATGACTAAAACAGGTTATTCAATTTATTTTTACATAGCTTTGCTTTCATCTAGCTAAGTGACTCTAGTATGACAAATATGAATATATGTACTTCTTAGAAATGCAAATACCCTGTTGTAATACGACCTTCATAGATCGATAAATCAATCGCTTATATGGAAAATACAGGAAAAAGAAGTACTGCTAAATAAATAACTTAATATGAATTTATCAACAGTTAATTTTTTTAACATGTATATAACTATTATTAAAAATTACCTAGTTTTTACCTGAAGATATCGTTGAACGACTGTATGTGCGATAACTTCTTTTGTTCATTTTCGATAAGAACGTCAAGGAATTCGACATTTCTGCGATCAGTTGCGGTTAAAATTCTACCAGCCGAATCTGCACCAGCAGCTAACGCTAACAATTCAGTAGCCATTGCTTCGCAATGCTTTCCAGCAGCAATGAGATCTTTCGCTCGCTCTTTCTCTTTATTCGACAAGGTAATCAATATGTTAGACAACTTAGCTGCGGTATCAACAGGTGCAGGTGAAACTAGTACAAATTCTTCCATGGGCCTGTTATTGTGGTTTTTCGAGCACACCATTAGATTATATACGAATCTGCGGTCCTCCATCAGATTGTAGGTGTCGTGTTCCTTAGTCATTAGGTATTCAAGGACATCGTGATGACCTTCGGACGCAGCAAACCAGATTGGCGCTGCCCCTAAATTTGTCTCTGACTTTGGTGATGCCCCCGATTCGCATAGAAGTTTTACAACTTCGGTGCATCCAGCCCTTGAAGCGTAATGAAGTGGCGTCCAACCGTTTTTATCGGTGGCGTTGATCTCGGCACCTTGACCTGCAGTAATTTCCAGAAATAAAGGAAAAATCGATTAAGCACGCCGAATATTTGGATTGGAGCCTTAAATGTATAACTATATGCTTTAATTTTGAGGTCACGAAATCTGTTAAATAAAATAGCCTAGTAGCTAGCATTACTATTTTCTAGAATTATCTGATATGGTAATTTGATATTTAGGAGCGTGTTAATGTATTTAAACATTCGAGTATTTTTAGTAACTGGATACTATAATACACAAAATTCTGTTCGAAAGAGAGATCTCCTTTACTAAAGATAAGAATTTGATTAGAGGGCGGAAAATGTATCTCGTGTAATCCAATAAGTTTGGAAGTACACATGTGTTTAATTTCCACTAACATTAATTCTATCATTAAAAACAAACAGTAATTGGCAAAATTTATTTTGCGTTTTTATTGCTAATAAAAAATATAATTACATATATATCATAAGTTTCACAATTTACCAAAACTACGGGTCTAGGAAGGTCTAGGAAATCAAGCTTACATAAAACAGCAAGATCAGTTGCTTGTGAGCTTCACTCTTTTGCAATAAGTAATCAAATTCCTTCAAATGCGCTATTATTTATAATGACATGATTTTCATTTTACTAATTACAATGTATTGTGTGACTATTATATTTATTTAAGTAGTTTTGCAAACTCACTCGCTTTTCTTATACAATATTGCTTCAAGTTAAATTTTAATGGATGGAGGCTTTCATTTTTAATCTTATACCTTAAATTGCCTTAAATCACACATCACATATTTTACTTGGTACAACGTATACGAGGAATTGGTGCTAGGTTAAAATTTAATACAGCCCTTTATGAAGTACACACTAATAGGACATAATCGCCAATAATCCTAATTGCTTAGATAATAGGATTTCGTATTTCCAAAACTGGGTGTTGTAGGTGTTTAATGTGATCTTCATTGTGTAGCAATAGAATTGCTCGGAATTGCGTCGAAGTGCTCCCTACTATTGTCTTTGAAATGTTTTAACTTTAGACAAGTGGCAGTTATCTCCAGTATCTAATTCTTAACTTTATAATAGCCGTTACTTCTATTCAACTTTTCAGTCCTGTTTTAAACACACCACAGTCAGTACGCAGAACAATTATTATTTGAGCTAATAGCTCCAAAGATAAAACTGCAAGCCAAAGTAGTCTTTTTGAATTGAAGCAGTAGCTGTAGCTTTTAGGGTACTTAGAATTTTGCGTCAAATTTCTGAACTGCGGTTTATAGTACTTGCACTACTGATGGCTGTCGGAGTGTTTCTAGTGCCATGCTAATTTTTCTGATGAATTTCCGCAATTGTTCTGAGAATAACTCTTTAACTTGAGATATTTGTGTTTTGATATCTGTGTCTATAGTTGTTACGAAACCATTTTTGTTTACCGTATATACAGTAAAATTCCATTACTTGAACAACTAAATTTGGTTTGGTTCGGCCTATTAGTTTATTTTGTTAAAAATATATAAAGAATTGAAGTAGAAATTCAAAGTTATTAAACTATTCATATCGATACATTCGTATATGATTTGAACTACAACTAACCAATTATATTTAATTAAAACATTAATTATTTAAATTCTAGGTAGCATTAATTGCAAAAAAAAATATTTTCCTAAAAAAATTCTTTCAAAAAAGTAAAATAATGCGGTCGGCGAAGCGTAAAATAAAATTAGAAATTCTGTAAATAATCCTAATGTCAAATATGTAAAAATATGATAATTGACTTACAAGAAATGTATAAAGTCTATTTATGTTCAAGGAATGAATTACAACAGCATTAGCAAATAAATCTCTCACCCAACAACACCTCCACCATTTGATAGTGGCCGTTGGTGGCGGCAATGTGTAGTCCGGTCTTGCCATGTTTGTCGTGACTCTGCAGTAATTCCGCTGACCTACTTAACAGCAGACCAACAACGGTTGTATGTCCGCCAAAGCATGCCAGATGCATGGGGTTATAACCCTGTTAAACAATATTAATTAATATAATGTTTTGTTAAGTCCATGTATTACGAATATTAGAAAAAAAAACAATTAAGACAAACATAATATTATTAAGTAATAGCACATAACGTAATATAACAAATAACTTCTTACATTTTCGTGTGTTGCTGCATCGACTTGAACTCCAGCCGAGTTCAGGAGAAGACGAACAACGTTTTCATTCCCGGAAAAGGCAGCTAAATGTAATGGTGTCATTCCAGATTCGTTGCCAAGAGTAGGCACTAAAGAAGCTCCATTAGGAGATTCCGATTTCACAGTACCAGGTACTAGAGTTAATAATTCTCGTACAGTGTCGGCTTGTCCAAAATACGCCGCAACATGCAGAGGTGTTACTCCAAGTTTTTTACTAATCACTCTTAAACTATTCGAAGACTTTAATACTTCTAGTACTTGTCCATGACCATATTGAGCTGCTAGATGTACAGCAGTAAACCCTCCTTTATTTTCGTCAGTTACATTGGCCCCAGCCCTAACTAGCGCCTTAACTACCTCAGCATGACCACCTTCCGCTGCTATTTGCAAAGGAGTTGCATCAGTAAGTTTATTTCTCGCTGTAATTACGCCTGTTCTATCAAATTTCATCAATTCTTCAATTACAGTAACGCTCCCTTGAGCAGCGGCTATGTGAGCACAAGTATTTCCATCTTTAGTTGTTGCCATTACTAGACTGGGATGTTGTTGTAGAAATAACTTGGCTACTTCTGAATAATTATTTTGGGCCGCAGCATGGATTGGTTTTTGACCTTGATCATCAGTCGCATCTATATTTGCACCTAATTCTAATAAAAGTTTGCAAACACCAATTTGACCTGCTCCAGCTGCTAAGTGGAGTGGTGTTTGCTTTTTCAGTGTTAGTATATCAATAACGGCATTATGATCCTTAATGAGAAACTTTACTAAATCGGTGAAGCCGTTCAAAGCAGCCAAATGTAGAGCGGTTCTACCATTTCGAGATTTGGAGTTTATGAATGCTTTATTTGACAACAACGAATCACAGACTTGAATATAACCTTTCTCTGCTGCTAAATGCAAAGCAGATCGTCCGTCATTATCAAAAACATCAACTCTTGCGTGATTACCTAGTAGATTGTTCACTAGTTCTTGATGACCTTTGTACGCTGCTATGGACAAGGGTGTCCAACCTATCGCAGACTGTCGATTTAAAGCTTTTTGAACATCAGTTACTGATATATGCGAGATCATTTCTAATAAGACGTCATTATTTCCTGCAACTGCTACGTAATGAAACGCTGATTCATGGGCATGTTTGGAGACTAGCTTCACATCAGCATTATTTTCGAAGAGTATTTTTACTACGTCTCTGTCCGCTAGAGGAAACTCTACTTCTTCTTTGGTAACTGTACATATGTAATGTAAGGCACTCTCGTCATTTTCATTTAGTTCATTTACATAAGTGACTACTGTTTCTTCACCTTTATTTTGCTTTACATAATTTATTAGATGCTGTACAACATCTGGCCTGCACCCCTTACACGCTAGATGTAAAGCTGTTTCACCATGCTAGAATGAAACAGTGACATTGGATAAAGTTTCTGAGTATTTACATAATAGCTAACAAAGATACCTTATTTTGGTATTGTGGGTCTCCGCCGTCTTCTAGCAGCAAAAGTAAGGTTTGTAAGTTTCCGTATCGAGCTGCTACGTGAACAGGCGTCTGACCCTCTTCAGTAGTTAAATTAGGTCCCGCTCCTGATTTCAGTAACATTAAGGCACATCTTTCACCATCTTTTACTCTGGCAGCTATGTGTAAAGGTGTTTCTTTTAACTTACCACCTATAAATATGTTCCAGTGTTATTATAATATTGAAATGAATTATTCGATCATAGTTATCAAAGGATATTCTACGGGTGGGCGGTCTACGAAATATTGAGACTACTGTTTTTTTATATAGATATATTAACCGCACACACCAACAACATTCTTTAATTTATAATAGTATTACGTATACAGTTTTTATTATCTTGCTTCTAAAAATAATACTTTACCTCGAACATGTACATCAGCTCCGTATCCTAATAAAGTTTCTACAACTGCTGGTTTACAGGATTCTACGGCTATATGGAGGGCAGTGAAGTTTTCCTGCATTATTATTTAGATGTAGTAAATGCATTAATTTTATAAAGTACAAACTTACATTTGTTGTTATATCTACTTTTTCGCCTTTTTGAATTAATGTGTTTATAATACCCACGTGACCATATCTGGCTGCAGTGTGGATGCTTCTTGCTCCATCCTGAAAATATGGTGGTGCGCTTTTTTAACTCAATATCAACTTTATACCTCAACTATTACAACAGCTGTGAGATTAAGAAAAGTGGGTTACTGGTGAGTCTAAGTACCATTTATAAACAAGTATAAATTAAAATGTAATAATCAAGTAACATATATTTTCTTTGTCATCGTGTAATTTAGTTTATATTGTCTAACAAAAAGAAGATAAGAGGTGTATTTTCTTCATAAATGTTATTTCAGTGTCAGAGTTGATTTTTATCCTTAATTTTTCCGAAATTCCCTACAAGTCAGTATTTATATAGAATCTATATCAACAGGTTTTCAATCAACGTTTAATAAGCATTCGATGCGACGTTGTTGAATATATCATACACTTATTGCTCGGAATGGAACAATAGGAAGATCAAAAACAACATGAACAACAAATAGTGTTATCTCTTTCAAACAACGATATGAGCATGAAACAGAAAATGAAACGCTGCAAGCGAAGCAAGTTATCTCTACTTATAAATCAAATAGATTATTAATTGAATGAGAGATATCAGCATAATAGTACATGAACAATGGAATGTAGTTTTTGTAAGCAACCTATCTAAGAAACGATTATTTGCGCGAGTAGGCCAAGGAAGACTAATACAATTAAACAAAGTAGTATCGGTGAGTGGTGTCACTAAGGTTTTGATTTGCATTTACTGAGAAATTATGGGTTATCAACTGTATGAATAGAAACTAGCATTTGATATACACTTCCTTGAGTAACATTTCCATTAAAGGAGTTTCCATAATAATCTCACCAATAATGATAATTTGTGTAAATATACCCACAGTGAGTTTGAAAACAGCTTGACCACATACAAAACATTTATTCTTCACTTTTTGTTCATTATCATAAAAGAATCACATAAGTATATACAATCACAAAGATGTCGTATATTTTCTAAAAATATGTAATTACAAGAAACGCAACTGGTGTTAATTTTAAGATCGTGGTCATGCTATTGGAATGATTCATTAGTAATTTGAAAAGTATTAGGTTCTTTGTAATAATTTTTGTGAAAGTTCCAGCCAAGAAATTTGTAGTATCCAAGAAACCTAATTGCGACTTTAATTCAGGTTTCCTTGAATTAAAGTCGCAAACCTTTAAATACTCAGAGATGACAAAAATTAGACAAAACATTGAATGCTCTAAAACTTTTTCTTTGTGGTAGGTGGTAGCATAGAATTAATTATAAGTAGTAGTACTTAGGTAATCTCTTCAAATAATACTGAATTTAAGATGTAGAATGTTAATAATAAGTGACGTTGTGATAATAATAAAGGATTATATCATTATATGTTAATCAAATTTTTGTCCGAGAAATGTAAGTATCTTATTACCTTTAAATGGCTACTTACCTATTTCTTTTTTAGTTCTATTGTCCGACAAGTAAATGTTATAGCTTTAGGACTATTTTGCAAAAAGGTATAAAATTTTGTTTCGTAGAATGGACTAAGCCATGGAAATTGGGATAAAGTAAATAACTTTTGTATCATAAGATCAAGTAATGGGTCGATGGCCGCAGTGGTTAGGCGGCTGACTATCGTTGTGAGAGGACGATAGGCGCCGGGGTTCAATTCTCTGGAGGGACGGTGACATTTTTTCAGAGAGTTTAATCCCGGATCGACTTGCCATTCGCTGTTGGGAGCAAAGTGATTAACAGCGCGGCATCATCATTTAATGTGCAAAATTCTACACTTATATTTGACGGAAGATTAGCTGTATAATATAACTTTGAGTAATTTAGATTGCACAGTGTCATGTGCAATTGTTCCAACGCTTATCAATTCAACAACATTTTTTTTATTATGAACTATTTAGTATTATTACAGCGTCGTAATTTTTGATACACCTTTAATGTAAAATAAAACTAAATGCGTACTCCATATACGAAATACGCAGAATGGAAATAGCACATACAAAGATAGTTTATCTAATTCAATAGTACGCAATATCTAATTTTAGACTCACATGTTGCATTGAATTCGTGTACGTATTAATTATGTCTGTGGTTTCCCGCTATACTACATTCTAAGGTAATTTTTGATAACTCCGAAGTACAGAAAAGCGGAACGGATCGATATTTGTATTAGGTTAAACAGTTTCAGCAGAAATGTGCTACAATTGCTTGGTGCTAATTTCCACATTGATCTGATGTAGGTGGTTCAAGAAACTGTAATGGCTACTGTGCGTAAAGCTGCAATAGCAGTCAAGGCCAAAGAAAAAATAATTAACTTTATCTTGATTAACCACCATAAAGAACATATAAAATTCAGCATTATGTACACTCATATAAGATCTTTGTTATTACTGGTAATTAGTTTTTGTATTCGCAAATTATATCTGCAATAAAATTTTAAGTGATTAACTAAAATCATTCTACATTTGATTTCTAAAATTGACGAGTAATTAATATTGGGAAATGGGGAAAGCATAAAATCGATTGTTACTTAATGTTCAATAATATTACAATACGCCAATGTTGTTTTAGTATACATTTGTGAGTATTTTCGAATTAAAAATATTGAATGCGACATTTCATATTTACTATGCAAGCACAGTCGCCAATAAAAAGATTATGACTCCTGGCGTTTTTATAATTATGTATATTCACGTACATTTACATTTTCTTATTATTGCGCCCACATCGTCTTTTCAAACAGTTCCGTACAAACAGTTCAACCGGTTACACTGAAATACCTTTTTTGAATATCTTTCGGCAGCTAAAGCCTTTGATATGTAAATTGCTAAAGTTATGTATTGCATAGGTACAAATTTTGTTTTTGACGTAAATTTTCGTGTTGTAAGAAAGCAGTTGCTGTGATATCGGCAAATCTTCTTCATTAACCTCTTAATTAAACTGTTCTTGGTAAAAAGTATCAAGGTTGCTAGATTTCTACTTTGATTAAATTTATAAACATATTTAAACATTTGAAAATAACTTGTTCTGTAGTTACAATGAATTGCAAATTCTCGTCGCAATGGGAAATTAGATGAAAAACTAGAACTAAATCCTCAAAACTAAAATTAAATTGCAATGGAAAAAAATATATTGATATCCGAGACCAGAGGAGAGATATGTATGGTGAAAAGAAATAAAGACAAACAGTAAAGACATTGAATGAAGAAGGAAGGATTGTTAAGATAGGACATATGAAGTGGTAGATAGTAGATGGAAAAGAGATGTTATGACACGAAATGGAGAAAACAATATCACAACGACTGTCAAAAACCTAGAAAACAGAAAAACCTGAAAGAAATTGGCTTTGAACTGGTAAGGAAATGGGCATAAGTTGATAAATGAAATAGACATAGGAAATAAGCAGACAAATAACAAATTTAACGGGAAACGTATGAGTAATATGAAGGAAAATAACACATACAAAATTCATAGTTAGCACATGGAACGTAAGAATCATCTTAGTTGTAAGAATGGCCGAAAGTAGCAAAAGAATTGAAAAGATATAGAATAGATTTTGCCGCAATACCAGACATTCAACGGCAAAGACAAGAAAAATTAGATAAAGGGAGCTAAATGAGGAATGAAAAACATTGAGGAAGAAAATAAAAAAGAATACCAAACAATATTACCAACCAATCAACGAGTATACCCATCAATATAAACATAACATGAGCGCCTAGGGACATTAGAAGCAAAGTATTCGAAAGTGAAGAACACTATAAAGAAATATTTCAAAGAGCTACTTAACATAACTAATAAAATGAAAAACCACTTTAGAAAAATGATGATGAAATTATAGTACAAGGTCCCAACACCAGAACAAGTGAAAGAAAGTCATAAAAACTAGCAGAAACTGAAAAGCACCGGTAAAAGGTAATGGTATAAATAATGAATTATTGAAATATATTGAGAAGAAGATGTATAGGAATATATATACGAATTGATAAGAAATATAGAATGAAAAAAGAATGTCAAAAAAGCGAATTGAGGCAAATTGTGATATTGTATAAGAAGCCTTTTCCCTTCCCTCCAAAAAGAGTGCAAATGAATATAACATGGAATTAGAATTCTTATTTATAGATTTTTTACAAGCATTGGACATTAAAAAGGGAAAAGCTTATATCAGTAATAAAAGAACTTAACCAGCAAAATTGACCTTAATGTTGATATTAAGATTATTGTGAAAACGTCGAAAGGAGAAACGAATAAATTCGAAACAAGTAGAGGCGTTAGATAGGGTAACTTATTAACCGCGAAATTTAGCTTTAAGATCTGTGACAAGGAAAATAACCAAGGTATAATAGTAGCATATGTGGATCACACCGGGGTAATAACAAATATAGTAATCAAAATACTACAACAAACAATCAAAGAAGGGAAGGAGCTAGATTTGAACATTAATAAAACAAAAACTTTTGATTGAGAAGCGTTGGCCACTATGATGTCAAACCATGGAAATAGAGATGTTGAAATAAAAGAAAAACAATGACAAGTATAGTCTTTTATAACAATAAGAAGTCTAAACACACATCTTTCTAAAAAGAATAAAATAAAAATAGACATTATAATAAAATTAGTAGTAGGTATTGTATTAAATGGAAACAATGACAGCGACTATGAAAGATAAACAAAATCTGAGATTACTGGAGTGAAAAATAGTAGCAAAAAATAGTGGACCCAACCAAACAAATTAATAATGAGTCCTGAGCAACAACAAGTGACGAATTGCAAGAAGAAATCAAAGTGGAAGATATACAAAATGTAAAATAGCTGAAGAAGAAATCACAATTGCTGGATTAGAAGCCAAGTGGAAAAACGAAAAGAGGTAGACTAAAATCCAAATGGTTAGATAAGGTAGTACAAGATCTAATGAGGGCGTTAACAACTAGCAGAGAAAAACGAAGGAAACCAAACTTTGAAAAGAGCTAATAGAAGAAAATATACAGATCTACGATGTGGACCGATTCACCCAGAATTATATTTAGAAAGCTTTTTGGAATGGCAAATAATGATTTGATAAGTTTTCAAAATCTATCAATTTCTGCATCAATAATGGATCGATCTATTTACGAAATGAGTTTGTTGTTCAATTAAACGAGTCATTCCGAAATGAAAAAATCAGTGATTTTGCTCCTCGTCCAAAGAAAACTTTATAATATTTTCAATGGGATATGTGTACTAACTAGAAACAACAACTAATTTTTTTATCTGTGGTGGATGCTGATTCCAACGGCTTCTTGCTATATTACTTGTCCCACTACCGCTACTCTTTCTGTGTAAATTGTTTGAGTTCATAATGCTGCGCTGTTAATCATTTTGCTCTCAACAGGGAATGCTAAATCAATCGGGATACAATTCCCCGAGAAAAACGTTACCGTTCTCTGGAAGAATTGAATCCCAGCTCCCAGCGTTCTATCACAACACTACATAGGTAACTGTTTAACTACTGCGGTTATCGATCTGTATTAATGATGTTATATATACATTGTTTACATCCATAACAGTAGCAAGGAGAACAAGCTTTTAAAACAGGCCCCAAAATCAATTAATAGTTTCTCAAGTCATTTTTGGAGGTTTAAAATTTTACAAAAACAACTCTAAGGTTGATGAAAAGTGACAATCGTCCGATTCCATATTGCTCATTATTTATCTTATCCAGAATGTTAATGAGATATGGAGTCTCTAATTGAATTTTAATTTCGCCTTGATAATAATAGCTACGCTAAGTGTTTTGTATCTGAAATAGTGCTAATTGAGAGAAAAGTAATTAGATATACTGGTGTCAAAAGCTCCCTAATGTGGCAATTACTTCTGAGAGGGTATTATGAAAAGCAATTGTTAAGTTAAAAATTGTTTTATATAACATGATCTTTAGCATTATGAATATCAATTTGTATTTTTTGTAGTACCTTGTTGCTACGATGGTAATTTGTTTTTCTTCTTTTCTATATCATCACATAGTTTTCTACCATTTTGTAATCATAAGAAATTTCTTTTGTTAAAATGATTGATGATGAAAGGCAGTATTTTTAAAAATTAACATAGGCACCTATTAGTGGATAAACATATCATTTAAGTACATTTGGTCTGTAGATCGTCGAAAATACTGATTAAAAACAATTTTGAAGTACTTCATTTATGTTTAAAATCGTATTACTGGACACTATTTTATAAAAATTCAACTGAAATATGTAGACATATTTTATACGGTAACATACATTTTACATAAAAAATATCGCATGAATGCTCCTAGTAAAGGTATTAAGTAGGTAATTAAAGTTAATTTTCGAACTTAGACAAATAGTTCTCATATCTCTTTTATAGATTTATAAAATCGATATTTCACTGTTCTCAAGCTCCACACTGTAATTATAGTTTAAGCATATATCAGTACTCACCTTATTTGGCATATGTAGATAGACACCTTTTTTGAAAAGCATCATCGCACAGTCGGCATGTCCGTTTAAAGAGGCTATATGCATTAGTGTTGATCCATCTTTTGTTCTTTCCAAAATACTCGCTTTGAATTTATCAGCTAAAAGTTCTATGATTGCGGCATGGCCGTTTTCCGCTGCTAAATGCATTGGAGTTCGGTCTAGGTTGTCTGTGGCACTTGCTGATGCTCTTACGCCATAAAAATACTTCACAAGTGTTTCATCTCCTTCGGCAGCTGCTATATGTAGAGGCGTTTGACCATCCCCGTTTCGAATGTCAACGCTGGTACCATAATCCACAAGAATTCGAACCTTGAATATTTAAAATATTTTATAGTTATTCAAACACAAAAAGTAAATATGTATACCATATCTACGTCTTTTCTTCTAGCTGCTAAATGTAAAGCCGTATCACCATTGGCTGCTGCAGCTTTCAATTGGTCTGCTGTTTGAGAACCAAGAAGTTCTCTGCACATAGATTGGTTTCCTGCCTCCACCGCGAGCAATAAAGGTATTTTTCCCTTCTGAAAATGAAGAAATCGCTTTTAAGCTCCTTAAAATTATTGAGAATATCTCAAATGCTTACTAATCTTTGTACAAGCTTATAACCTATATATTATCAAACAATCAGACCTAGATTAAATACTTTGCACTATATACGCCGGAGAGGTGAAGTATTCATGGATATGACAGATTATTACTCATATTTCAACTTAGGTTAAATCTTATTTATTATTTCAAATTAAAGATACGGATATGTGTATAAATACTAATCTGTATATATTTTCAAAAAGCAGGCATTATTATTTAGTCGGTAATTAAGACTTGAATAAAAATTGTTAACTAATTGTAACATACAAATAGTCAGTGCAGTAGAACCAAGTAAAACCCAGGAATACAGATCAGCAACAGCAGATCGCCTACAATAACTTTCCATAAAGAGCAGGAGTAACAGATTATCTAAAAAACCAATTAGCTCCAAGAAAACATCAAAAGAGAGTATAATATGCAATACGGACTAATTTCATGAAATAAAATACGAACGAGTTTACCAATTACAGTGTTCGTTTAATCAATTTTGCCATTCGATAGAAATGGCATGACGTATGAAATGGAATGACGTATAAATTATTTATCAAAAATGAATTACCAATGAAAGATAATAAAATTACCCAAAGTAGACAGCAAATTTCGGTAGCTGTATGTAAACTAGCAAATTGAAATAATAAGAAAGTAAGAACGAGAGAATTAATCTTCAGAACAAGTTCTAAAGACGTGGACACCTTCAGCAGAGAAATGTTAGAGCATAACGAAATAGAACTACGGCCTAGAGCTGTGCGCGTTATATTTAAACTTGCTTTTTGCACAGCTGTTTCTATATAATACCATTAAAGGATAAAAGCGGGTGAATAACTGTAACTAGATACTTTACGCACAGCTTTGCCTACGGCCAAACGCTAAAAAAGGACTAGAAGGATAAGCGCGAAACTCTACATTTAAAAGAAAGGAATTGTTTTTCAGTGGATATTGTGGATATCCAGACTATTTTGATGAATGCCGTTCACTGAAAACGAACTGATTTGAATTACGTATTTGGCAATAACAGAACAAATTCTTTTGAGCAAACAAAATATTTATTTGTCCGTACACATATAAATATTGTTTAAATTAATAAGTTATTAAGTAGTTAAGTTATAAGTATTTGCAAACACTAGATATAAAATAAAATTTATACTCTATCAGCCCTAATAAGATCGCAAAAATTAATAGATAAAACCAAAAATATTTTTTCTGAAAGGTGTGTGTATGGCATCGAAAAATAAAGGCCATATCTATATTTATTTCTGTAGATCTAGATACAAGCTGATATATTGCGTTAGTATAGTTGAAGTTGTAATAACGCAATGCATAAATCCGTGCTGTCAGAGTTAAATGTGAGGGTGAACATATTTATAAATAGTTAGGCAGAGATGAAAGGCATAGATGTTAAGCTATTATTTTCCAAATGATTATTACTTCCTTTAAAAAACCGGAAACATCTTTCCAATTCCCTTTTACGAAAAATAATTTTTAACGAGGAAAAGATTATTTCGATAAACTACTACTAATTACTAGTTTAAAAACGAAATGAGCTTTAGAAATAAAACCTTAAATATGTCAATGTACTTTGCTAAGCATATCCTTAAAAGCGTTAAAGATAGTATACAGATCTTCAAATAAATGATCATTAACTTGGAAAGTTCCTTGTACACGACCATTCTCATTTTTGAACGGTATTTGCATATAGGTACACACAGACTGATGATTGTCAACTCGAAAAGGTAATACTACGCATATGTATTACATAGAAAGTAACTTATTTGATACACTTTTCATATCTCATTTTAAACTATTTATAGATGTAACATAATTCTGATAAAATCCAATTGTGTTATCTGTGGTATATCTTGATTTTTCACACTTTCTTGGGAGTACAATTCCAGGAGATTTATAACTTATATTACTAAAGGTAACCACCGCTAAGATCTTACTATATAAATTTGCGTGCCTTAAAGGTTTCATTGGAGGAATGCGTGGTGGTGTATAACCACATACACCAGTGGTGAAGGGCTGTTATTTATATCTCAGTTTGAAGAGTGTACTAGAAAAGTGCTGTAATTATTCCTCAAAATAAATATGAATCGTTCCCTAACAAACTTTTACTTTACCACTCGTCCATCTTACCACTAGCCCACCGTATAGATAGGTTCCTTTATTGTAGCCAATAGTTCCAATGTTTTGTCATATGTTTTGCACCTTTTATTGTCTTTTTTAGTTTTATGTGAAGCCTACGTAAACTCGTTATGTATGTGGATCACGCAGTTTTAGGAAATGTATTCTTTACAGGCGAGTATTAGAATCAAACCCCAGTTCCGTTCCTCATTATTTCAAGCTAATG
Source organism: Holotrichia oblita (assembly GCA_023690525.1). NCBI lineage: Eukaryota > Metazoa > Arthropoda > Insecta > Coleoptera > Scarabaeidae > Holotrichia > Holotrichia oblita. The sequence goes on from CM043019.1 coordinate 100,044,830, forward strand.
CACAAATTTTGCGCATGAAGTAAAAGCGGAATCGTACACGTAATAAGATTACAATCGTCCTCCGAAAGTATAATGCGCAAAAAATACGCCATTCTTAGCCAATCGACTTCCTAGAATCAATAAAAACCAAAATACCGCGAAAATATATTCGTTTTTCTTATAACAATAATTGACATTAATGGATTACACTAGAAGCTATTAATTAGAAAATTCTTTCAGCAAGAATTAACAGTAGTTCAGAAAATGGCATTTGTAATTTTGCTTTGTTTAATATTTTAAATAAGAAAATAATTACGTACTAGTGCTTCTGCTTTCTCCTTGCCTCTCTTCTTCATTTTCATTTTCAATAGTGCGATAACGGAAAGAGTCATTTTAACGCGATTATTTTATAACAGTTTAAAATTAAAAATACTGTAGCAACCAAAATGCCTCTTTAGTAAAAAGTTATATTCGACATTTTTCCATAATTTCATATCCTGTAAAAATAAAATAAGTAAAGCACGCCATATCGATTTTAATGCATTTAAACCATGTTCCCGGATATTTGGGGTTAGTGGCCGTATAATTTCGACTTTGTATTCATATATTCACCTATACATTACACGTATAGACGTTGTATATTGGAGAAAATCTAAGTAGAACAGTTAAAGCTGCTAAGTAGAACAGATTTTTAGAAGGAGAGTACCTATAATAAACAGTACCCTCTCAAAGACATTTATATTTCTATTGATGTGCTTAATCTCAATTCTCTTTGGAATGTATGATGTGTGTATGATTGACCATATGCTGCATTTTAAATTTTTACTATATCTGTTGCTGAAGTAACAGTAGAAACTTGGAAAATAGATAATGTATCAGTAATGTATTTCAAGTTAAATCTATTCCTCACATATGGACGTAATGGACTTTATGTTGGAAAATATTGTCTCGACCTTTAATTATTATTTATATAAAACAAGTTAGTTTATTATTTACTTAATTCTTTTAGGGTTCTCACTACAATTCGCGTCATATCAGAATTTCCTATACTTTTAAATGAATAAATTAAATTAATACTTATATTTATGTAGATGGACATTATTAAAGCAATTTGAATGAAATACAATAAATAATTGCGTTAAGCTTTGAAATTGTTTATCACGCGTTATTGATGTAATTTACACTTCATCATCATTCTATTTTTTGTGTTGGGTGCAGCTATAGCGGTTCCCTAAGCTGTATTGCCTGCCAAGAGTACCATTGTTATTCTTTCTGTGTAATTTGCGTGTGTGAATGTGTTTTCACGGCTTTACTACAACACTACTTTGCTGCTGAGCTGTTAATTGTATCCCAACAGTCAATGGTAGCTCGACTGAAGGACTGATCTAGCAAGGCGTGCCACAATCGTCATCGCTAGATTTGAATCTCAGCTTTAGTGTATTGCTATACACGTGGTCAATTATCTGCAACTATCGAGTTGTGTACATACACTGCGATTTCAATACATTATTTAATTCGTTTTTTAATTTTATCGGTTAGTAGTTTTTAACATATGTCTAAAATTCATGTAGGTGGAAATTATCATCAACTGAATAAATTTTAAGGAGCTACAAGTTAGTCTTAAACGAAATTCGTTCATCACTTACATCAAAAAGATGAAACCCGAAGAAAAACAATTACTTAAATTTAATATCTTGGCTTAAACACATTAATTAAAATGATTCTCCAACAACTAAATTATCTGCAAATTTTAGTTTAATGTTGAATTCACCTACTAGCCCTCTGAGCAACTCCCTCCTTCTCCCCTCCCTCACAGAAGAAGTTTTTGTCTTCACGTACGCACTTATATTGTTTCGCATGATTATTGAAAAGTATTTTTAGCAATAAACCTGTATCTATTTAAAAATGCTTCATAATCCTCAGCTAGTATCTTTTTTGTAGGTTTTGCCATCAATTAGTCAGGGTTAATTAGCTGAAATTGCTGGACCATCAGTCTCTTGTCTTTCAGTATTTAAAGGATCAAATTTTACAACAAATTTGTATCCCTAAATGGCAAGACTTGCTTTCACCTTGCATACAAAAAACCTGAAGCTATGTATTTTGCGATATTTTCCAGTATAATAATAAGGTTTTCGCCTCTAGCGTGCTTGACTCGTCAGGTTACCGTGACTTTCTGGCGTCCCTCACCTAGTTTTGCTCCTGAAAGTCACTTACATTAGTGCATTTTTGTAACTGCTAAGAAGTCTTGCATTGAAACTTAAAAAAAAATACCACTGCCGTATGTGGAGAAGAACTAATGTCACACACGGCTTTCATACTAAATGTCGAAACAAAACAAAAAAGATAAATTGTTAAAAGATTAAAGTAGAGGTGATTAACAAAAGAAGAGAAAAACAAGTGGGAAAGTTTTTATAAAAATGCGAATTAGAAAATGACCATTCAAAGATAATTTTGTGGGGACAAGCAGACGTAATAAATGCTGTGTAATGAATGTTAACATTGTGGACATGACTTTTAAGAGTCAATCTAAAATAAATATAAGGGAAAGATGTCTTATTTAGGGTACTGGAAATGAACGCATGGAAATGTTCTCGGTCTTTCATATATGTTTAGCTAACAAGTGTCATAATTATGAGATACATGCTGACATTTTTTGACTCCATAACTAATTTTGTTTACGCCCATTTAGCACATTTGCACTCTTTGTCATGTTACGCTATAAACTATAAACAATATTATAGTAGTTAAAATGAGGTAATACATACGATACATACAGGTAAGCGAATGTTATTGACAAAAATGAATAACCCGGTAGAGACAAACTAAATGTCAATCCTTCTCCCAAGAACTAGAGCAATAGATTTATTTGCATTAATATTAAGTGTGTTGTTCAGCGTATGTGTGTGGACGAGATCAGAATTAATATTATTATTTGCAATCTGTAACACAGTCATCGAAAGATAAATAACTTTATTTTTCATCCATATAGAAATGATGAAAACAGTATTCCAGAAAATCCTATAGTTTTTGTCTACAGAAGGTGTATAGAAGTAGACTTAATAAATCTTTATGGGAGATTATTTCTGACGAGGACAATGTTAGATATTTCTACAGACAACTTGACCTCCTGATTACTTACCCTGATCAGCTGCAATGAAAAAGTCATGACAACCCATTGCCAAAGCAGTATCACAACTATACTTAGACCGACAATCAGACCAGTGAGCTAGTAAAGTATAAATCCAGACAGCAGTAGTGATAGTCCGATAAGAAATACAGCTTGGAAGCCACTGCAGCAAGCACAGATAAAAAAAAACAAGTCCTGCATTGGTCTTTATATTATGACCGTTTGTAGCATAGCAAGTACTGATTCAATGAAATCCAACGTTAACAGCTGAAAAAGTAAATGTAGCAAATAAAAGTAAATAGCTAATTATATTGTTTGCTACTTCATTTCATTGGCAGTCAGTTCAAATACATTTCATTCCTGCTAAAGCTCACAGATTGCGATTCACTTCCATTGCTGTAACACTGCATAGAAACATATGTATATAGAAACATATGTATTACCTATCGCTACCTACCTATCGCATTCAGGACAGGAATGAATACAAATATAATCAGTAAACAATTAAGCAGAAAAAGGCGCTCAAGATATAACGTTAATCAATTCAAGCCAATGTTATTGTTGCTTTAACCAACTTCTACGGATCATTGATTTATAGTTTAGTTTTCGTTAGCTGAAACTATTTTAAGAAAGGCAAATAGTTTTGAATACATTTTAATTTATATTGCGTGTATAAAGTTAGTTGTAAAAATTGTGCTATACTTACGATCTACTACAAAATTTAATTCATTTACATTTGTACTATCATCCGTTCTTCCTTTTAAAATCAATGAATGATTGTCCAATATACGCGAATTTAGTGAAAAGCTCGGTGCCATGCGGTGGCATCTTTTAACAATTACATAAGATATGTATCAGTGGAAAATTTAATGTTAGCTTTATTAGCAATCAAGTCAACAAATATTCGAATATGGAAAAATATAGACCTAGAAATAAAACATTTTATTTCTGGTGATGGTGTAAACAGTTAATTTAATGTAAATTATCTTGTTCGGATAATTAAACGATATAATTCCGGATTTAACGATAAAATGATAATTAAGAAGTTGGTTCGTATTCGCTAACAAGTTACCTTCCCTGCAAATATATAAGCTATATATAGCATGTACTACAGAAATTAAACCTAGCCAACACTCCAAAGCGGTTATTTTTGAAAATCATACAACTTGATGCAATTAAATAACACATTTAAAACTGTCACGCTATAATTATTGCAATTATTAACTTCAAATACCTCTAAAAGTGATTTTATCACAAGACTACGAGTACTATTATTAGCATCTTATGCACGACTAACAAAGAAGAGTGCATAACAGCAGTTCAGTAGTTCGCACTTGGGAAGGCTTGGATGAGTTACCGTAAATAGTAGTTGATGAAGCTGTCACATACCTATGGATGTGTCAAAAACTTTTGGAATTGGAAAGATTTACTGAATTTCTCCCATTGTATACACAACGTAATAGTTGTACCTATTATTATTATATATGTGGTCTTTGTGTGGTGTTCTTTTATATGAACACAAAGTGCTGAAAAACTATACGGCAATGTGCAAAGGCAGGCCTGTTTCATGGCTGCAATTAATGCAATCCTAAGCGCTATGGTGGATGGATTGGACATGCTTCTTTGGCATCTCTTAGTAGAAGTTAGTTTGAAGTTGTAACTCCAAATAGACAGGAGTGGAATAGTGGAGGCTATGGGAAGTGTTGTAGTATGTACCAACTAATTTAGATTACACATCTGGTTATAGGATATGGTCAACGGGCAACCGCAGGCTGAGAAAATTATCAGGTACAGGGAAGTCTCTACTTCCTTGTACCTGTTTATTAGTATTATACTAATAAACCTAGTAATAGAAATATATTCACGTGCGACACGTTTATCTTTGGAAAGAAATTATATCGGCAGAAGCATCTTCATAGTAACATCCCACTAGGTTATTTTAAAATTCATTATGCAGAGTTTTCAGGTATTACGAGAGCTGCTTGTTGGAAGCGCTGCCAAATTGGTTTGAGCTTCTGGAAATTCTAATATGGAATGAAATTAGAACATCGTACGATAATAATAAATGCTTTAAATATACCTTCTATAGGGCTAGAACATGAGAGTTTATAAAACATAAAATAAGCACAATGATAATGCAAAGATGATGTGACTACTGGTAGGAAATCATCGGAAACGAGATCGCCAAGGCTTTTCTGAGCCCTAGCACACTAGAGCATTGCATCCGATCGAGATAAGATAAAAATGAAGAAACACTCCTTTAGGTATTATGCTATTGTGAAGCATTCACTGCGATTAGGCAACAACTTTTCCGTGTTTGGACATTTTCAGAGGTGAAATTTTCCATGAAAAATATATGTACTGCAATTCTTGTCTAGAACGGAACTCATTAAGTAAACAAGCAATCTAGAAAACATTATGAATCCATAGCCACAGCGCGGATACCGCTCGCTAGGACCACCTCTTGAGTTCTTTTTATGTGCGGTGGGTGCTTAGTTGCAGTGACTTCGTATGCTGTATCGCTTATGTGGTTATCTCTGCAATTCTCGCAGTGTAGTTTTTGTGTGTGTACAATTGTGTTCAAATGGCTTTGTGGCAGCATTAAACCGCCTTTTATAATGCCGTTATGTTAATCACTTTGCTCCCAACAGCGAATGGTAAGTCGATCTGATTTCAATTCTCCGAGAAAAATTTCACCGTCTTTCCGGAGAATTGAAACCCGGCTTCTACCGTTCCGCCACAATGATAGTCAGCCACCTAACCACTGCGGCTACGCACGTTAGCACGTTAACACGTTTATATAATTATAATAATATCGTAAACATGTAGACGTTTAAAATATTGCAAATATAAACCAAACAAAACTTTCATGATTTGATGTGTGCTTCTATACGAATACTCGGTCAACAATTCAGTTTTAGGTATTTTGTATATTCAAATGTAATCAACTAATTCTTAGTCTGAAGAATTTTCTTTGTCAAGCATTTTCCGCAGTAATAAAATTACAATTACTCATTGATTAGATTGCCCTTTTATTAGAGATTAATTGGAAATATTTAGAGCTTCTACAACATATAGTGAGGTTAGGGAATGTGTGCATTGCATGAGAGAAACATTTGGTTTTGTTGCTAATAGCCTAAAAAAGTAGTAATTAGTATAGTGAATCGTGCTATAGGAATTCATGAATGAACACTAGAATAATATATGTATGCATATGTATGTAGTCACAATTCAGTGGTTTGCAATGCCAATAAATGACGTTCTTTATCATCCTCACAACTTCATTTGGTGGTATCACTTGCTTATAATGGATGTTAGCGTAAGCTATAACTGAATGAATCAAGTTTAATTAGAAACGAATTTTGCTTTTCGTCGTATATGTACTATTATTAATATCCTAATCTACATATGTCATGTCCTCTAAGTACCTATCTTTCTTTAGATATATTGTAGATAGTATCATATTAAATGCGAATTTTTCAGCAAAGAAGAAATTCATCAAGGCTTTTTTTAATTTAATTTGAAAAATTGTCAGGCACAAGTTTTCAAACGAATAAGTGTAAACAGATTGTTACAGTGATTCGATGAAATATACAAAATTATAAAATACCATAAAAATAAATACACTCACTGGTGTGCGTCAGTGGATCGCATTTTCGTTGTTAAAAGTCAAGATCTTAAATATACAGCAGCATAAAAATACTGTGTATTATCATTATATTTCATAAAACTTATTTATTTTAAATACTCCGTAGATTATTGCGAATTTGAATTGTTCGCTCCATGGGCAATCCAATAATTACTAGATACATACATACATAGATTACACCGCTATTTTATCATAAATTTATCTTCACTCTGTGCATGAAGCAAGTTTGTTTACTTTGTAATATAGTGTATCATGTAAAAGTGCTTTATATATAATTTTCATTGTTAGTAAAATGAGACCAACTTTACATCTTAATTGAGAAGCACGCACGAAGATATACAGGATCTATCACGAAATTCGTTCATTAGAAGTTTCACAAGACCCTAACTATTTATGAATTTGAAACCTTCAGATTAAGGATAACTCATAGCCTTCCTTTGTTCTAAAATATTTGCAGTCATATACCTGCCTCTAGAGCCAGAGATCGTGTTGCATTGTTAGATTCGGCGTTTTGCTTTAGTATACACGGTATTAGGTTTTCGTATACCTACCTTTAACTGTTTTTGAGTTATTGCGACTTCTTTTAAAATATTGCCTTTTGTGGAATGATCTTTAATAGCATTTGTTCTGTTCTGATTTAAACATAAAAACTCCATATTTTAGAACCAGCGAGTAGAACTATAAATTTCTGAAACCCACTACAGGTTATACGGAATATTTACAGTTTAGTGATAAAGCTTAACAATTTCAAATTTAGTCATTCTTTCACATGGAACACTCTGAATATTTTTACATATTTAGATGCAAATTTAGTTTTGGCATGGATATGTTATGGATTTTCCTCTGCCTATCTTAGGTGGTTTCGTTGCTATTAACGCTTTTAGTCAAATATCACTTAAAATTACGGACACCTATGTATTTGAAAGTAGGCTGTAAATATAGACACATCGAAAAAAATCATAATTAGAGTAGGCTATGTGAATGGATTGTTACTTTAGCCACTTTCACATAATGATATTTATTCCTTGACATTTAATTTGAGGTTATAAACTTTGGTTACAATAAAATGTCAAAGAATAAATGTCATTATGTGGTAGTGGCTAAAGTAACGATCAAAAACATTTACATAGCCTACACCAATTATGTTTTTTTTTTCGATGGCACGTTAGAGCAAAATAAAAACATGTTGATCTGATTGTCATTATTATATGGTAAATATGTAGTAATTCTTAGCAGACCTTCCACGATATGTAATGAAATATACTGTAATCGACAGCCAATTACTAACGGTACACTTAGAGGAAGAAGTAATATTGCTAAACACAGAAAATTTTACAAAGCGTAGTGTTGAAACTGTAGAAAATCAAGTAAATGTGTTGGTTTATTGTCATACTCAGTCCCGAAGCTCGATAATCAAAATTTCTGGCGAATTGGATATATATACTATGTAACAAGAAAACTGCAACAAAACTTTAATACAAGCGTTCCACCTTGGAGACAAACAAAACGGAGACAAATTATTTAATCACCCTATATAGCCTGTGGTGGTTTTCGAAATTTATTTTACAAACAGATCTCTTTGCTGTTTCTAAGATATGGAAGTTTTAAGTTTTAATTAGAACGAAAGAAAGGTTATTAAAATTCACTCTACAAAAGAGTCGCAATAATTCAAAAGGAGTTAAACATAGACATAAAGAGGCCTAATATAGCATATTGTAGAATCAATTGTAAAATATAAAAATCCACTAATATAGAGAATGTTTCATTTAAAATAAGAAAATTAATTGCTAGTTCCTGTGCTACCGGAAGTTGTAGAGCATCCAAAATAGTTTATAACAAAAAGAAGGCATTGGGTAATCCATATCCTGAATTCATAGATAGTTGGGAACTTTGGAAACTTCTAATAAACTGCTGTCGTAGTAAACTCTAACGGGTGTCAACGAGATCATGTTATTTATTAGCTAAAATAAAACTTTGAAATTCGGACCGTATATATGAGTGATTGGTGGGCAGGTGCACTCGGTTTTTCTATAGCACTTCCGGTCAAACCAGAAGTGACGTTAATTTTGAATTTTTAAATACAACAATTGTTCATATTCTGCTTCTTCTAAAAATTTACCATCTAGTGCAGGTCAACTTTAGACATTTCTGTCAAACATGGCGGTATCTGTTAAATTTATCCATTAAAGTGAAACTGCTTCGCAGCAATTGTCGAAATGTAATAACCATCAAAGTTAGCTATGAAAACAATTAACAAACGTATTTTTTACATTTACACGCATTGGCGAAGCAAACTGTGTTTTTTTCATTTGAAATGTAATTGTTCTGTTACTTTGGAATGAGACTACTTTTAAAACATTTATATTTTGTACTACCTGTCTACCACTAAACCACAGCATATTTTATATCATTTGAAAGCTAAAAATTATGCCAATATGGCACTGTAATAAAAAATAGGTGTTACTATTTAAAAAAACGAGTACCTGTCATTTGAAAATGAAAAAAAAAGAAAATCTTATTTTCTTTAGTAATTTCAACGTGAAGTACATGTTTCCTTCGCCAATGTGTGTAAATGTGAAAAATACGTTTCTTAATTGTTTTCAAAGCTAACTTTGATAGTTGTTACATTTCGACAATTGCTGCGAAGCAGTTTCACTTTAATGGATAAATTTAACAGATACCGCCATCTTTGAGAGAAATGTCAAAAGTTGACCTGCACTAGATGGCAAATTTTTAGAGGAAACAGAATATGAACAGAAATAATACATGTTGTATTTAAAAATTCAAAATTAACGTCACTTCCGGTTGGACCGGAAGTGCTATAGAAATGCTGAGTGCACCTGAAGAAGCCCAGCAATCACTCATATATACGGTCCGAATTTCAAAGTTTTATTTTAACTAATAAATAAATGGCGGGCTGATACATGATCTCGTTGACACCCGGTATACAGGGTCCGGCAACGAAGCGGGGACGGAAGATTACACGCTTATTTGAAAGTTTGTCAAATATTTAGTCGTCGGATATTTTCCGCACCCTCAAGTGCACGTTTTAAAAATATTTTATTTTATACAGAGTGTTCCAGATGGCAATGCCAGACTAAAGTTGCATTTTTTAAAATGGAACACCCTGTATATTAATAGAGAAAATGATCCGTGCTTGAAAGCTGGTTACAACGATATAATGTTGTATAGGTCTAAAGTTGATAGTTTCTGTGTAAACAATGATTTTACTTGATAAATTGATACATTTCAGTAGGCTATTCTGCATAGAGAAAACAAAAATATTCGAAACCAACGGAGTAGAATATTTTCTACTAGTATGGATTGTCGTTACTATGTGAAATAAATTCTGCAACTGCTCGCTTTATACAGGGTGTTCACAATTTTGCAAAATCGAAGAAATCTCGACATTTTTAAATGGAACACCCTGTATATTTTTTGCTCATTGGAAAGTCCTTTTACTACGCTTTCTATTGATACCTCATTTGATGAACCTAGGATAGATCATTTTCTAATTATTTCTTCTTAAAGTTGAATTAATGAGAAATGCTTGTATTTTTAGAAGCTAATTTGCACTTCAAACCTACTGTAAGATTGGATATTCAACAAATAATCCATAAATGGTCTATAACAAGAAGAAACTCCATTTAGTATGATAAACAATTGATTTTCACTCAGCGGTGAAAGCAAACATTAAATTAATATAAAGTAATATAGCATTTTCAATAGATTCACTGCTGATCAAGTTATCTGGTGTTTTAAGCTTGTATACTTAATATCCAAGTTCGTTTTGTGTTATACAGTATTTCGTTCAATCTTTAAAAGCAGTTGTTATATTGACTAATTTTAGTAGGTAGGTACCTACTCAAGAAATGGTAAATATGATATTTATTCTTGAGGAGTGTACAAGAAATTGTCTCCTAGCAAGTAGAGTATATGCAGAGAGATTTCCAAACCTTGAAAAAAGACCGGAAGCATTTGAAAGATTATTAGAGAAATTTATAGAAACTGATGGTGTAACCTACAAGAAGGGAGAAACAAATAAACCGGTAATCAATAAACAAAGCGAACTGGCCGTATTATTAATAATACAGGAAAATCCACATACAGAACATTTATAGCGAGTAAGGCTAGCTAGAAAAGAGACAGATCGAGAGTGGGGCAGTTGTAAAACATATACGGAATTAACGCATTGGCGAGCGTGCTATTCCGTGTATGTTTTACAACCGCTCCACTCTAGATCTATCTCTTTTCTAGCTGGCCTTAGTCGTTCTAAATGTTCTGTATGTGGAGAGATGTAAGTATAGATGGTATTTCAAAGATAACAGCTAATGAAGGTAGGAGCTTGCGTTTGTTGAGTATCTACTAAAATTAGTCATTATAATAATTTCTTTTAAAGATTGAACGAAATACTACCAACACAAAACGAAATTTTGTACAACTTGGTTATTAGTATACAAGCTTAAAACTGACGCCTTTACTTTATATTAAATTAATGTTACCTTTCACCACTGAGTGAAAATCAATTGTTTCTCATACTCAATGGAGTTTCTTCTTATTATAGACCATTTATGGATTATTTGTCGAATATCCGATCTTACAGTAGGTTTGAAATGCAAATTAGCTTCTAAAAATACAAGCATTTCTCATTAATTCAACTTTAAAAAGAAATAATTAGAAAATGATCTATTCTAGGTGCATCAAATGAGGTATCAATAGAAAGCGTAGTAAAAGGGCTTTCCGATGAGCAAAAAATATACAGGGTGTTCCATTTAAAAATGTCGAGATTTCTTCGATTTTGCAAAATTGTGAACACCCTGTATAAAGCGAGCAGTTGCAGAATTTATTTCACATAGTAACGACAGTCCATACTAGTAAAAAATATTCTACTCCGTTGGTTTCGAAACTTTTGTTTTTCCCTATGCAGAATAGCCTACTGAAATGTATCAATTTATCAAGTAATATAATTGTTTACACAGAAACTATCAACTTTCGACCTATACAACATTATATCGTTGTAACCAGCTTTCAAGCGCGGATCATTTTCTCTATTAATATACAGGGTGTTCCATTTAAAAAAATGCAATTTTAGTCTGCCATTGCCATCTGGAACACCCTGTATAAAACAAAATATTTTTAAAACGTGCACTTGATGGTGCGGAAGAATATTCGATGACTAAATATTTGACAAACTTTCAAATAAGCGTGTAATCTTCCGTCCCCGCTTCGTTGCCGGACCCTGTATATATAGTGGTCAAACAGAAAATCTACAGATATTTTGTTTGTTTATTACACACATTACTGGAATTCTAAATGCAATTATAACTGCAACATCTTAATGCAGTCTCTCTTTGAGAAAGTCTATAAAGGATGTATTCAAATTGCGGTGTCAGAATTTATAAAGCCTGCCAGGTAAATTTATTCAGTAGGAGGCACCTTTTTGTAGAAAAACGAAAGACTGAGAGGAGAGTGCATAGGATTCAAAGGTTTCTCAGGTCTAGTAACAAAACAAAAAATGAGAGAAAAAACTCAAACAGAAAGATATATTTTATAATCTTTCTGTAAAAATTCTAAGCAAACAGGAATACTCTTAACAACAAAAATTCTGCAAGAAAGTTATATAGACAAATATCAATTCTCAAAAATATAACCAATTTGTGAAGGTAACAACATCGTCCAAATAACATTTTGCAGTGCCTCAGTTTCGAAATATTTTACTGTTACTACTGCTACTAAAATTACACATAAAGAATATTTATATCGTCGTAAAACCGAACCGATTTAGTTTGGCTTGTTTTACATTTTGTTGTCGAGAATAAGAGAATAAAATTATATTGCCAAAACGAAGGTTCCTATACCTTCAAGCCATCAAGCTGGTTCATATTTTTACCTGTGTATTGAAAATAACTTTTGTATCAAATTTTGTGAAATTCATGTTTCCAAAAGATTGTTTTTCTAATAATACTAATAAGCACAATAGAATTCAAATTTATAAACTTGACAATCAATGCAAATTTTCGATTAGTATATAGATGATCGACTTTAATGGCAATTGCTAGACTAACATTTTAATGTTAATACATACATACGTAGAGAGACATAAAAGAGAAGTATAGTGTCTAACATCTTTGCAGTTGTAGTTGTAAGACTAGTGGAAGTAAGAGCCAACTTGTCGCATCACCCTTGAATGTTAGTGTTCGTTTTACCTGCCATTCACTGTTGTCATGGTAACAGTGCAACACACACGATAGATATCATTTTGCGGTATTACAAATAGTATACAACAATACTTACAATGTATTTATTTTTGATAGTTGGAGACAATAATTGTTAATCACTTGCACTGTTTAGAAACATGTACAGTAGTGAGCTATCCTGATGTCGGAACCTTCGTGAACATCTCACTCGGTCCAACGTACTTAGGTATATGAAGTGCGAATTGGTCGATTGCAATGCTGGAGGGTAGGTAGTTCACACGTATATTTTAAGACATTTAGTAGAGAAATACTTGTAAAAGCCAGATTTGTTATGATGTCGTATAAATTGTATAGACATGTGGTTTTATGCCGAATAAGAGGCGTTACAAGTATTTATATACATACAGTCACTCAAGAAAGTCTCCATATGGGTAAAAAAAATCGCTTGCTTTATAAATAGAAGATGAAAAACGATTTCCTTCGCCACAAATCGATCATTAACGTCAAGAACAGCTTAAATGTGGAGTATTTCTCTAATAAGTTAATTATGAACAAAGTTACAAGCATTGAAGTACACATGGAAAAATTCACCATTAGTTAAAAAAATACTAGAAAAAAATAAGTTATCCTAAAGAGTTGTATAATAAATTAATCACAAAAAGATATACGAATAATTCAAATCATTTCAATTTTTGTAGTTGTATTAAATCAATATATCCTTAATTATTACTTGAGAATATACTTAAAATTTGATATATCAATGAATTCTTTGTTTTTTAGATAATTTCGTTGATAGGCATGGTAATATATATTTATATTATTCGTAATTTGACACATAGTAAATGTCAATTTCTTCCACTGAAGAAGTTATTTAACGAAAACATATTATAATATGTTATGAAATAAATTAGTATTTAATTATTCATTGTTTTATTGACCTAGAAGTGGAAATAGATCAGGAATTAAAAGATTCAATGAGAATGACAGTTACAAAAAATAATTTTTCAGTATATTATTGTGTATTAGTTTCACGTTTATATACCGACCTAGATTTTGCGTTTCTATTTGAATACTTGTCGTACGAGTATATGTATGGTTGGATTTCGTTTTGAGAAAAAAAAAACAAACCAAAGAACAAATCAATCCGTATCAATTCCGACATTTTTGAATAACTTTCCTGTGTGCTCAATAGTCACCTTTTAAATACATAATTGGCCATGTAGTTAATAATACCAGTAAAAATTTTACTTAAAAACACAACATTAACATTCCAATAGATCGCCAACTTCATATCGGAATCACGGAATCAATACAATATTGTAACAAATCTCGCTTCTACAAGTATTTCTCTATTAAATGTCTTCCTACCTATACCCCCCAGCATTACAATCGACCAATTCGCACTTCATATATGTACATACATTCGGAGCGAGTGAGACGGTCACGAAGTTCCCGACATCAGGATAGCACACCAGTGTACAGTGATGCGCTTTAGTACTGACTCAAAGTGTCATAAGAATTTATAAATATAACCCTTATGTACGACGATAGATAGCCGACTGCCCTCAAGGGGTGAGTCAGTACTAAAGCACATCACTGTACATACTTACATATTACCTAGTAAACTCTCTAACTATCTAAACATAACACATGCTATTTTTCGCTGCTTGAGACGACAGGTAACTAGGCAATGTTTGATTCATTGTATTATCGGCGATTAAATATGGTATATTTATATGGAGTTTTTTGCTAGCAACACAAAAAATTTTTGGCACAAAAGTCAGTAAGAGTCACTGTAGGAGCTGATTTCTGCCAACCTATTTTCATATGTAAGATACAAATTTTCTCGCAATAAATGATTATGGTCTGTTCAAAGATCGACACCGATTGGATTACTAGAGTAGAACGATTCATCGTTGTATGTATGTACATATGTAGTGCCCTTAATGCGTAGCATGAGTGGTAGTAATTAAGCAAGGATAGAATCTGTGTCAATCTATACGGAGTTCTCAACTCGATCTCATTCTAACTATTGATAAGCTATTCTCATATAACTGCAGGTGACTATGTACCACTGGCATTACCTGTATATAATGTATGCGCTATACGTAACTATATTAAATGTAAATTCTATTAATTCTCATTAATCAATCATTTCAAATATAAAAAATATCATTTTGCGAAATTATCTCGTATCTAAGATTGATTAATATCCGCACCAACAAGTCGGTAGACAATCTTAACGACAATGGTTTAAAAAATACGCGACCAATATCTGCGCATTTGAAGAAAAAATTTAACTTGACCTTCGTCAGGCAAAAATTCCGCCAATCGCGATAATGTTTTTTTTTTTAATTTATGATAAGACCGAACGTGCGGCACATAACAAGGAGGTCAAAAAGTCGGCGACAGATTCCCATCTGCAAGAATTATGCGGAATAAGTAAAAAATCCTATTTGAATATGTGTGTATACGCGTACATTGAATGTTATTTTTAGTCAATGCGTCAACTATTAATTACAAGGAAAATTGGTAATTTTCCACAGTATGTAAAATATGGTATTAATGATCATGATTACAATCGAAAACAAATATGCTAGCGTAGATTTCATGTTAATAATGTAAGAGTGTTGTATGAAGAACATTTTACAGTCGTTCAAACACACTTACATATACATATGTACTTATGTGCTGCAAAATTAAAGTACGAAGTGAACGACGAACGTTAAGAACTACAGCTGTCGTCATGCACGATTTGATTAAGTACTGCGAACACGTGAAGAAAGGTTTCTTCTCTTTAATTGAGGTCGAAATTGCAACTAAATATTTCATAATGTACATTAATAAGTCAAGCACTATTAATTATGTTAGGTTTTTTGCTGTTCGACTTGTTCAGAGCACAAACAATAAAAGGTATTGAAGTTATCAACCATGCTAAAAGTTAAACCACCTAATGGTCATCCCACATTTGTTTCTACGGAATTAGTTGTCTTTTGTGTTAATATTGTCGTCAATATACTAAATCGGATTGGAATATATCTCTCTCTAATCTAAGCAGAACTGAATGGTATGCGTAAATATAGCGACACATGCTCTGGGTATCAACTTTGTAGCTTGTAAGATGTTAACCAAGAAACAAGATCAAAATTAAAATAATAATCAAAACAGAAGAAGAAAAATAAAATGAAAAACTAGCAGAACAGCAACTTAACTAAAATATGGAAAAATTATAAGGGAAGTGCTATGAGGGCTTCCGGGTTTTTACCGCGTCATAGTAACGTAAACAAAAAATCGGTCACAAGGTTTTCGCCTCTGGCGTGGTTTACAGGTCAAATTACCGTGACCTTTCTGGCGCCCCTCGCCCAGTTCTAGTTATTTTTTTGTATATATGTTGTATTTTCATGTTATAATTTTTGGTTTTGTTTTATTTTTTGTTTTATTTTTGGCGTTCTGGTCAAAATATAAATTTGAAAATTTATAATTATATACAGTCGATTATGTTCTCTTCAATGAAAATATTATTAGATTTCTAGCGCTTCCGGCTATACCGGAAGTCGCCATCTACTTTATTATTTTTAATGGAACACCCTGTATATTTTTACATATTTGGATTCCCCTATTTTTAAGCTGTATGAATATCTTTACTTTTTGCAATTTGATTCGGGCGTTTTGTAGTTATTCGATTTTTTTCTGAAAAAAATTGCTATAGCAGATATTTATTCAAAAAAAGTCAGAGAACAGTCGATTTGTCGGATATCATTTTAAAATTCATAATATACTTAAACAATATGTTGGAGTATATTTTAGCGCCGAGAGCGGCTGTCTACATTGCGTGGTTACTTTACTATGGCACGTTAACTCTTCGAAATTTTGAGAAGAACCATAACTTCATTTTTTCAAATAGCACCCCCCATATTTTATTACTTATTAGTCTTCGCAGTTCAATTCTACATCTTTTATGTCCTATACCTAAAATTGATAGTTTAGGAGATAATTAGATTTTTTGAAAAATACACACATAAGTCATCAATACTTATCCAATCTGCCATGGAAAACAAACGTTTTCAAAGATTTATTGTCAAAGTCTAACCTCAAAATCACAGGGCAAGTAATCTGAGGGCAAGTAATTCAAAGCAATAACTTTAATCCAAATAGGATTAAATTAATCAGTAAAATATTCTCTGTTCAAATTTGTAGTAGTTGTGTAGTTTAAGTAATTTTGATTCAAGATACGGTTTATTCCAGGCAGATTTTTTATATTATATATTTAACGATTACGAGTTTAAAGCTTTAGAATACGTTATGTGCATAGCAGTACTAAATTCTTTGTATGAAAATAATACTATATGTGAATATCTGAAAAGTACTGATGGACATAATTCACGGGCACACCTTTATGGCGCGAAAACGTGAATATGAATCAAAATGCATGGGATCTAAGTGCGATGTGTGTCAAATTTAGACTAACCTCAGTCGATTGTAACAGCGCGCTGTACTTGTTTCCATGATATATATCTCCATTACAGCAGCATACAAACGTGAAGCTTGCCGACTTGCATCGTCACGCGTTAGAAATATACGGGATGTGCTTGCGATTTCTATCCAACAGTGTAATAAGCCCAAATTCGAAGTCACTATAAAATTGAAACTGTCTCATCAGGCGCACTGCAATTACCCAGCCTTGATAATACCTACAAATGAAACGGGCCAACAAAAACGAAACTGCCCAGAATTACATATGTATATATTATGTAGAAAATGAAAGTAGTTTGAAAGACTCATGAAAAAAACAGCATATTGTAAAGAACAGAATAGTTTTGGAATGACACATATGTACAATACATTAGGACCAAGTTACCACCACTATAAATCAAAGTAAACTAGATCCTAGAAGTTCAAGCAATGCCAACAGTAGACCAAGTATTGTTATATACTGCTTTGCTTCAAAAAATACAGAAAAAGTATCTCCATTTAGAGCTTAAAATGATTTTGCATAAGATGGACATTCTATGTAAACAGGATATTCGGTATGCATACATACATATAAGTATGTTTTGTGGAATGTGACACCCAATATGTTCTGAAAATTTCAAAATTCCATTGATTAATTAATTTTAACTGACTATTTATTCTAACGGTGCAGTAAACACCACGAAGGTTTGTCTGTTGGTAGTGGTCGAAGATCTACAGTATTTACCAGAACTCAAAAGGGGTAGTTTGCCTTCGAAAAATGGTTAGAAGAAAATTTGTATTTACGCAATCCAGAATATTCGATCTTATCGAAATATATGTATGTTAAGCAAAACAGTATAATTACCCCATCTAAAAATAACAGACGAGAAGAAGGATGGTAGTTCAATATCAAGACTAAGCATAGATTTTCTATTAAAAAAGGCAGAATCTCTGGTAGTTATGTATCCACCGGAAGAGGCTGGATGATCAGAGATTCTTTAAGGTTGTTCAAAAATGTATTTTGACAACCAAGAACAGTATTATTGATTTGTAATTTGGATGCTGTAGTCATACAACGGTAGATTTGATAACCCCAACCGGATAGCATAATAATATTATTTTATTAAAACTACATAGTACATCTCATCTGCTATAACCGCCGGATATATCTTGTTGTAGAGGTTTATAAGCCTGTCGGGATAATCAAATGATAAAGGAAGCATATGGGACAGTGACCTTCAAGAATTTAATTGTCGAAGTAGTCGGGAGAAACCTCGCTAAAATTAACGGAAGAAATTATCAATCGCTTCCGATATACTGAAATTTATGATGATAGACATGTTGAGGAAATAAAAGTAAATAAAAATGAAATCTGTGTTTCACGTTCGAGATTTACTAGATCAAAAATAGTTTAGAATAATTAATAGTCATGTAGAACAAGACAACCTTATGGCCGAACACGACACCCATATCAAGGAAACCGTGATACTATTTCATGAAAATGATAAGACATTTCATCCTAAAGAAAACTCCTGAGGATGGTATCCAAATGTTCATAAAAACGTTGGAATATTTCAATAACCCTTTTGAAACTTAACTACATATACGAGCATCACCTGAATCAGTGATCGATAAAAATATAAATAATACTTTAAACATGTTGTAATTATGTTACGAATATTGCATGTGTTTTTTCATTTTCATTATACGTAGCTGTACATGTATATATATGTACATATAATATATATTGCTAGATATCAGAAGGTAGGTACTTTTATTTTTGACTGACCTATAGTAGTATTATAGCAATAGTAGATACCAGATAACAGTTTATCGGCAATTTGTAACTTGGTCAAGTTTATAAATATACATATATAATGGGGATATATTTTTAGGTGCAAAATACCTCGATATACATATTTGACGGCCATCAGATATGCGAATTTTACCATTGAATTGAATGACACTGACCTATAAGCTTGGCAGTCGGTTTGTCGCTATTCCATATTACTTATCTCAATTAAATAAATTCCCTGATTATACTTTACAATCTATATAGCTATAACAGTCAGTAAGGTGATCATTACCACGCGCCACTATGTTGTGTATGTGTGATGTTTTAGTCATACAAACATAGATGAAATAAATGAAATGTGAGTATTGACAGCAAATAATAGAATAGCAGAATAGAATGCCGTGGTTAAAAAATTCTGGCGAAATTAAGGATATTTGTTGTACATTTATTATCATAAAGAGTATGTACCTACTATTTTAATAGAATGAATTAACCAAATAACTTTACAGTTAAGTTTCTTAAAATCGGGCGTTAGCCGACTTCCGGCTTGTGACTTTCAATTAAATAACAAGTACCTATTTATAATTAATGCAATTTTTTAATGGTGTTTTCAAATACATATGTATTCGGAATTGCTCTATCGGCTACTGTTTTTTATTCTAATTTTTTGAATTACTTTGAAACGTTGATTCATCCATTCGTCCATTGTCGAATAAAAGCTCCCAGCGCATAGAATACGTATATCGTTGGATTAAAAGAGCTAACCTAAATGGTACCGTTGCTTGTTCAATGCTTTCTGTGAAGTTAGCTTAAGATGTCCTTCTGCATAATAGAAATAAATTCCCCAGAGTACCTACTTGTAACATAAAATTTATAATGGAAAACGTATAATGCGCACTGTCTGAGATGATTTGAAACTTGTTGTTGATGTATAGCTTGGCTGCAAAAGTAGTGTTGTTGGACACAAAAATATGAAAAATGATGCATTATGCAATCCTTCTAGTTTCATTTACTTCAAACACAAATTTTCCAAAATTACTGACGCAAAAATTAAAGAAACAATATTTGTGGTTTTATAAATATGATCAATAATGCATAATGAAGAGTATTTGGAAAATTGA
Organism: Holotrichia oblita; assembly: GCA_023690525.1. NCBI lineage: Eukaryota > Metazoa > Arthropoda > Insecta > Coleoptera > Scarabaeidae > Holotrichia > Holotrichia oblita. Next base: position 100,065,150 of record CM043019.1, read on the forward strand.
ATGGTGGAAAATTACCTTAATATTGTCAATGGTCGTGGTCTTATGACATCTTACAAAAATTTGGACTGTAATATGTCCTCAAAATTATACTCCCTGTTACTCATATAGAAATTTCTTCTCGTAAAATCTTGGCGCAGTGAGCGATGTGTATGGAAAATACTTTCATTAGAAGATACTAGCTATGGAAAAGAGATATCAATGCAAATGGAATTGTAGGGCTATCAAACAGGTGAAAACATCAGGAAATCGTCGTTTATTACTTTCTAACTAACAATAAGTCAGATTGCTTGAATATTGTGCAGTTAAATATGTATATAATACTATTAGTTTAATTAATTATTGGATGTTGAGCTGACATAATGGTTGCTTTTATATCGATTCTTCAAAAGAAAGGTCACTAGGGCAGTCTTGGATAATAATTAATAGAATATGTGTTTGTGACTGTTGATACAAATATTACTTACGAATCAACTATGAGTAAATGTTATTTAGATAAAGTTTAGCATTCTATAGTATGAAATTAAGTATTGATTTCTTGTTGATAACCACAGACAAAACTACTTCAGAAGGATATTGCAAATACGTTAGCAAGAATATTACATTAAACACTAGTTAGTATCAGCAATTTCTACTTTGTATAGTAGTTTGTGGCAAAAAAATACGATCCTAATGAAATAAACGTACAATTACTGCTAATTTGTACGACAAATTATATTATAAATTCGTAAAATTGTTATACATAGTTTAATTTATATAATTGTGATGGTGGAGAAGCAGATTCTCTTGTAGCCGCAGAAAAATTAGTAGGCATACTTACGTAAATATTTGCTCATTTCAGAGGTTGCATATCCTGTATACAACGAAATTCCAGCATCGTTAATATAAAAATTCCAAGATGGAACAACACAATACTTAACGTATGTTTCAAGTATAGAACAAAAGGTGCCTGAGGTGGTACTTGTTGTTGATACATAGTTTCATGCAATGTTTAAGCAAATTCTGACTAAGCTGCTTTATTAGTTTGATATGGTAACAGTATTTAATCAGAGGCAAAAATTAACCTTTATCACTTTTCTAATTGATAGAGGTCGAAAACTATAGCAGTGAAAATTCTTGTAATAAATGTAATGCGCTATAGAAACAATAAATTTAACTTGTCTCGTTAAAGCTGGACTTGCTAATAAAGGAAAATTAAATTACTTTTCATGAGAGAGAAAAAAATTAAATAAGCAAAATGATTTTGGTTTCACTAACGCCAATACGCATAAAATGAACAGTTTTCTGACAATCATTATATCTGAACAATAAACAGAATTGTAGGTATTTGCTAATGTAAGGACAGTTAGGAGTTGCGTCAAGTTTCAGAACTCGATCCCCTATACATTTATTATTTCCAGATAATTATTGCCGTACCCTAAGTTAGAAGTACAATATAGTTGTTAGTTTTCGGATTATGTCAGTATTTCCCGTTTTATTACTCACATAAAAATCCTGTGATATGTTTGTTATTCAGTTACGGATTCAATAGAATTATAATGTGACAAATGAATTCTTCGAAACAGTTATAAAATATATATGGAATAAGACATTGCTACAGTATTTTTAAATCACTGTAATTATTGGATTTATGTACGTCATTTTATAGATATTTCGGGTAAAAGTCGTAGGCAACATATTTAAGCCATGATGAACGTGCGCACAACAATAATACGAATTTTTTCCACAGATTCAGTCGAATATGAAGGATTCCAAGTCGTCCCGTGCCTGGTATCTTCTCCAGTTGTAAACACGCGATCAGCTAACAGACTCCATCGGAAAGCGCAGCAGTAGGACGCGCATTCTTCGAACACCAATAGATGAAACCACAAAACAAACACATACACAAACACTGGCGAAACGTCGATCAGAGTCCTCAAATTGGAATAGAACGATAAATTTATAATAATTGTGCAGACTGCTGAGGCAAACGACTGTCGAGGTACTCCACGACACTATGCTAGGGTATATTATACTTTCAAACTACAATAATATTACTTAATAAATAGTTTGAAAGAAAAAAACTTAGTTTTTGCCTCTGCTTGTCACTACTTTTCGCTAGGTTTGTTATTTTGTTACTGTTGTTTCCTGAAAAGCACGCGCCCCAAGACTAAAGATGGATATATATAGAAAACTTTATTATGAAGAGGGAAGGGTGGATCTGTGTTGCTTTGCGAATATTTCGGGCGCATGCAAGCAACGACCAAACAAAATTTATCCTTCCCGCTTACGATTCGATGCTAGTGATTGTTACCTTGAAACCAGAGGAACACTTGGCAGTCGTTTACTTTATTGTCGTTTAGCGTCGTCAATTCTGATAATTTACGACAACGTTTGGAGTTTATTTATAATTATGGTTAAAGGATGTGACATTTAAATAGAATATTTTGGCAAAAAGAGCATATACAAAACTGAACAACTGATAAAATTGGGCTTCTAAAGTCACTATATTTATTGAGGTTTTTCAGAATTTAATGTAAATTTCATTGTATTCGAACTCGATAGATATTTTGTAAGCAAGCTTAAGGCGTGATGACATGATACATAAGAAGATAAATTATGGAATAATTATAAAGCCTAATATATTTTCGTTCTCTGTTACAATTACAAATCATGTCACACGGTGAATAGTTATATTTTTCGTTCCTGATATCTTGGTTATAAAACGCCGTATTTGAATTTTTATGAAGATGTTAAATATATGAAATTTTTAATAAAAAATATTATGTTTAGCAATAGTGACCTAAGACAGGCAAAACAGACGGTCTTTAATGTGTTTCAGCTATTGTAGCAAAGTACATTTTAAAGGAGTGCATGTTTTTGTTAATGTTTTTGTTAATACTACAAATCAACGTATATATTTAGATATCAGTCATAACTGCAAAATCATCATATTATAACCACTAGTGTTAAGAGAACCGAAACAGATACAGATCACCAAAGCAGAATAAGAAAGTAACAAAAGAAAATAATATCAAGAAAATAAATGAAACTGATACGTTACGTCTTGTTTGTATTGTATTGTATTATTGATGTGTCGTTCAGGTTACGAGCATTTCTCCTCACTGCGACCTTTTGGCCTATTGTGATTACCCTATCCCATCAGTGCCCTTCTATTGCAATATTTTTGATGAATCTCAGGACTAGCTTGGGTGCCAAGGCTTTGATCTGTTCGCTTGTCCTAGATGCTGAAACCTTTGCCGGCTTAATGCTTCGCACTCACAAAGTATGTGCTCGGCTGTTTCAGTTCCCAGTTCGCAGAATCGACACGTGTTTTTATCAACAATGCTCATCTTTTTAAGATGGTATCTTAGAGGGCAATACCCAGTCAAGAAGTCCCGTAAGACTCCTAAACCCTGATTTGCCGAAATCAAGTAGTTTTTTAATAAATAAACAAAAGAAAATAATATCAAGGATATAAATGAAACGTTATGGTACAAAAGCTTGTTACATAAAGTGTACACGCAAAAGCTGATCAAATTTTGACAATAACAGGGTTGAACGTAACAAGGAACTGACTTAAAATTTATCGCTCTATCATCAGAGCCGTTTAGACACCAATCTTCTTTCTATTCGATAATGGCAAATGGTGCTGTGGAATAGCTTCTAATAACGATGATTCAAAATAATTGTTTCATGCTTTATAATTACAACATATAATATACCTACGTTACTGGTAGAGTGTGCCAAGCTTCACATCTCCTTGTCAGGGTGAATGATAAACTTTCTTTGTGGTAGAAATGATAGAAAACAGTAGGGAACCCCAAATGCAATGTGTCTGGTAACACTATCGCAAATAAATTTTTCATGAAAATAAGTGTTCCATTTCACTATTTTCATTTCTTCTAATACCAGTCCCTTTTTTGTGTTTATTTCCTAAATTTGGTCTATCCATCTTTTTGGTTTCTATCTCCGTTTTTGTTTTCTACATTGTTTCCATTATTTTTCTAATCCTTATTTTATTTATGTGCCCCACTGATTCTTTGTTATTTCTACTACAAATTATCCTTGATATTGATATTTCATTATGTGTTTTAAGTTTCACTCCATGCCTACCTGTGTGAAACAGCACAACTTTGTTGCTTTCTGCACACTATTTGTTACATTGCACATTCGCATGTATGCACCACTTCCAATATTTTGTCATTACATTTGATTTCCTTAGTTTAGATACTTTGTTTTTCATTAACTACATCATTTTGAACATTCACCTCCCTTTCGATATTTTTTATTTTCTATGCCCATATTCTCATTAGTTTATCCATTTTGCATTCTCAAATCTTCTAATCCTCTCCACACTTCATTTCTATCCAGTGTTTTAAATATTGACTTTATATTTTCCAAACTTTGTCTAAACCGTTTTATTATCCATCTCATCTCTGTTATGTCTCCAAATTGACTTTCAGTTATTCTCTTATTTCTTTTACAGCTGCTTTTGCTATTGTTTTTCTTTAGTCTCGCCTTTACTCTTGCACATTTCTTTGAATATAGTATGTATTTTTTGCGTGCTGTTTTATTTCTTTTAGTGGGTTACTTATTTCATCGTTCCACTATTTGGCAGATTTTCTCTCTTGTCAATTAACACTGTTTCCTTAAAGACTATCCGTTTTTTATGTAGCGTTCACGCAGTTTTTCATTTTCCCCAAATTAGAATATATTATATTTTAAGATATTTAGCAATCGAATTAACCTGTCTAACAAAATAATTTTGTATACGAGATTGTTGACGACGCGAAATCTCAACCAGGTTACACCACAACTCTCATGAGAATATGCGCAAGCTAAATAAGTTTCTACATTACTGATTATGCTGCGAATTTCCTTAGTTTCTGAGTCCTTAGTTTCTAGGAGGAACATTGAGTGAAGCTTGAAAGTTTGAAACATTTGAACGAAATGACGCATGCGATTACAGAAAATCGAAATCAGAACAAATAAAATACTGTAGGTACATTAAAGGAAACTTTTAAAAGAGATATTCGAAAATTATAAAATCATTACAAAATGAATAAACATGAAAATCTTGTTTACCAGTAACATAATAATTAAATTTGAATATAACTAATGCGAGTTTTCAAAGCTGTGATGATTTAGAGTTTAAATTTTGCGTTATAACCAAAGATTCCTCCTTATTTTTGCTTCTAGAGTATTCAGGTCACCAAACCACTAATGCAAGAATGCTTATTATTTACACTACTAAAGATTTGTTTCGCTTGGGACTTACAGTTACTTTACGTACATTACATTAAAATACCCGCAATTATAGTAATTACTTGACTACAAACAGTGTAAATGTAACACAACGTACTTACCCCGTCAGGTTTTAACCTGATGTCTTTACCAGCTGCCGCAAGTAAAGCTCTAAGTATCGCCGTAGCAGTTCCGGTTTGTCTGGAAGCGACAAGGTGTACAGCAGTCTGTTGTCTAGACTGAAATAAAATAAAATACATCAGTAGGTACAGTGAATTTTCGCCGACGTAAAATAGAAGTTCGAGTTTATAAATGCTACACCATTGTTTTAAAAGGTTTTCAACACAAATTTAGCGTAAACAATTATCGCAACCATAGCAACACCACCACTTCTGTTAGGTAACATAAAATCTCACGTTTGCGTCTTCAACCTATAATCAGTGCGTGGAACATGCAATGTTGTTTTCACGCTAAAGATACACACATTGTATTTGTATCCATATACATGTATAATGTGATGACAGATATTGGTCGAAAATGTCCAAGTAATCCAAGTAGAACTCGTCAATTTTTATTTTGATTTGTTTAAACTTTAACATTCAAATACTCTATATATAGAGAATATTGTGATCAAAAACGCAATTATATACTAACAATAAACAATAAGTTAAGTTTACAAGTCCAAGACTGAGTTTTTGTAAAACGAAAATAAATCAGAATGGAAGATACATTATCCTTTGAAAACTATCTATTCACAACAGCTATCATAAATATAGCAAACATATTTATATTTATTTAATAGAACACTAAAGCGCTACAAGCGACACAAGTTAGTAAATGGCAGTGAGTTACGTATGTTCAACAAAGGGCCATTACGTGCCCTTAAATAAAGAGAATGTATATTTATAGTAAGTAAGTTTGCGTTTACATTAATATATTTCACTAAAACAACAAAGCATCAAACTACGTAGTATACTTTTGGAAATTTATTCACTAATAATAAAATTATTAAACCCATCTGTTGCCAACGTACCCTTCACAACAGACCAAAGTTGTGCCCCTCTGCACTTCTTCCAAACATGTGCACATTCCTACAGTAAGCGGTGGTTTAATTTGTTCACTAAAGTACTATTCAAGTGTTCAAGTATGGACTCTACTTTATTTATCTATTCCGCTACAGATTTGTGTTTCCTTTCAAATTCTTCGAATAATCTATTTTCTAGTATATCATCGATTTCACATAAATTTCCTACACCTGTCTCACATGCATACACATAAAATAAGTTAAACTCCAAATAACTGTAGTTGAAAGTGGTAGAAGACCTTAATTATTTTAATTAATTGATTATTGCAAAATTTTTCTCTAGTGGATACTGATATCATCAATAGATATTAGTTGGAGTTATAAGTTTTCAAAAGTTGGTATAAATACCAGGTTTAGCGAGACATAAATAATGAAATCAATTTTACACCTAAACAAACAACTTTGATCGAAATTCCCGACTTTTGATTGTAATTTATCGTGTTTTCCCGTGATAATTCAATATCCCTGAATCTTCCATTTTTTAAATGGAACATCCTACATATTTTTACATGTTTTACATGTTTTTTGCTGAACGGGTTTCAAACATGTGAGTTGCTTATATGAAAATAAACACAAATGCGTTTCCATTCATAAAGTGGCCGAAAACATTCATTTTTAGCCATACTTTATTCGAATTTCCCGATTTTACTGACATGGATGTGCTATTCATTTCATCATTATATTAGATAGAACTCGCTGCTTTAGAGACATATTTCAGCAAAAGTAATAATCCATATATTACGCTTATGGCAGGCGAATTTTTGAGCACTTAGTTCACGCCAAAAAATTGCATACCATTTTCTATCAGCCTCGCTGGATAATAGCCACAGGTCTTTCACGCTTACTGAAATTGCTTAATCTTTACAAGGTGTGCGCGCTATTTTAGGCTAAAATCAAAAGAAGGATAGCAAATATCAAATATACCTTCAATGCTACAGTTTATGCCTAGGAAGAACTTAAATTACAAGCACGGAGCTTTTGGGAAGTTTGAGACCCCAAAGAAACGCTATAACTATGGAAATTATCCCAAACATCACTGAAACATTTTCGTACACAAATCCGATCATTCATAATAAATCTAGGATGTAAATAGAAAAAAGAACAACAAATGCGCGGTACAGGTTGCTTACTTAACCGGAATCTGTTCATTGTTGGCTATATAGTACCTAAATCATATAATTTATAAATTTCCAGTTGTTCTGAAAGTATAATTAGTCGAGAGAGCAACCGATGGTAGTGCAGAAGTCATATTTGTTTTAGTTAATTTTTATTTGTGGTGAATGTTGCTGATTACTTTAATCATCAAAGCTCAATGTTTTAGACTAACCCTAACTTTTTAAAATCATTTATAATTATCGATAAAAGAGTAATGATATTTAAATTAGCAAAAATATTTATAAATATGTATAAGTTAACCTGAACGGTCGAATACAAATATATACTAGTTGCAATATTTTGATTTATTGGTACATTAGTTATATATCTACCTACTTTACTTAGATGTTCTACTTACCCCACCGGTTGAATATGGATCAACTCCACGTTTCGACAATAGTAGCTTGACCACATCCTCTCTTGAATACATCGCGGAAATATGAAGGACATTGTAATTATCCTGAAAACAAAATTTACATGTAATAATAAATTTTCGAGGCTACAATGGCAATTTTCTATGAAATGTTGCTTATCACGCAACAGTTTAAATAGGTAGTATATGTATCGCTTATAAATAGTCTATACAGTACCTAATATTAGAAAAATTGTATGAACTAAGGGTAATGCTAAATAAGCTTCATAATCTGTTTAAATATCCAGAATTGATACTATCGTCATTACTATACATCGGAATAAGGCAGCGATAGTAGAATTGCATAAATATATAGTTTAAATTCCAACACTGAAGGTTTTTTTAGTAATAAATATACGAAGAGATACGAATAAGATTGTGTGTTTTTAATTAATAATAAATCTCAAAAATACGGTCAGAAACAGAAATATTGAATGAAAGTAAGCCATTGGATTATACTGTAATGGAACAAATAGAATCGCACTTGTGACAAAAACAGTGTCGAAGTTGCATTGACAAAGTTTGGTGTATTAGTGAAGTTAGATGAAGCAACACAAGAAGAAGTAAACAAAAGAAAGAAAAAGTCTAATAGTAAAACAGAACCAGCTAAAAAGAAAACCCAAATGTCTAATGAAACAAACAAAAATATTGATATTAACAAATGAAAGGGTGTTGACGCAATGCTCGGCAGATCTGTAGAGCTTGTGCTCTACGATCTAATCTATTTCGCTGGTCTTAGGTATGTACATATATGTATGTATCTGAGGATGAATGACTTATACTATGTAATGTTATACTCCTCAATGACGTTGATTATATTCTTCTACCATCCATCCAGAAAAGTACGTTTTATACCATTATATCATGTTATAATGTAAATTTGGCAGAACATAATGTTTTAAGCAAATAAAATTGTTAATTAACATACTTAAAAATATATTATCTTGTTTAGAGTAATTGTAAACGCCAAAGAAATTTAATCTAAAAGAGAGTTTTTATTGCTTAGTCGGATTAAAATAAGTGTTTACCGCTACGTTTCTCGAATAATTTTAAACATGCGGAGTAAAATATAAAATAAATGTTAGCATTAAACTTCATTGAGAAATCTGTTCGAAATACATGTACTAAATAGCTATAAAGATACATAGGAATTAAGATAACCTAGACTTTCACATATTTAATTTTTAGAACAACATTTCTAAACTTGTTTACATTTACACCACCTCACCATACATGTGCATATATTGTATTTTAGACATATACATAGAATACATACATGTATACCATTATGGTGATGAAATCGTATAGGTACAACGGTTCTATTCAAAACTGATAAATTGCTATACACAGTCCAAATTCAATTATGTATTGTACCTATATTGTAATATAAAATCGATATACTAATCTTTTCAAGAAACGCTGCAAAGCTAGATTGGACTACATCGACAAAATAATAAGCAGATTACACTATGACCAGATTCGGAAATATTTCTATGCACCAGCAGCACTTTGTGAGTAGTGAGTGTAAAAACATTTTTACGATCTTTAGTTTTTCTTAGATAATTTTACTCCCTATATGTAGATTAAAAGGTAATATAAAAAAAAACATTTTCTGATATAAGTAGAAAGAAATAAACTAAGCATGATATTCCATGGTGCATTCTCTTTCTCACCTGGAGATGCACCGCTCTCCAGGTGAGTTATTCTACATTAGTACTACTTCTAAACCAAATTTCATTGCATTAGAATCACATGTTCAGATTATACAGGGCGTGCTTGTCACTTGTTGCAATAGTGTAATTGGATATAATAGAAAACAGACAAAAGCTTGATAGCAACGCTACATGAATGATATTATGATAAAAAATCCTCATAATGGTAGAGAATATTGTATTAAGGCTTTAAGTTGCTTTATTAATGAATAGTATGAATTAATAGTATGATAGTAGTATATTAATCGTGGATGTAGAAAACGTTAAACTTTCACATCTCTTAGATATTATAATATGGTATTTTTTGTTTTAATAAAACAGTTAACCAGATTTTGTTTATATTTCATATCATTTTTTTGGATGACTGGTATTTGAAGTGTTTGTACCTAAGAATTATCGTTAAAGTATTAAGCAAATGAAATTTTGACAATGTAATCTATCTTTCTCGTTGTCATATAACATAAAAGTTAAGTTTACTCAAAGGAATTTTACTTTGTTGGGTGACATTCAACTTTATTTATCACGTAGACAAAAAAATGAATTTGCAATGCTATACTTTGCTACTTCGTTTCACATATAACAAATTGAATGCTACTATAACTACATTCAATTCCTTTCTCATTTCATTAACTTCTGTGTTAACAGAAGTCTACATCCTTCACAGTAGTGACGTACTTCAGTTACAGTTTTCTACTTAAAATTAAAACGTTTGTATAATAACTGCTAACATCGATCCGTTGTTGCTTCTTAGAAATGGAAAAGGAAGTATGTAGCCTTACTAATTTTTCACGAAACATCAATCTGAACACTCACAACTAAATAATTTACAATGAATCATACGGTGCGCGAAGAAAACTAATTACATTGCGTGCTAGCCTTATTTGCAAACAATGCAGAATGTTTACATTCTAATCTAATACGTACATATTGCTGTTCTAATTTCAGACATATGTATATGATTTTGAATTACAGAAGGTTTATCTTGCATTTTTTAGGATGATAAACTAATCCTGCGGTTATATTAGTCTCATTAATATTATTGCCAACATGAATGAACTTTGAACTAGGCTATTAATAAAAATTTACCTGATATACAAGTTAGCCTCGTTTAATTAGGCAGGTACTGATCGAGATATAGGTTAATGTGATTAGTTGCAATTTCGAAATGCATCGAACAATTTTGGGCGTGAACAAAGCATGAAGAGGTATACTACAAGGAATAACCAATTTGAAGCTGAAGGTGCGGTCATCGCGGAGTAATATCATATTAGCTAAGTAAGATATTGATAAGGAAATGTGCCTATGTAGCATGCGTGATTTATTATAATATCGCATGGGGAAAACACGTTGCTCCAGTATTGGAATGTACACTACCGCAGAAAAATTACGGATTTTAGTTCAGCAACATACTTAATATGGATTACCAGCATGAGAGATTATTTTCCTACATTAATAGAGATTACACTTCTGGAAATGTCGTTATTTAAATAGCATGTGAGATATCAACAGACCTACTTCAAAATAATGAGTTTGATAGTATACATAAGCATAAATGAGATATTAAGTGGAGCATGTTTTACACATTCAATATAAATATTGCTGAATATTATTATTGTCTTCAGCAGTAGACATGCACGACACTAAATTATGTCCAATATTAATTTAAATCGGATTAAATAATAAAATAAATTAAAAGAATTCATAAATAAATAGTACCTAATCATCCGCAATTAAATAAAACTAAAATTGAATGTAGTGTATGCATATAAAATATGAATCTTATCTATCTTCAGCTATTTTTACCTTGTACAAAATTGTGTATTTGTTTCTTCAAACTTAAATTAACAATATGAGTCAAATAAGGCTTCTGAAAGGTGTCGTTGTATTAACAAACAATTGCATATCAAACATTGCAGTTGGTGGTACAGTTGCCTCAAAAACATTTTGGATAACTTTAGTAATTTTTTGAATATAAATATAAATATCTTATTGTTTAAGTATAGCTCTATGTAATCACCTAGTATTTTCAAATTCAGCAAAATCAGATGGTGACAAACTAACAAAGTGAACAACTATATCTGCAAATATTAATAGACGAAAACCTTAATCACTTGAGAACTATGTTAAAGCTCTTACGCCAAGCATAAATTTTATATTGAATCCTGAAAGGCATTAGAAGTCACCATGCAATTTTTGTTACGTGTAGGAGCTTTTGCATAACGGTAGTAATGATGATATACTTGACAAGCGACCTGTTTCTCGTAGTTATTAGTTTTATATTCTTTAATGGTACTGTAACCTTTTACACGACGATAAACTCCAAAACAAAGAATATAAAAGTATTTGAGCATGTACAAATAATAATTTTTGAATTATTCATTTATATGTTATGAGGGCTTCCGGGTTTTGACCGCGTCATAGTAAAGTACATACATATATACAATACAAAATAAAATGGATTAGTTGAGTGTGGTAGAAAGAAAATCAAATCATTTTGATACAAAACGTACTAGAACAGTTGTCCACATCTTTTATTAGACCTCTCAGCACCTACATAGAAGTGGTAGTATTAATCATAATTTATGTTTTCTTTCTTGTTATCAGTCAACTACGGCGCATTTTAAATTCCTAAAATTTTTTTAATATTTCGTTATGATTCATCTTTAGCGACGACATATTATCAAATTAATGTTCTTGTATGTATGTATGGAAGTACGTGATTACTAAATTACTGCCACAATCATTTATCTAGCTATAACAACCACTATCTTTTTTCTATCGCACAAGGTATTTCAGAATATGTTCAATTCAGTAATGAGAGAAGTATGTACTTCTTTAGTTAACTAGAGATTTATGTTTATGTTATCTCATTTTAAGATATTTGGATGAATATGTATTATAGTAAATAAATTGCCTTTAAAAATTAGAGTATACTGTCTGGAAGAAAATTAGGACTGTGGGCTCTTAGTATACAGATAAAACATCGGTAACACCAACACTACAACTTTTGATTAAAACTGAATAGCGAATGAAAAATAAAATTAAAACCTACCAATATGTATAAACATTTCCTCTGCTTGTATAAACAACCATTGCATGCGACTCTTTACCTAAACTGAACTAATTGTTAACATATAGTACACAACGAGGTTAATTTTTTGTATTCAGCCACTTTAATCTCATCTATGTTGTTATGTTTACGAAAATCTACTATAAGTATAACATGAAACAATATAAGAATTTCTCCTTGTTTTACCTCAATATTGTTTATGTATTTGACAGATTCAATTGAATTTTCCACAATCAAGTTCTCGGTACGTAAGCAGAATTTCTTATATTCGTTAGATAGCCATTTGGACACAGCAGCAAAAAGTAGGTGATTGATTCCTGAAATTTTGGGTGTAACTCAATTTCCGGGCTAATGAGTTTTCAGCAAACAATACATTTTCGGAAGAATATGGTAAGAACTAATCAATTTAGCTTACGACTTTTTCATCTATTTCTTGTCCCTTATATGCATTTCAATAGATTTTAAATAACATTTAATATTTCTATATAACTATTCGTAGTAATTAAGCTAAAATTAGGTCTAAATAATTTTGGTAACTTACATTGTTTCTACCTCCAACGTCTGACCCTAAATCGATCAACTTATCCAGGAGTGATGTTCTATTGTCCTTTACTGCATACATCAATGGTGTCATCCCCGTCGCCTGGAAACAAAAATACGACTCAGTTTGTTCAATACATTGGTATTTATCCATAACAATGCGTGCGTGCAATTGTATTTCAATCATTTCCGTTAAGGAACGTTATCGTAGTTGTAAGGTGTAAAGTATACAACTTTGAAATTTCTGCCAAGAAATCTTGTAACACATTCTCCCGACGATAGTGTAAGCAGATTAATTAGAACAGCACACTTGAAATAGTCACGTTCATTACATGTTACAATGGAAACTTTGCAACAATGGCATGAAGCTAACTTCGTTACGAATTACTGTTAGTTGGGAGCTTTCTGTAAATTTCTGACGTACACGATTTTACATATTTACTCCCCCTCGATGTATTGGCAACGCAACCAATAAATATTTGAAAAGTTCAGATATCTTTGTATTGATTAAACTAGAAAAGTTTGTAAAGCAAAAATATTCGGTAATTTTTTGGTTTAGTTTCATTCATAAAATAAAATTCAATCCATTATAGGAAATTTATATAGTACTTAGTTTTTTTCCTCGAAACACGCTTTTCTTTTTATAATGGAAAACTTACAGTTCAAATTTCCAAAGTAATGTGACTTTTATTTCGACTTTCCATGACAACATATATTTTACAGATCAATAGTATGAAGATATTGGTATTAAGTAGAAAAAAGATTTAAGAACTTGTTAAGACAGATGATATATACTACCCATTAATTCAGAAACTGTTTAGACGGCGGATCGGCGGACTGAACTTGAACTCGGATAAGAACCCTTAGCAATTAGTAGACTCGGCAAAGCAGGGCAATTTCCAATGCAGTGCGGTGAGCAACATAGAGGGGTGGCACGGAAACTCGAGCGTCATCAAGCGTATCAAAGCACACTTGTTCAGTATTATTCCACTAGTCGTTGTGATTGCTTGCCACTACACACATACTTAGAAAATCTCGTTTCGGAAACGGCGTACTTCAAAGAAAGTAGAAAACTTAATAGCGAGTATGCCTGATTTAGAATGCGATGGCGATAGAATTAAATGTGTAAAATGCGACAGCTATTTGACGTGTAGCAACAGGTGGAAGTGTGAACGCTAGCTGAAGAGTATAAAACAGTGTTCTGCAATGTGTGGTAAACAATACAGCGAACAATTAACATTTGATACAGCTGTTTGTTTTAGCTATGCAATCTACCGTTCACTTTACTAGACCAAGGGCAGCTTCTTAAAGTAAAAGTGCTGAACTACTTGCTATTTTAAGAAGCTTCCATTATACAATATATTTTTTATCATTATTTTATGTGTAAACTTCATGCCTCCGCATCGCCTATGCTCACTCATGAAAGCCACGAAGATAAATGATGCGAGTACGTAAACGTTACGCCTTGCTACAACTACGGGGTCCCTCCACGTTGTTCTCCGCACTGCACTGAGACTTGCCCTTCTTTGCCGACCCTAGAAAGTCCGCCATATATATACACGAAATGTTAAGTATAAATAAATAATGAATTTAGTAAAAAATAAGCACAACTATTTAAAATTTGCTTTACTACTATGAGAAGTGTCATAGTGGCGTGTCATATCCTAATATTATAGGAAGCAGCGAGAATATTCAAACACCTTCTCTCGGAAGATATACATTTCCAGTGTTATAATAATAATAATAATATAATAACATAAGTGTTAACTTAAAGTACTGCTTTGATCGATTGCAGAAAAACTATAGCTATAAATTATCTGACATCTTGTTATTATACTAAAGTTGATGGGAGCCATCTGCCTAAAATGTTTTCAAGAGGGCAGCACTTCGGAATATACCGCAAGTAGGCACCAGCTTCGTAATTTTAAATAAATAGCCTGTATATTGTTACGTTATTACATTCCACGTGAAATTCTAAATATATTTCATGTATAATGTTGTATGTCCAATCCTTTTTGACTTCTTATGCTAAAATTGACGTTTGCAGCTTTGTGCTTTTTCCATATAAAGAGGAATTTATTATTTAATTTGAAGTTCTCTCAAGCATATGGTCTAATTAAATAGTATTTGTACAAAATTGTTACCATTATTAATACAAGTTGTGCAAAATATACGTCTGGAAACGAAGTCGGAAGAGTTATCAAAAGTCATTTTTTTTAATAGGAAGCGGCAATTGTCATAGTTTTATCGTATTCGACATTCTAGGGTCACTTTGTATAAATATGTCTATTGTAAAAGTGTGTAGTTTTAAAAACATTGATAAGTTAGTATTTTTATCTTTTACAATACATATTGCTTACATTATTTCTTTTTTCATCAGTTAGAGATGACAATGTTTACAAAAGTATAAGTTGTCAGTTCTTGTCGAAGAAATGTCATTTACCTCCTCATTGCTTAAATTAATAATAATAATAATAATTCATGCCTTAACATCTCCCAACAGCTTGTGCCAATTACAGGGAAAAACTACAAGAACTACAAGAAAGGAAGCACCGGGGTTCGAATCCGGTACTGCCGGACTACGAGGCAAGTGTACAAGCCACTAGGCCACTAGCCCGACATTATTTAATGATTATTTAAATTGTTTAATTCAAGAACATATACTTTTGCAATTCTATATCCACAAAAACTGACATTTTCTAACAATACCGTCAAATGTATTACAGACAATTAAAAAAAAATTTGATTCGTGAGAGTAAATTGTATGATGATCCCTTAGTACTGGACTATTTTATTAGAGACAATCAATGGCATGGTCTATAACACTGCCATACCATTATAGACGACTGCATGGACCATATCAGAAGAGCATTTCAAAAACTAAATCCTCAATCAATAAAAAAGCGACTTTAGTATGATAACAAAATTTCGGATCATTTCTAGCTAAAGTTTTTTGGCCATCGATCGATGCAGTTCCCGGTAAGCCACCCTGTATATTTACCATTATAGACGACTGTATATTTAAACAATATAAAAAATTTTGATAACAAAATTTCGGATCATTTCTAGCTAAAGTTTTTTGGCCATCGATCGATTGCAGTTATAAGCCACCCTGTATATTTACTAATTTTTAACATTTGTGTCAATTCCTTCTAAGGAATCATCAATTATTTATATCGCTAGTAATTTTAGTTAAATTTAATATCTGAATTACAATTTGTGCTGAAATTTGACAGCTTCTTCGACAAAAATTAGTAAAGAAAATAATAAGTACAAATCATACGCTTTCCTACGTGTACATAGACGTCCTGGTAAACGCTACTCAGCCGCTATTATACAGGAAGTGGATACATTTGGTCTCGAATCTGTGGTAGTTTGGGCTAAAATCGGTGTAGACAACAGTACTGATCTTGCTGCGGTTCCTAATAGACTAAATGCAGTGAATTGAAATGCAATCAATTCTATTGCAGGACAATGCAAAGAACGTGGAATTCAGGTCATGGAATGGCCGGCATTATATCCTGACCTGAATCCTATTGAACACGTGTGGAATCTGCTTCACCGACGTATTCGCAAGCTCTCTAATCCACCACTATCGTACAGGAACTGACACAAGCCCTGATTGAGGAATGGGAAAGCAAACCCCACGAATATCTTCGCAGCCCAGTGCAAAGCATGCCACGCAGCTTTGAGTAAGTGATTCGTGCTCGTAGAGGCCTACTCTCATCGATACTGTGACAGTGTAACTTGGAAGTAACTAAGAATTGTGTAATGGTTTTTGTAATTTTCTTTAGTTAAATATATTCCGTTGAAGTATACCAAATTTGATTTTCCTTGACCGCTTATTTAAAAAGTTACAGATTTTGAAAAAAGTGTTCCCCTAATTTTTGTGAGCAGTG
The DNA here is from genome assembly GCA_023690525.1 of Holotrichia oblita. Taxonomy (NCBI): domain Eukaryota; kingdom Metazoa; phylum Arthropoda; class Insecta; order Coleoptera; family Scarabaeidae; genus Holotrichia; species Holotrichia oblita. Next base: position 100,082,245 of record CM043019.1, read on the forward strand.
TATTTTTTGAAAATATATTTTTGTTGTACAGTTACTATCGAGCCACCAATAGCGAAAATTATGGTAAATATCACACTTCATCGTATCACGGGTGGAGTAGATTTTAATTTTCCTATTACAATTTCATAATATTTTAATGATGTAGTAGAGTGCCTACTACATAACTTTTAATCAATTTAACAGCTTTAATTTATACTCGAGTTTGAGACTAACAAACATATACTGCTTTGGTGACACTAAAATCTAATGTGACTGGGTTAAAAATTAAACTTGATTCGTATTAAAAACTTACCAACTCAAGTCATGTTTTGTACTTTACTTCAACGGTCTTACTAGTACAAAATCAATTTTACTCTAGGATTTTTTAATCAAGTCTTTATGAGCTACGATCTGTGTTCAGTAAGAAAAGTTGGTATCTGAAAAACTGATTGTCATCGATTACATCCACGCTTCAAACAGCGACCAACTTCATACGGGGGCTATTTACATACAAATTATATTTACAATGATTTTAAGTGGGGCACAAAAGTGGCTTAAGTAAGCTTCAAAATTAATATTAAGATTGTACCCTCTCCAGGGAAAATAATCTCAATTTACTTATTTGAAAAGACAATACTTGCGATTGAAGAAGTTAACGTTATATATGGTGCATAACATTACAGTTCTCCAAATATAATATAAGAATGTAATAATTGTGATATGTATTGGACAAAACTGAAAAGTCGTTTTCCATCACAGGGCAATAATGCTATTGCCGTGCTACTGCTCTCAGCGTACAGCGATCGTTATAGAAATCAGAACAATTCGACTATTTGATGTACATTGTACCGTGTAAGTCGCAAAGTCACAGTTGTCATAGTTTGATGATCCTTGATGGAATATTTAAAAACTGGTGTTATACTTACTCACAGCTCAAATTACAATAGAACACCTGAAGTGTCCCGTCTGTAACTTTAATGATGCATAGTGTTCCATCTTCAAATAACTCACAAAAAGTGTCTTCCTCAGGAAAATTTTTATGATGATTCTATTATTAAACCGATAATTGATAATTGAAAAATATAAAGTGATAAGTTAGCCGCACTATAGAGCTTATGTGGACTAATCAACAAGATATTTTAATTATAAATTTATTCAATTGCTAGGGTTTGTTACAAAAGAATAATTCTGAAAAAACTTAAATTTTCTAATAAAATTTACTTGACATAATATCTATAAGTAGTTGACCTGATTTAGTTTTGAAAATACGAATTCACAAGATTTTGACATTTTCAAGATAAGACAAACACACATCTAATGTTATTCGTAGCATTGATAGACAACCTATCAATATCAGAGATTCTAAATTAGGAAGTTTCCGAATAATCTATTATAGAAATAAGAAAGCCATTATTTACCTCGCGTTAAAAGCTGGTAACTAATAACTCAATTATTCATTGTCTCGTCATTATATTCAAACCAACTATAAATCGTGTGTGTTCCTACACAAAGCTTGTCAGCAAGCCATAAAATATTTTAATGTAAGCTTTGTAAAATTATAAAAATGCGGACATCTAATAAACTGAATAGCATGAATGAATTAATATCCGATTACTCTTTTAAATTGATTTAAAGGTTGTATATGACAATTAAATTAAGCAAACAATATCAAAATATATGTGTAAATAATATTGTTGAAAATTTGGTGTCAATAACTATAATGAAGATGTTTCCCTTATTTGCGCTAAGGCTTAATGTTCCAATAACTCCTTTTCTCTGAAGTCTTTCTAAGCTTTCCTAAATTTGCTAATCATGATTATCTTGCAAATAATGAAACTATTCAAGTGATGATAATAACGTACTCCAGTAGATAAGCTATGATATAAGTGATTTATGTTTTCAACTATGATAATTGTTAAGATGTGCGCAATATGTTTGCTTCAATGCTAAAAACTGCCTAGTGTGTATACTTCTTCAAATCTGAACATCTAATCCAAACACTAAGTTTACTACTTTGTGCCTTACATGTTGACTTATTTGCAAAAAATTGAGATAATTACTGTAATAAGACATAAGACATTATGAACGATTTGCTAAAGACAACGACTAGTGATCCAAGATCCTCTATCCTTTGCTCTTTATACAAATAAGTACAATGTGAATCAATCTTAAATATATAGGATGTGCAATAATTTTCAGAAAATTTCTCGCCATTTACCAAATCAGCAACACCTAGTAATGGTATCGTGTTAGCATCATCTCCCGCGTTGGCGATGGCTTTCTCCATTGACTTGAGGAGCTGATCCACAGGTCCCCATTCTCCTTTCTGACATAAAACCATGATTTTCTGTGCGGCGTCCCTCGTGGAAGCGCCCGCACTCTGCGGCTTAGATGCCGGAGCATCGTCCGCTTCTGCATTAGATCCCGTCTCATCTTTGTTATCCTTGAGATTATCCTTGCTGCCCGTCTTATTAATTTGACCTTTAGTATCTTTAGATTCATCGTTTTTGTTACTAGATGTGTCTTTTGCGTTTCCTTTAGCCGCACCACCTCCCTTTTTACCGCCCGGTTGTGACATATTTAGCGCTCAACAACATTCCCGCCGTCTTTTCTTTTGCCGCTAAGTTCCATCACCCAAGAGCAATTTACATGTTACGCACTTGAATTTTTCAAAAAGAAAAATGAATAAAACATCGATTATATTATTTAATTACTGTGTATTTTCATGATTCGAATTTTTGTTAAGAGTAGAAATAAGAGAAGACGTAAACATAGCCTCAAAACTTCACCGCTCTGCAACATTGTTTTTCACCCCGCGAGATTTATCAGCTATAACACCTTCTGTATGTTGTTTAGTCAATAAAAACGTTCTTGTTTATACACAAATCAATTTTAAAACCCTGTTACCGATACGAAAACTAGGAATTTTTAGCTTTTGTTCACGTCAAGCATAAAACGTATCAATCTAGACGTAAAATAATGTACTGAATTTGGAACTTTCACGTTAACTGCTGCAGGATAGCAAGTTGTTTTGCAGGATCTTAGCACGCTCGCGGTTTTCTTAACCAATCGCGGTCGTTCCAACCCCTCCAACGAACCCCCTCTGGCTAGGGTTGCTGTGATTCAACAATCCTTTGTAATGTATGTAGACAGATTGACCCAGTAAATTATGTTAAGTTTCTTCATACGTATTTGTTCATACGTAAAATTATTACCTTCAATGCGTATATTCTTATAAATACAATGCAGTAATTTCTTTTTCTATTCCAAGGAAATTTACTAGTGCAATATAACAGAATGTATTATAGTTTTTTTTAATGTACAAACTACGTCATGATTATCGCCATAATCTTATAATGAAATTACCTAAAGCTCGAAATCAGATCTAAACTATGGCATATTCAAGGCAGTAAAAGCAATTAGAGAAAAGAGTATTATGGTATTACGTAAGCGCTTACCACATGACATTTTCTTGTGGCGTATTGTGTACTATGTCATTCAGAGTTAAATTTAAAATGTGAAAATGATCAAAAGTAAAGGGAGTAAGAATCGGGCATGTTAATCTAATATACAAAATATACAATCACGCATGAAATTACTGCCGTTCACGTTGGTGAAGTAGAAGCAACAAGAACAGAAAATGAAATCTGACACTAATAAATAGCAATTTTGTTTTCATGCTACTGCACTAGTTGGTCTACTAGACTACTACTAGTTACTGGTCTAGAAGAATATGAATACAATCAAGGTTTTCATGCAAATAACATTTATTGACCTTTGTCAAATATAAATTTATTAACGCTTGGGTGATCAAATTCTTCACTAGTAGTAGTTTTACAGAGACAAAAATTACAATATGTATTGAGTTTCAATATTTAGATTTAGATTGGCAATTTTCAGATTACCAAAGCAAGTACATTTTCTCCGCTAACAATTTTCTCTCCTGGTTTGTTCATTCGTTTTCTTGACAAAACAGTAGATAAAAATTATATAGGCACTATGTAAAGTAAGAAAATATGAATCATTTCAAGCCAACTGCTTCAATGATTATTTATATGCTTTTGACAAAATCTCAGGTGAAATAGAATCAATGATATATAATAATAATGTATTAAATTGAACATTTTCGGCGGCTTAACATGGTTTGATCTAAGTAGGTATGCAAACATACAAAACCATAAAATTTTATTCCTAAGGCATTCATTAGATACTCGAGAGATTTAGATTAGTATCAAGAAAAAGTTCATTGACGACATAATAACCTCCCACATAATTATATCTCTACGGATTGTTAACATCTCGTCGAGTTTTCGTGTTATGATAACGCAAAGCGTTTCAATATTCGTAGTGGTTATTTTAAGCTGTTGGGGGATGCTAAGGCATGAATTATTATTATTATTAATGTGCAAATTTCAGTACCAACGATATGCTGTATAATTTTGGGAAAAACTGGAGAAACTTCTTACGGAGATGTTTCCACTTTTGAAGCAAAGTTTCTGTGAAGATCCTAGGCAATCTTATGAATACCTTATGTGACTAGAACTAATGCCAATCACGTTCAGAGTCTGGCGTGTTAATCTGATTCTGAACAAATTTTCAGAAGAGGATAGTATTTTCAGGTTTGGGTGTACCGTGGTATTTTAATAAAAAATGGATCAAGTTGCGGCAATATTTGTTCCTTATTTTATGATGAAAATTTTGAATAAACCAACAACGACAATTTATTGATGCGAAAGCTGTATTAGCAACTCCGATATGAACACAAAAGTTGAAACATCGTAGTGGGTTGGTAAAGGATTAGAGCCCTCTAAAAAGTAGGTTAACCTCGATTTTATGTTAAAGTAATGCTCACATTTTTCCGATTGACAAAGCAACATCACGCCTGAAGCTAATCAATTTATGGTCGCTTTCCCATAAAGACGCATTTACTCACTACGGTTTGTAAATTCAGTCAGTTTTGTAACGCAAATATGATGATTGCCTTCTTTCAGCTTGCTAACTTCCCAGTACTTGATTCTTTCGATTTTCCTTATTCCCAAAATTGAAATTCGTGATGAAATTGAAACCATTGGCGACATTAACACAAATTCGTTTCAAACATTGAACAACTTTCAAAAATAATCTTTCCAGAACTAATAAAGTTGTGGCGCAATTTAAAATGTCAATATTGTATATAAAAATAATATGATTGTAATTAACTTTTAACAAATCTGTACCTCACTCAATCCGTTTTCTATTTGCAATTCGATTAAGAGCTATGATGGGCAGACCATGTCAACACAATGTCAAAGATAGACTCACAAGACAGTCTACAAAAAGAATTCAGATAGTCGATCAAATAGGAAGCTCCAGAAGAACATGGATAGTTGCAGTGAAGTAAGTGTGTAAGTGACAGAAGTAAAGCACATGAAGCAAAACAGGAGAAAATAGAAAAAGACAATAAGTGTAACAGTACACAGTGTTGCAGTACATAATAGAATAAATAGGAATAATCTAAGTAATTAATTTTCTAATGTTCTGCCTATGACGCACATTTTTTTTATTATCACAGAGACGGTAGGTGGAGAACATCCCGGAATTTTTAAGTAAGTATAATTATGCATAAAACTGATATCGAAGGCTTTCACTGTCCGAGTCTCTGTTATGAGGGCTTCCGAGTTTTGACCGCGTCATAGTATAGTAAATATATATAATATAAAAATAAAACAAAAGTAAAAATTAGAAATAAAAAAATCAAAAATATATGCAACTAACTGAAACTCAACGTTTTTTCCACTAATGTAAGTGGCTTCTTGAGGAGCGAAACTAGATGAGGGACGTTGGAAGGTCACGGTAACTCGACGTATCAACCACGCTAGAGGCGCTAGAAGGTTTTCGTCTCTAGCGTGGTTGACACGTCGAGTTATCGTGACCTTTTGGTGCCCCTCGCCCAATTTTTTGCCCCTGTTAGAAGGTTTTAAAGTAAGTTTTATATATTTTTTGTATTTTTGTTTTTAATTTTTACTTCTGTTTTATTTTTGTATTAATGTACAGGGTCCGGCAACGAAGCGGAGACGGAAGATTACACGCTTATTTGAAAGTTTGTCAAAAATTTAGTCATCGGATATTCTTCCGCACCATCAAGCCGCCTCAAGCTATTCTGCATAGGGAAAAACAAAAGATTCGAAACCAACAGAGTAGAATATTTTTTACTAGTATGGACTGTCGTTACTATGTGAAATAAATTCTGCAGCTGCTCCCTTTATACAGGGTGTTCGCAATTTTGCAAAATCGAAGAAATCTCGAAATTTTTTAATGGAACACCCTGTATATTTTTTGCTCATTGGAAAGCCGTTTCACTACGCTTTCTATTGATACCTCATTTGATACATCTAGGATAGATCATTTTCTAATTATTTCTTTTTAAAGTTGAATTAATGAGAAATGCTTGTATTTTTAGAAGCTAATTTGCATTTCAAACCTACTGTAAGATCGGATATTCGACAAATAATCCATAAATGGTCTATAACAAGAAGAAACTCCATTTAGTATGAGAAACAATTGATTTTCATTCAGCGGTGAAAGCAAACATTAAATTAATATAAAGTAATATAGCATTTTCAATAGATTCACTGCTGATTAAGTTATCTGGTGTTTTAAGCTCGTATACTTAATAACCAGGTTGTAAAAAATGTCGTTTTGTGTTATACAGTATTTCGTTCAATCTTTAAAAGCAATTGTTATATTGACTAATTTTAGTAGGTACCTACGCAAGAAATGGTAAATATGATATTTATTCTTGAGGAGTGTACAAGAAATTGTCTCCTAGCAAGTAGAGTATATGCAGAGAGTTCCAAACCTTGAAAGAAGACCGGAAGCATTTGAAAGATTATTAGAGAAATTTATAGAAACTGATGGTGTAACCTACAAGAAGGGAGAAACAAATAAACCGGTAATCAATAAACAAAGCGAACTGGCCGTATTATGAACAATACAGGAAAATCCACATGCAGAACATTTAGAGCGAGTAAGACCAGCTAGAAAAGAGATAGATCTAGAGTGGGGCGGTTGTAAAACATATACGGAATTAACGCATTGGCGAGCGTGCTATTCCGTATATGTTTTACAACCGCTCCACTCTAAATCTATCTCTTTTCTAGCTGGCCTTAGTCGATCTAAATGTTCTGTATGTGGAGAGATGTAGGTATAGATGGTATTTCAAAGGTAACAGCTATTGAAGGTAGGAGCTTGCGTTTGTTGAGTATCTACTAAAATTAGTCATTATAACAATTTCTTTTAAAGATTGAACGAAATACTGTAGAACACAAAACGAAATTTTGTACAACTTGGTTATTAGTATACAAGCTTAAAACTGACACCTTTACTTTATATTAAATTAATGTTACCTTTCACCGCTGAGTGAAAATCAATTGTTTCTCGTACTAAATGGAGTTTCTTCTTGTTATAGACCATTTATGGATTATTTGTCGAATATCCGATCTTACAGTAGGTTTAAAATGCAAATTAGCTTCTAAAAATACAAGCATTTCTCATTAATTCAACTTTAAAAAGAAATAATTAGAAAATGATCTATCCTAGATGTATCAAATGAGGTATCAATAGAAAGCGTAGTGAAAAGGCTTTCCAATGAGCAAAAAATATACAGGGTGTTCCATTTAAAAATTTCGAGATTTCTTCGATTTTGCAAAATTGTGAACACCCTGTATAAAGGGAGCAGCTGCAGAATTTATTTCACATAGTAACGACAGTCCATACTAGTAAAAAATATTCTACTCTGTTGGTTTCGAATTGTTGGTTTTTTCCTATGCAGAATAGCATACTGAAATGTATCAATTTATCAAGTAAAATCATTGTTTACACAGAAACTATCAACTTTAGGCCTAACACATTATATCGTTGTAACCAGCTTTCAAGCGCGGATCATTTTATCTATTAATATACATTGTTCCATTAAAAAAATGCAACTTTAGTCTGGCATTTCCATCTGGAACACCCTGTATAAAACAAAATATTTTTAAAACGTGCACTTGATGATGCGGAAGAATATCCGATGACTAAATTTTTGACAAACTTTCAAATAAGCGTGTAATCTTCCGTCCCCGCTTCGTTGCCGGACCCTGTATACAATGGGAACGCGTGCGTCTGCACTATAGTGATACATGTAGTGTAAGCGAAACACACAGAGGTGTCCGTGTATTAGAACGGTAAACAGAGCTAGTATGTCGCATATCCTTATGATGCACTCGCATTTGTCCAAAAAATCCACATTTATGCGGTGTAGTCGCGCAGTCGCATTATCCGTCGCTCCCGTATATAGACGTCAGTTGCAATTTATATTTCATCAGGAAACTAGTCGCTCACACTACTAATATTTACTTATATCGGCAACACAATACCTCTTATACTGCTTTTCACTTGATTTGCCTACGAATACATTTATACGTATAACTTATAATACGTCCGCTGTCGGTGTGCCAAGTCAAGTTGGCACGCCCATTTGTAGTCGATCAGTAGTTACTAATACATGCATTGCGCTATGAACGGCGGCCACACTGTATATATTTACTTTATTATGACGCGGTCAAAACCAGGAAGCCCTCATAACATAAATAAAACTGAATACAGAACATATAATTTTGTATTTATATTTTTGTAATTACATCTATGATTATGAATTACATACAAATAATATTACTATTGTTCAATACAATAACAACTTCTGTCTATTTTTGTTCTAAATAAGGAATGGCATACTTATTTTTATTATGAAAACCTTTGTTTAGTTTCTGTGAAATATGAACAAGTGAATGCAATTAAGGAAAAATCTACCTTATCGATGCATAATTACGAGTGTTTGCACAGACTATAGATTTGTTTATATTTCTTCGGCAAAAGTGTTATAATAACGAGTTATTGAAAAAGGAACACAATTGGTAACGAAACTAAAAAACAGATCATATAATTTATTTATTATCAATAAGTTCGTTTATAATTTGCAAAAAATATGAGAGCTAATTTATTGAGCAGTAATGACCACTTACATATATGATCCGATAAAGACAAAATAAAACTTCCGATGGCCGTACTAACTGCTGTAGCTGTATTGGAACAAGAAAAATTTACTTCTACAACGAAAACATATTAAAATGATTGTCTAACATGGCGGTATCTCAACAATGATATGTATACTTACGTATAATATTGTATAGTGCGTGAGTTTTACATAAATCATGTAACGAATATTATGAATCAATACATATACAATACTTTTTTAATAGATGTCTTCTTGGAAAAGGATAAGGCATTCACTGTTGTAACTTTAAGGGTGGGTTTATCAATGTCAGGATAAATACATTAACTTGCAGATAAAATTTTATTCGTAAGCTAATTGCAATGAAACGTTTATTGAGTGTTAAATAGAAATTATCTGCAAGATAAAGCATTGTAGTTGCTAAATCTTGTCTGCCAGTTAGCAATATCTGTCAGTTACTTAACTAATACGTTGATAAACTCACCATAACTGCAACAGATAAGATACAAGTTTAGTAGTTACTCGTGTTATATTCGTTGGTTATGATCGTAACAATTAATATAGTGTTCGTTTATTTTTCCCGTCCGAACAATCTTCAATGATGTGTAAATCAAAACACATTTAATCTATATGACTAAAAAATACATGCTTACAAAAATTACTATGACCTATGAATATGCAATATTATAAACAACAATTAATTTGATAAAAAGATTCGCAATTTACAAAGCCGACTGCGTAATAAGTTTTTCAGTATTTACATGAATTATAGATTTTACATATAGACTAGCAAATAAATATAAGAGATAGGTATTACCAAAAGTGTTATATACCAGTAAGTAGAACTATGTAGACTAAACTACAATTTTGTAACATGTAGAGTGCTTACATATTTAGTTAATTGAAACACATTAAAATAATTAATTTTTGTACCATAAGGAACATATTTCTGCGGCTGATTCTGTAATCTCGTTATTTTTAAATTATTATGCTTTACGATTACTATTTTCATCGTAGACAAATCTTCTTTGGTGTTTCATATACATATTTATTTTTTGAGACACAGGCTTCTCTTGTAAAATTTACATCGTAGTTCCTAGATCTAGAGAAATATATTCAGTTCCAAATATTATTACCAATCCTTTGATATAATTATGATAAATCCCACGCGTTTTTTAATTTTTTTATGGACCATTCTAAAATTTTGAATTCTGAATTTTTAAATATTTATTGTCGTTATGTGAGCGAAATGCTCGCTATTACCGGGAAAGATTTTAATAAAACCAACACACAGTAATAACTACTTTTAAACAAACATTTTTACTTATTACCACTAGGCTTTCTAATGGCACTTGCATTTCAAGACTCCATACAGCTCATACAGTTAAATGAGTTGAGAGATTGAAATACAATGACGAGTATAACTTTGTCCAGAGTACTGCAAGCATTGCAACAAAATATAAGATAGCACGACTAACACATACAGAACTACCGTAGTGGGTGATTAGTAACAACCTGACAATGCGAAAAGACCAGGAGACGGATCAAGAACTTGGAACGTTACTAGAATGTAACAGGGCAGAACAAAGACCAACTTAGTAAGAAGTTGCTCCTCATTCACGGGAAGTAAAATTGATCGATCTCCACGATCGTACATTAGAAGAGCATTTCCACATTCATAAGACATTGGAGAAGGTATGACAAAAGTTTCAACTGTGTATGAGGAATAATGCCGAAAATGTACCAATTGAGCAGGTATTGCTGAATAGGTGTTTGTATGCTCATAGAGATGGCGACGCGCTTCTATGCGCCACTATCACGTAGGGATTTCGTTCGAGAAGGGCGATGATACTACTGAACCATTCTCAGGGACCTTTCACAGATTGATCATAGAAATATGTAAATACATAACAGTAGTAATAGACTACTTTGCAAAATACATAGGTCGAAGTCTAGATCTTGCCAAATCATAAGGCCGCAACTATTGCAGAATTTCTAAGTCGCTTTAGGAACATTATACCGACGAAGGACGCAATTTTGAGTCACCTCTGTTATAAAAATAGTATACTTAACTAACTACTATATTTTTGGGCGGACAAAGTTGTTTGATAAATAATTTGTTATTGTTTACGGATAATTATTTTATACCTATATTTTTCATTCTAAACCGTATGAATTAGTATGTAGTGTGATTGACTGAGAGCAGCCATTAGAAAGATTAGCTCTCTTAATCAAAATAAATTTCTGGAAACTTTTATATGTAGATATATGAGAGCAGGGTGCTCTCTTAATCAAAATAAATTCAATCAATCTATCCTGTAAAATTATTCTCAAAATGGCGGCACTTCCGGAAGTTGGGAAAATGACCAACTTTCTTATTTAAATAAAATAGTTTTTTTTTGCATTTTCGAAAATTATTATTTTAGAGGTACTATTACTAGTATTCCCTATACTTAAGTATAGTGGTTTTTGAGATTTGTCGACTTTTTCAAAAATGTGTAAATGTTGAAATGTTGTGATGCTTAATACCATGTACCGTCGCCATTTTTGAGTGAAAATTCTGAAATTGAGGTAATGGATAAAAGAGATCTTGACTTTTGTGCTACAGTTCGTAGAATTAGAAACAGAATTAAATTCTGCATCGAAGTGTATTAGTATTGTTAAAAAAAAATCGTTTAAATTTATGTTTAGAGATTGCCATCAAATGAGAATATCTCTTATTGAACACACGGCAAGTTTTTTAAACAATCGATTTACGTTTCCCATGAATATAAAATAAATTCCAATTCGATGGATATAACGAAATCAAACTTGAAAGATTCTGGTAACAGTTACTAATAAGAAAGTTTGTTCTCATTTCCACGGGTTGCTATTAGGAAAATGCTATATTTCTATAAACTCCGTCAAAAACCTTAATAACTCGTAAATTATTAGATAGGTATAAACACTGCTAATACGGTTCGATGCAGAATTTATTTGTTTCAAAATGTTGAAAATCGAGTATTAATAGTCTGAACCAGTACTACAAAGCAATTCAATTTTGAATACCCTATATACAATGTACTAGCGCTAAAAACTGTAGCAGAAATGTCAAGATTTCTTCTATCCATAACCGCAATTTCAGAATTTTAACTCAAATATTAACCATCATGATGTAAATTCAATTCAAATTTTCGAAAAAGTCGAAAACTAGTAAAATTCGCTCTAAAATAACGCTTAGATTTCGAAAATGCAAAGCAAACTATATCATTCTACTTGAAATAACAGATTTGATATCAATTTCCGCTACTTTCGCAAAGCCGATCTTGAGAATACATATTTTTATTGAATAGATTTAATTTCCCTATACGAATGTGTAACTTAACATTTTTTATTATTAGGAGGCCCAATCTTTCTAATGGTCAACCTCAATCAATCGCCTTGTATAGTTCGTACTATTATTTTGATTTTTTTCTTCAAAATTGACAATAAATAGGTACAGGGAAGTATTAACGAAGTTACCTAATTTAGCACGTAGAATCTGAAAATAGTGCATAATACAGAGTGTTCGATTAAAAATAATCTAACTTCAAAATGTTGTACTTTTTTGAATCACCCTGTATAATTGTAAATAATTTTAAAATGTGCTGTCTCACCCTGCATATTTAACTATCATCTTAAACTGATGTCTTTTAGTATTTAGTTCGAAGGAATAGTGGTGAGTCCTATATTTATAGTAAATAATACTTTTATAGTCACATTTAGTTGAAATTTGGTATTAATGCTTGCTGATACAATGAATAGAGTATGTGTTTCGGCGTTGTTTTAAATTTAACTCCTAACGGTGTGTACGGGTGTGTTAAGTTTGTGTATAAAAAAATTGAAAAATAGTTTTATGGACAAATTTATTTGAAACATTGTATTAACGGTTTCTGATGAGATTAATGAAACAAGTTCTTACGTGTTTTTTAAATTCAGCTGCTAAGTCGGGGAAAGAGAGTGAGAAAGTTTGTATAGAAAATAATATTTTTTATTGTCAAATTTACTTGAAACTTGTGTTCTTTAACACAAATAACAAAACACATTTGTCGACGTTTTAAAATTCAACTCCTCTCAAAGAGTGGCAAAGTTTATATGGGAAATAATATTTTTATGGTGTACACTGTTTACAAAGTTTGTTGATTTAAACATGAACAATGGACGTGACAACACATAAATTCGATTAAAATTAAAAAAAAAACTGTACAAATCTTATAGTATGCGCGAGTAAAGCTAGGGCAGAAAAGCTAGTTTATTTATATATAGAGACTATATTCAAATGGTTTTACTAGCATGTTGTTAAAGAAATATTAATATATGCACATGTGCATATCTTTTCATTATTAACGATATCATGCGGTACTATTTTATGATTTTATTATAATTAACCAAATCGTATACGTTTAATGACACACATGTAACATTAGTTTATCTTTCCTCAAAGATAAGAATTCTGCAAACACAATATAGGCATGTACCACAAACTTGTATCGAAAGTTATTTAAGTGTGTCAACATCAATGAGAACAACGTTCTGTGTGGAGATTAAAACAACATTATGTCTGCAGCAATAAGGACAAGATTAATTTTTCATTTTAGTTCCAAACGGTTTAAACCAAGGTGTGTTAACAATAGCAAGTGTTAGGTTGTATATGTACATATACCTTTCAACAAATTCTTTTAGATGGCGAAAATTCAGCAATTTGAGTTATATGCATCAAATAGGAAGCGAACCACTTCGATACATGACAATTGGTCAATTACTTGAAAGTACGGCTACAAAATATGGAGATAGGCCTGCAATAATATCAAGGTAAATATAAATATAACCTATTTTATTTTTACTAAGGTCGTACATCATAAAATATTAAAAATAATCCCGAATTTTCAAAATTAAGCTATTATATATAATTTACGAGCTGTTCCATATAATGTGTTCATCAGGAGATCTCGTAGGCAATAAAAAAATTGAGTTAGTTAAAAGAATAAAAGTAGTAGAGAAAAAAAATCTTAATTTTGTCGTTTAATTTCGTGTTTTGACATTCTTCTTTCTAGCATCATTATTAGCGGAACTATTAAGGTGGTTAAATTACCAAAAGAAGATCCTGCTTTCTTAATTAAGAATATGTTACTCAACAAGCGGTTAATCATCGGATTGTATAATTACTTGAAAAAATAATATATTTGCTAATGGATTTATTATTATTATGGAAAAACTAATTATTCTGAATTATGTTCATCCTAACTGGTTGCTAAAAAAAAATTGAATAATGCTCAAGCTATACTATAAAGCAACTGCTATTACACTTCACTTCTTCCAGCATTATTGGCGCTGTGATGTAACCTAGTAAATCGTTCATTTTAATATATTCAGATAAGTTCTCGTATAGAAATTGTAAATGCTTAACTTATTTTCTAGTGAAAGGCAAGGTTTAGACCCAAGGAACCAACACTACCTTCTTAACTACACGGAAAGACGAGATTGTTTGACCCAAACACATTTTATTTGCATTCACCAAATTTTATGGTTGAATATGGGCAAACAAATATAGAGTTGTTAGTAACAAATAATTTTGTTGGCTATATTTAAGTGTTTTAACTAAATATTTCTTTGAATTAAGCAAATATTCACAAACTTAGTTCCAAAAATTTCTTTAATTTAACGAAGTTTATTTGAAACAAATAAACTTGGTTAAAAACAACAAATAGATTTTGTTGAAACCATTGTTTTATTTGTTTACCATTACGTTAAGAAAGTATTTTACCGAATTATTGTTCCGTCACGTAAATCCTTTAACAGAATAATTTGTTTTTTAATAAATTTTGATTTTGTATTCACTTAAAGTAGCAATGCGTAACATGGTGAGAATGTGTATAAACTTTTTAGTCCACAAGAATGTACCCACTCTTATTAATTAGTTAAATATTTGGATTATGATACTTAATGCTATATCTATTGAGTTTTTGATAACTATCAGTTATAAGGTCGATATTAGCACTTTCGAGTTTAGATGTTTTCTTTCATGGTGTTCGGCAAAAGTGTCAGCTTTGTAGGGGCTATCGTCCGTGGCTCGAGGATCGTTCGAAATACATTCAAACATTCTTTTTTGGCAATTATTAATTTATTTCTAGTTTAATTTACGGTGTTGTTTTTTATCCAGAAGACTAAATAGTATTTTACTGTGATAATTGTTTCTGCAACACGGCAAACATTCATTAAAATTATAATTGTCAATAAAAGCATGTGATTATAAAATAAGTACCTACACACTCTATGTATATAAGAACAGAAAGAAACACATTTGACTATAAATAATTGAGATGTTTGACATAGATAACAACTTATCAAAAAATATAACACAATTGTTATAAGATAAATACGCAGCGAAAGTGAACGAAGCGCTATCGAAATAAACACATACATACATATGTACATACAAGGATATTTAAGTCATTAGTGTTGGAAACTGTCATGCACGAGCGAATTCAAATAGTCAGCAACTAGTAGTAATAGTGTTATTTACTAAATATAATGATGTAACAGATTTAGTATTAGGAAAGCATCTCGTTTGATAGTACTATATTGTATAAAATATTTTTTGCAACTGTAATTAGAACTATGCTGTATACGCATTACTTGACATTTTAACCTTTTATTATTATCTGGTATCTATATTACATATGTATATATACGCAAAGAATTATTTCTGAGTTTGTAGTTGTAAATTTTTATGATACGTACCTACAAAAAGGATCGTTTTCTTTAGTATTAAGCATAACATTTTTAGCGGACTTTCAACAGAGCGGCAAAGTCTGGTACTTTCTTCCTGAATCTTGTTTCTTATAATTTTTCCAAATTCTATGGTAAATGCAGAAAGACAAAACATAATAAGTAGATCTACAGCTACAGACGTAATAATAACTCATAGCCAATCGATGCGATGTCTTCTGTAATTGGTGCAAGCTATTGGGAGATGTTTAGGTATGAAATACTATTATTATTAAAAACTCGTACGTTAATCTATTAGAGACGCGGTTCTGTCCAAATTTCGTTCAGCAGAAACCGAAAAGTTTATCTAAGCGCCAATATCATAAAAATGATGTCCAAAGACTCTAGTCATCAATGAGTATATATTTCCATACTTATAACTCCGTACCATCCCATCTTAAGCCATCTTATCCACCTTTGCTAATTTATAGCGTTTATTGTATCACTTCTCCGTAACTAAATAGAATTCAACCTCTTACCTATTTTTTGTAGTGGATACATCTGTAACGGCTTCCTAAGCTGTATTGCTTGTAATAGTATAGTAAGTATGGAGAACGGTAAGAGATGTTTACCGTTCAAAGACAATTGTTTGGAGGAGGAGCGAAGCGACGACTCCAATTATTGTTTGAGAACGGTAACCCTTAACGTTCGACATGCTTGTAACGCGTTTTGCGCGATTGGAATCTCTAGAATAATAATAATAATTTATATAAATAAATTTGTGAAAATCAGGAAGATTGGAACTGAAACCGTTGGATGGCTGTTCCATGGTTTCTATGGTTTTGCTCCAAACAAGTCAAATACTGTTTTTGATGCTATCGTTCCTAGTTCTGTTTTGTGGTTCTGTTTAAATTACTTACCGTTTTGTTACACATAGCAACCAGTAATCCAATTATTGTCTGAGTAGTCAACTTACCGTCGGCGTCGTGGAAACAGCCACGGTAAACTGATAAAAGCAACCAATCGCGCAAAAATATTATTAGTGTAGCTCTTGCTACGTAAATTATGTGTGTAAATGTGTTTCCATGGCTTTGTTATAAGATTACCTTGCAGCCGCCGTAAACAATTAATGTTGCGTGGTTAATTATGTACCAATAGCGAATGGTAGCACAAACACAGTACCAACCTAACGCCACAATTGTCACCAACAAGATTCGATACGAACTGGCCTAAGTATAAGTATATAGCCAATCGCTCTTACCTCTACAACTATCGAGAGAAACGTTCTACCGCTTTGCGTCCTCGTTATAAGTAGCTTCATTACTATATATTTATATTTCCAATGATAGGTGTTTTCGTTCACATTTTTTTTAATGTGTGGTGGGTGCTTACTTGCAGTGACTCCGTAAGCTGTATTACTTGTCTGGCTATCACTGCAACTCTTGCGGTGTAGTTTAGTGTGTGTAAGTTGTATTTAAATGGCTTTGTGACAGCATCATATCGCCTTTTATGATGCCGCGCTGTTAATCACTTTGCTCCCAACAGCGAATGGCAAGTCGGTCCGGGATTAAACTCTCTGAAAAAATGTCACCGTCCTTCCAGAGAATTGAACCCCGGCACCTATCGTCCTCTCACAACAATAGTCAGCCGCCTAACCACTGCGGCCATTGACCCATTAATACCATTAATACGATAACACCAAAATAGTGTGCAAATCTGGGAGCAAACTCTGTTATTTTTTAACAAAGGAGAATGTCGTAAACATACAAATTACCATTATTACCAATACGATAACACCAAAATAGTGTTTTACTTCTTCAAATCAGTTATTAGAAGTAAGCAAACGTTTGGAAAACGTGCTCTCCATACAATTTTTATTTCAGTGTGTTTAGAAATCCTTCAAGTATTTTCAAAGATTATTGAATTTGGAAAGTCGTGCTCTCCATACAAGTTTTTTTTTTTTTTACAAACATCTCCTGTTGTGTGGATACTTAATACTTGAGCTGAATGCGTTAGTGAAAACCATCAATGAATACATTTGCTATTTGATTGAGGAGATGCAATGACCAATTCGCACAAATTACAATTCACAATTTCGATAATTTGTGCTGTGTCATTAAAAAATATTTTACTTATTCTTCGTGACAAAATGCAAAGTCATGAATACAACACGACTTATCTAATCCGTCGCGATATGACAATGCACTCTTTAGTTGAGTTCGACACATACAATTATAATATTTCGTCTATATTCTTCAGTAACTCTACTACATTATCTACGGTTAGATTTTAATCGTTTGTTTATTGCTTGTCAAGGCTTTTGAGAAGCGTCGATGTCATCGTACACTTTTTATGGAATAAATAAATGCACATATGCGACGAATATGTAGGGTGCAGGTATAGAAAAATTCAAACAGTGAGCTTTCGAAAGTATTTCAATTCATTTGTGTATATTTAAAATTAAATAATTTTTAAATATATTAATGTATTTTCAACATATTTTTTCAATAATATTCATCATTATTATAATTGAAGCCCCTATGTAGATATAGCAAAATAAGAATATTTAAAAATTTAATAAATAATTTAAATATTGTATGAGATCTAACTCGATTTGTAGATACAACCGCAGCATATTTATAATTAGGGACTAAAATATGAACTCAACCATTAACGATATTAACGAACGAAAGTCGTTGGTCGCAGTGCTAGAGTGGACATTCTCTGGTAATCACATTCCAGAATTAGGGATACCGAATCCTAGCTCCAGCATTGTGTTGGGTTTTGCTAGGGTCGGTCGCTTCTCCCGCCGAGTACCATTCGCTGTTGGGAGACAAATAACAATGCAATATTACTTACGGCGAGGTAATGTGGTAAGGAAGCCTATAAAATACATTTACAGCTACAAAAATAAGCTACTGCAGCTGCACGTTCTCTCACAGATAAAAGAAGCCGAAATATTTGTAAGAGCAAAAACTGAAACGAGAAAGGAAACTGTTAAATAAAACGCAAGCGCGTCTCTTTCAAAAGGAGTTAATGGTAACACGCTGTATATGAAAACGAAAGAGTTTCTTAAACAGCACAAGCCTACTATTGAAAATTGCCTTTTTTTCTTATTCTTAACAGCTCAGAACTTATATTGATAAATTTTATATCCTAAATATGTGTCGTGACCACAAAAGAGGGTGCCTTTGAGTAACATTTCATAATTGCAGTAGTCTAAACAATCAAGTACTTTTGTTGTTATACTAACTGTTTATCTATTGTTAAATAGGGCAATTAACAGCGTTAGCTGTCCTTTGAAGCAGTGTATTATTATTCAATTGGTTGTCCAACAAGACGTTTAACCGGTTAAATTTTTAGCAGACCTAGTGCACAAATTGGTGAAAATACCCTTAAAGTGTCGCAAGCATTTGAATGAAATGCTCGGTTCGAAAATGTCTGCGAAATTGTAAGTAATGCTTCAGAAATGGAAAATTTCAATACAACAAAAGTCATTCTAGACACTTTTCAAACTGTTAACGATTTGATTACTGGCGAGTTACTGTTTTAAAAATGTAATTACTGGATCAGTAAAATAAATTAATCATAAATACGTTCATTAAAAATATATCAGCTCGATGGCTACTACACCAACTTTCTGCGGCTCTGAAACTGAACCGTTTCCATATTTCCTCTGAACTACTTAAGCGCTTCAGCGTAAAAGAACAGATAATTTTTTGTTACGTAATTTAATATGTGATGAAAAGTGGATTGATTACCAAACACACCGGTGTGAAAAGAGCAGCCAAAGATAGCAGCCAATTTTTCCGAAGATACCCGAACGTACATAGACGTACCGATATATATTATCTAAGACCATTTTAATAGAAAATTAAAAAATCATATTCTTTGTCAAACCAACGCAAACAGACACGGCACACCTGCCACATGTTACCAGCTAGATGTTTGCTGCAAATATAATCGATTTGCAAAGGGTCCCAGGGGAACATTACCTAAGACCACTTTACTAAAAAATTAAAAAATTATATTCTTTTTCAAGCTAA
This sequence comes from Holotrichia oblita, assembly GCA_023690525.1. Taxonomy (NCBI): domain Eukaryota; kingdom Metazoa; phylum Arthropoda; class Insecta; order Coleoptera; family Scarabaeidae; genus Holotrichia; species Holotrichia oblita. The sequence goes on from CM043019.1 coordinate 100,102,027, forward strand.
CACATACAGACGCGGTACCCTTGCCACACGTTACCAGGTCGATGTTTGCTGCAAATATAATCGATTTGCAAAGGGTCCCAGGGGGACATTACCTAAGACCACTTTACTAAAATATAAAGAAATTGTGTTCTTTTTCAAGCTAACACATACACACGCGGCATACCTGCCACACGTTACCAGGTCGATGTTTGCTGCAAATGTAATCGATTTGCAAAGGATCCCAGGGGGATATTACCTAAGACCACTTTACTAAAAAATTAAAAATTTATATTCTTTTTCAAGCTAACACATACAGACGCGGCACACCTGCCACACGATACCAGGTCGATGTTTGCTGCAAATATAATCGATTTGCAAAGGGTCCCAGGGGGACATTACCTAAGACCACTTTACTAAAATATAAAGAAATTGTGTTCTTTTTCAAGCTAACACATACACACGCAGCATACCTGCCACACGTTACCAGGTCGATGTTTGCTGCAAATATAATCGATTTGCAAAGGGTCCCAGGGGGATATTACCTAAGACCACTTTACTAAAAAATTAAAAATTTATATTCTTTTTCAAGCTAACATATACAGACGCGGCACACCTGCCACACGATACCAGGTCGAAGTTTGCTGCAAATATAACCGATTTGCAAAGGGTCCCAGGGGGACATTACCTAAGACCACTTTACTAAAATATAAAGAAATTGTGTTCTTTTTCAAGCTAACACATACACACGCGGCATACCTGCCACACGTTACCAGGTCAATGTTTGCTGCAAATATAATCGATTTGCAAAGAGTCCCAGGGGATATTACCTAAGACCACTTTACTAAAAAATTAAAAAATTATATTCTTTTTGAAGCTAACACATACAGACGCGGCACACCTACCAGATGTTACCAGGTCGATGTTTGCTGCAAATATAATCGATTTGCAAAGGGTCCCAGGGGGACATTACCTAAGACCACTTTACTAAAAAATTATATTCTTTTTCAAGCTAACACATACAGATGCGGCACACCTGCCACACGATACCAGGTCGAAGTTTGCTGCAAATATAACCGATTTGCAAAGGGTCCCAGGGGGACATTACCTAAGACCACTTTACTAAAATATAAAGAAATTGTGTTCTTTTTCAAGCTAACACATACACACGCGGCATACCTGCCACACGTTACCAGGTCGATGTTTGCTGCAAATATAATCGATTTGCAAAGGGTCCCAGGGGGACATTACCTAAGACCACTTTACTAAAAAATTAAAAAATTATATTCTTTTTCAAGCTAACACATACAGATGCGGCACACCTGCCACACGATACCAGGTCGAAGTTTGCTGCAAATATAACCGATTTGCAAAGGGTCCCAGGGGGACATTACCTAAGACCACTTTACTAAAATATAAAGAAATTGTGTTCTTTTTCAAGCTAACACATACACACGCGGCATACCTGCCACACGTTACCAGGTCGATGTTTGCTGCGAATATAATCGATTTGCAAAGGGCTCCAGGGGGACATTACCTAAGACCACTTTACTAAAACATTAAAAAATTATATTCTTTTTCAAGCTAACACATACAGACGCGGCACCCTTGCCACGCGTTACCAGGTCGAAGTTTGCTGCAAATATAACCGATTTGCAAAGGGTCCCAGGGGGACATTACCTAAGACCACTTTACTAAAATATAAAGAAATTGTGTTCTTTTTCAAGCTAACACATACACACGCGGCATACCTGCCACACGTTACCAGGTCGATGTTTGCTGCAAATATAATCGATTTGCAAAGGGTCCCAGAGGGACATTACCTAAGACCACTTTACTAAAAAATTAAAAAATTATATTCTTTTTCAAGCTAACACATACAGATGCGGCACACCTGCCACACGATACCAGGTCGAAGTTTGCTGCAAATATAACCGATTTGCAAAGGGTCCCAGGGGACATTACCTAAGACCACTTTACTAAAATATAAAGAAATTGTGTTCTTTTTCAAGCTAACACATACACACGCGGCATACCTGCCACACGTTACCAGGTCGATGTTTGCTGCGAATATAATCGATTTGCAAAGGGCTCCAGGGGGACATTACCTAAGACCACTTTACTAAAACATTAAAAAATTATATTCTTTTTCAAGCTAACACATACAGACGCGGCACCCTTGCCACGCGTTACCAGGTCGAAGTTTGCTGCAAATATAACCGATTTGCAAGGGTCCCAGGGGGACATTACCTAAGACCACTTTACTAAAATATAAAGAAATTGTGTTCTTTTTCAAGCTAACACATACACACCTGGCATACCTGCCACACGTTACCAGGTCGATGTTTGCTGCGAATATAATCGATTTGCAAAGGGCTCCAGGGGGACATTACCTAAGACCACTTTACTAAAACATTAAAAAATTATATTCTTTTTCAAGCTAACACATACAGACGCGGCACCCTTGCCACGCGTTACCAGGTCGAGGTTTTTTGCTGCAAATATAATCGATTTGCAAAGGGTTCCAGGGGGACATTACCTAAGACCACTTTACTAAAAAATTAAAAATTTATATTCTTTTTCAAGCTAACACATACAGACGCGGCACACCTGCCACACGATACCAGGTCGAAGTTTGCTGCAAATATAACCGATTTGCAAAGGGTCCCAGGGGGACATTACCTAAGACCACTTTACTAAAATATAAAGAAATTGTGTTCTTTTTCAAGCTAACACATACACACGCGGCATACCTGCCACACGTTACCAGGTCGATGTTTGCTGCAAATATAATCGATTTGCAAAGGGTCCCAGGGGGACATTACCTAAGACCACTTTACTAAAAAATTAAAAAATTATATTCTTTTTCAAGCTAACACATACAGATGCGGCGCACCTACCACACGATACCAGGTCGAAGTTTGCTGCAAATATAACCGGTTTGCAAAGGGTCCTAGGGGGACATTACCTAAAACCACTTTACTAAAATATAAAGAAATTGTGTTCTTTTTCAAGCTAACACATACACACGCGGCATACCTGCCACACGTTACCAGGTCGATGTTTGCTGCAAATATAATCGATTTGCAAAGGGTCCCAGGGGGACATTACCTAAGACCACTTTACTAAAAAATTAAAAAATTATATTCTTTTTCAAGCTAACACATACAGACGCGGCACACCTGCCAGATGTTACCAGATAGACGTTTGCTGCAAATCGATTATATTTGCAGCAAACATCGACCTGGTAACCTGTGGCAGGTGTGCCGCGTCTGTATGTGTTAGCTTGAAAAGGAATATAATTTTAATTTTTTAGTAAAGTGGTCTTAGGTAATGTCCCCCTGGGATCCTTTGCAAATCGATTATATTTGCAGCAAACATCGACCTGGTAACGTGTGGCAAGGGTGCCGCGTCTGTATGTGTTAGCTTGAAAAAGAATATAATTTTTTAATTTTTTAGTAAAGTGGTCTTAGGTAATGTCCCCCTGGAACCCTTTGCAAATCGATTATATTTGCAGCAAACATCGACCCGGTAACGTGTGGCAAGGGTGCCGCGTCTGTATGTGTTAACTTGAAAAAGAATATAAATTTTTAATTTTTTAGTAAAGTGGTCTTAGGTAATGTCCCCCTGGGACCCTGTGCAAATCGATTATATTTGCAGCAAACATCTATCTGGTAACATCTGGCAGGTGTGCCGCGTCTGTATGTGTTAGCTTGAAAAAGAATATAATTTTTTAATTTTTTAGTAAAGTGGTCTTAGGTAATGTCCTCCTGCGACCCTTTGCAAATCGATTATATTTGCAGCAAACATCGACCTGGTAACGTGTGGCAGGTGTGCCGCGTCTGAATGTGTTAGCTTGAAAAAGAATATAATTTTTTAGTAAAGTTGTCTTAGGTAATGTCCCCTGGGACCCCTTTGCAAATCGATTATATTTGCAGCGAACATCTAGCTGGTAACATGTGGCAGGTGTGCCGTGTCTGTATGTGTTAGCTTGATAAAGAATATGGTTTTTTAATTTTCTATTAAAATGGTCTTAGATAATATATATCAGTACGCCTATGTACGTTCGGGTATCTTCGGAAAAATTGGCTGCTATCTTTGGCTGCTCTTTTCACACCGGTACCAAACACTTAAATCCAAAGAATAAAGCTTGCAATGAAAACACTGAAGTAAGCCTACACCGAAACAAATAATAATAATAATCAGAAGGTGTTAGTGATGTTGATTTTCTGAAACCAGTTCAAACAATAATAAACACTGAATATTGCTGTACACTTCAACAATGTGCATCAGCCATCGACAGTCATTTTAAATTTTCGCATTAATTTTTTACGTTATAGCGTTCTTGACAAAATTCGCGGGCAATTCGAAAAAAAAACTATAAAAACGAGGAATCGTTCAATAAAACAATGCCAGGCCGCACACGGTTAAGATTACCATGGATTTTTTGAAAATATTAGAGGAAAGCAAAGATTTTCTTTTCATTGGACTACTTGAAAATCATCTAGGAGGCAAACGATATCGAGATGGATGCACACTTAAAAAGTGTGTGCTAAATTGGTCTAAACCAATTATGGGATGTCAACCTCTGTCAATGTTTATGGAAGTTATATTGAAAAACAGCTTTTTTTGGTCGATTTTGACATAAACTTCCCTCGTATTAGAAATGCAAGCAAAATGTGTATTTCTCTAAATTAAAATGTCGTATTATAAAAACGGAAGCGATAATATGTTTTCGAGAAATTATAGAACGAAACCGAGAACTGTGGGTTTTGTGCCGACTGCAAACAATCCAAATATTTAAGTCTGTGTTTATATTATTACTTGTAAATTTGTACACATTCGAAAATGAAAAACTATGCAAGATATTGAAACCTATTTAAATTTGGCTTCCGTTGTCTGAGAGATGTATTTGCTTTTATGTCCGCTATCATAATACATGCTACACTGTTAAAATGACCAATGACCACCATATGTGGCTTTAGCTTTGTATACGGTATACAATACGCGAGCGTGAACTATTGTAATCATATAAAAACAATTAACTGGGAATTAAACTTTATAGTATACCTTTAATGAGAACTATTAATTAAAATTAGCTATCAGCGCAAATATAAAAGTATCACTAGATACTTATTTCACCAACTAATTCACTTTCAATGCCACAATACACTATACTAAATTTTAGTTTATGTTTTTGGTTTATCTATTGTCTGTATTTGTAATATAATACATTTTGAATTTTAGAGGCCAAAAAACTACCATTACATTTCATGAATTACTGGAAAAAGCAGATAGATTAGCCGCTGGATTACTAACACTGGGTTTACAAAGAGGTGATCGTGTCGGACTATGTCTTCCAAATCGATACGAATGGAATGTAGTATTATTTGCCTGTATCAGAGCTGATTTAATTTTGGTACTGTTGATCAACTCAAGAAATTAATAATAGTCTATAACTTCTGATACAACAGGTTGCTATGAATCCTGCATATCAAGCGCCCGAAATAGAGTATTCTATAAACAAAGTTGGTATATCTGCTCTAATCTTCTGTGATAGATTCAAAACTCAAAATTATTATGAATTGTTAAGTCGAATTTGCCCCGAAATAAGTGAGTGTGAAGCTGGTCAACTGCGCTCAAAGGCCACTCCTAGTTTGAAGGCAGCTATATTTATGTCGGAAAATGATTTCAAGTAAGGTTTTTTTTCCTATTTGGATCTCGCTAAAATACTGTAGTTTTACATTTTCGTTGTTGATTTTAAATTTTCAGTTTTAAATTTAGTTTCGACTAAATGTAATTATAGCTAAAGACATCTTTCATGTTTTTAGGGGAGCTTATAACTACAACGATATATTCAAAATGGGCACTGAAAGTGGGCTGAAAAATATAAAAAGCAATCAACATTTAATAAAGGCAGATGATCCAACTATTATTCAATTCACATCGGCAAGTATTCCCATTTTCAAAAGTTGCTTAGCATTGTTAAAGAAGTTAAGCTCTTACCCTGATGGTAATATGATGTTGAGCGCAGGCAGTATAAAATTATCTTGTAAATTTCTACAGTAATCACTTTTCAAGTTGAATAATTTTTTTGATTGCAAATTAAAATGTGGTTCTTTATATTACTTAACAGATTACAGTAATTGGCTTAATTTACTTTTAGGGTACCACAGGTAAACCCAAGGCCACTATTTCCAGTCACTTTAATATGGTAAACAATTCCTATTCTGTGGCAAGAAGAATAGAACTAGATACAAAGCATCATATTGCATGCTTACCAAATCCTCTATTTCACGCTTTTGGAATTGTGATAAACACAATGGCTGCATTGCATTTCGGTACTACATTTGTAATACCGGGAATAGGCTATAATCCAAATGAATCTTTAGATGCTATAATAGAGGAAAAGTAAGTGTAATTAATATGTTTATTGTATGCTAACAGTTACACAAAAAATATAAAAATTCACATACATATATACACATACATTTATTCACAACATATTTCAGATGCAGCGTACTTTATGGCACACCAACTATGTATATTGATTTGATTGAAGTTCAATCCCAACGAAAAGAAAACATAAATCCTGAAATTTTGGTAACCGGTGGTGCTTTATGTTCAGTTCATTTATTTAAAAATATGCTCGAAGTATTAAAGGTGAAGAAAGTTAAGGTAAATATTACATAGCAAATACGTACATATATTTATATATAAGTTTAAAAAAGAAATGTATGTATATGTATATAGGCGTATATTTCTATATTTTCAAGAACTGTGGGCTTGTATAATACAAATAGTGATCGATAACACCGAACCCTACAACGATTAATTCATTCTGGACACGTATTTCAACGGCTAGTGGCTCATCATAGAATGGAAACCGAAAATTTCGATCAAGACCGAATTTCTCAGAACCAACGTCTCCCTATTCATCAAGTTTTTGTATTTGTTCATGTAAACACGTGTGGTGTGCTAGATGTTTCAAAGTGCGCGTGTAAAACGTGTGGTGATATTGTTAAATTAAACGAAAATCATATCACTTGTAGAGGAATTTGCAACAATGTTTTTCACCTACCGTGCGTTGATGTTAAACGTACTGAAGTCGGTACTATTTTAAAGAAGAATATAAAATGGTTCTGCGATGATTGTGGACAGACATTATTTTCCGATATTTCGCTACTTAGTCTATTGAGAAGTCAATCCGAAGCAATCACCAAGTTATCTGAAAAGGTGGATCAGTTACTGTCAATCACAACAGAATTAAAATCAGAAATTTCAATTTTAACAAGTAATACCGCTGTTGAAAATCGAAACTTATCTACACACGAACAAACAGTGGAATGTCTACAAAAAATTCCAACAACAAAAACGTCTATGTCTACACACAAAACAACAATCACAAAAACTCCGGTAAGCGACATTGATCCAACATTGCAGCAGGTCAAGATAAATAAACAAAAAACTTACGCGTTAGCTGCTTCCGAAGGAAATGATGGATTTAAATCGATTTCTCGTAGAAGAATACGTAAGCCTGTGAAAACAGTAGAAACTGGGTCTGCAGAGGATCATTTTTCAGGGGTTCCCAAGAAAGCTTGGTTATACGCTGGACGTGTAAATAAATCAGTAAAAATAGACAAATTACATAGAGAAGGAATTTCCCAATATTGATATCAGTTTGGATAATCTAAATAGTAAGGGTTCATTTTCATCTTTTGAGCTTGGTTTTGAATTTGTTCATCTAAATGCCGTCAATAATGCTGAATTGTGGCCCAGCGGAGTTCAACTACGTCGCTTCAGGTTTTTTCAGAAGACTCGAAATCAAGAGAATTCAAATGTGACGCTACTGTGGTTAATATTGTGCAATAGTGAGTGTAGTGAGTAATTCTTTAAACATCATGCATCAAAACATTTGTTGTATTAGTAACAAAATTCAACAACTGAATCTACCTACGGTTGTCTAACACTCATGTTGATATAATAATGTTTACTGAACATTGGCAGTTGGTCATTCAATTTAATGAAATTTTGCTTGAAAATTTTAACTTAACTTCATATTTCTGTCGTCCTCCATGTAAACACGGAGGTACTGCAGTTTTCGCAAAACTGTCACTAAACGTAAAGGTTAGGGAAGATACAAACCGGATTTCCACAATTGATGTTTTTGAATATTGGGCAGTTGAAATATTTACCGACATAAATGTAGTACTTAATTTATCGCCCCCAAATGGTGATTTCAATTTATTTTTGCAATGTTTTTCACGATTATTAACTCACTTAGCAAAAGAAAATAAATATATGGTGTTTGGCGGAGACTTTAAGATAAACTTTTTGACTGCAAGTGCTTCTCAACGTAGCTTACGCGATTTCCTTAACAGTTACGGACTACATATTACTATCGATATTCCTACTAGAGTAACTGAAAACTGCTCATCCTGTATTGACAACTTCTTTGTAAACATCCCTGAAGATCTGTATAAATCATTTTGTGTTGATAACTGTCTATCTGACCATTTTAGTCATATCTAAACATTTCTATTGCAAAAAGCAGTCACGAGAATAAAATATATTCGTTTAGACTTAAATACTGTGAAAATTCCCTGAACATTTTCAATACCTATTTATCAAATGAGACCTGGTTAGCTGTTTTCGAGTGTACAAATGTGGATACTGCCTTCATAAATTTCATGAATATTATTACATATTATATAGATTTGTGTTTTCCTCTGGTCAGAATGTTTAACCGGAAGAAGAAATCTACATAGATTAATGATGTTATAGCTGCAAAAGACACTCTATTGTTTCTCAAATAAATTTCTAGTAAATATCCGACGTTCAAAGAAATTTATGTTAGTCATGAGGCCTTTTACAAAAAGCTTATTGCGCAAAACGTGAAAGATGCCAACGATCAACTCATCATGCATTCTACTAATAAAAATATGTATAGGTGTATGGACCGTCATTAACAAGAAAAGACCCAGACATTCAACACGGCAGACGCGGTTTCCTGATTTCAGAATTCGTGGACACAACACATCTGAAGTGTTTAACTCAGATTTCGTTTCATTAGCTAAGAATTTAGTTGATACCGCACAAATTGAGAATTACATTGATGTATCGTAGGAATCTTACTATGTGTCTCCGATTACATTGGACGATGTAAAACAACCTATTTTACGTCTTACCTCTTCGTTTACTTGCGCTGATGACCCTATGTCTTCTTTTCTTCTTAAGAATTGCTATCATTCACTTTCGGATCCCCTAGTGTATCTATTTAATTTTTCTATTAATGAAGGCACTTTTCCCGATATACTCAAAATGCCCATCGTTTAACCGCTCCTTAAGAAAGGAAACTGTAATAATGTCAACAACTACAGACCTATTAGTCTGCTGTTTTTTTCGAAACTTTTTGAAAGCATTATGCATAAAAATTTAATTCGTTACTCACCGATTCAATTTATTTTCAACTAATCAGCAGGAGTTTCGCCACTACCATTCTACTGATACCGCTCTATTTAACTTCTTTAAGCAGATCATCTCAAGCATCGACGCCCGACTTCCTTGCCTAGGATTATGTTTTGATTTGTCTAAAACGTTCGATTGCGTAAATCACACAATGTTCTTGCACAAATTAGACCAGTATGGAATTCGTGGAATTACGAACACCTGGTACGAATCATATTTACGTAAGACAGCTCAAAAGGTCTCGTGCTATGGTACTAAATCGCGTCCATTAGCTACGAATATCGGAGTTCCTCAGGAATCCATATTAGACCCAACACTTTTTCTTATAAATGTCAACGATTTACCCAAATGTCTCAACACTTCCATTAATTTATCAATGTATGCTGATGACATTAATATAGTGATAACTTCAGAAAATATTGATCATCTGCTTCATACTGCAAATTCAATCGTCGAACAGGTTAAAAAATGGATGGATGCTAATGAACTGATTCCGAATTTCGAAAAAACGAACTGTATCCTATTCAAAAACCAGAGCAAGCATAAGTTACATAGTATACACTTAAACAATGTTGTTTCTGCATTTACGCCATCCTCTAAAATATTAGGTATGTTCTTTGATGAAAATTTAAATTGGTCTACTCATATAGTAGATGTTTGCAATGCTCTGTCGAGTACATGCTTTGCCTTATTTAACTTAAGCAGATCCTGAAGCACAAGTGTTTTGAGAGCATTCTATTTCTCCCACTTTTGCGCCAAACTACGATACGGATTGATCCACTGGGGTAAAGCATTAGATGCACATGGCTTGTTCATCCTTCAAAAGAGAGCAATCCGCATGATTTACGGTCTAAGATGGCGAGATTCGTGTCGTGATGCTTTTACAACAAATGGTCTTTTGACATTTTACGATATGTACGAGGTACGGCAATTAAATTCCGCGAATTTAGTTGTGATGTACGAACCGGCAACACTGCATGCCTGGCGCGCATGCTCGTTGTTAGAGTGATCCTTTCTCTCAGTCGCAGAGAAGAGTTCCTGGTAATCGGATGTGTGGTTCGTTTTTTACAGCTGTTCTCCAGATTTAAGATTTTCAACTCGGTCGCAGAAATGACTGACTCAGGTTTTAAGCAACGTGTTGTGATCCAATTTTTGGTCATAACTGGTAAAAACCCTGCAGAAATCTTACGAAAATTACGGCAGGTGTATGGAAATGAGTGTCTGTCACAAGCACGGGTGTTTGAATGGGCAAAACGGTTCAAAAATGGTCGTGAATCGTTGGATGACGATCCGCGGTCAGGAGCGCCAATTCGCAAACACACAAACGCAAATATCGACTGTTTTCGAGAGTTAATCCTATCTGATCGTCGGCTAACACTTTCCTAATTTGAGACTATTTATTTCGGCAAAATTGCATAACAACATTAATGTAGGATTCAAATCCACAGACCGCTATATTCATTAGTAATGACGATGCTGAATCGGCATTGCCTCACTGATACAATGTTTGATCAGATACGTCACCATGCTCATCCATCTTCGAAAAACTAAGTTTAAATATTCTGGGCGGCGTCAAAATTCGGACTACTTTTAATGTGAAATGCTGGCTATAATATTTCAATCCCAGAGGGGTACTTGGCAGTCGAAGTAGACTGGTACATGCAGTAAACAGTCACAACCTCAAAACAGTCGCGAAATCTTTCAGTTTCGGGTACTCAAAATCGACTGTTTATGAATGTCGTTTGGAAATATAATAAATCGTTTCAATAGAGAAAAAATCACTCAAAAGAACGCGTTCTTAAAACAGCTAAAATTATCGAGACGGCGATGGAGCAGATTTCCGAGAAATCAAAGCAGTTGATTCGAAGCCTTTCGGAAACTATGTCGCGTAGACACAGACATTATATGTTCCAACACGACACTATGCTCGCGCATATCAAAATGGCTGTTGGATAACGTCGACATATTTTGGTTGAAAGAAGTCTGGCCTCCCAAAAGTCCAAATTTTAATCCATTGGACTACAACGTATCAAGAGTGGTTGAGAGAGTCATTAATAAGTGGCGACATATTAACGCTTGCATAGCGGTCCGCAATCGTTTGCGATTGAAGACTACTATTGAAGCAACCGCTTCAGACCGAGAATGGAGGCTGTCATTCAAACAAAGACGGATTATATCGAATAATTCGGTTATTTATGATCTTACCAATAAACTGGTACACATTTTTTTGGAAACACCACCAGTGTTAAATAAAAACGTCATTACAAAAAGGTCTTCCGAATTTTGACGCCGGTACTCTGTACTGTTCTATATCTTGTTGCGCGTCTACAATTTGGGTTTTAGTGGCGCTGACTTCTGCTTCGTACATTATTCTTTCTTCCTCTCCCCTCACTCCAAATCAAAGGCGGGAGCTTTGAACAATTCAATTAAATATGATGTGTATATGCTGTATAAGAGTTCAGCGAATATTTTGTGTTTTTCTTAAGATTACTTAAAGTGTAATTCTAAACGCAAGTTATATTTCTTAGTATTTATTTTATACAATCATTTTATAATGTTTGCGATATTTGAATACGTTGTAACAAGATTTTCTAAATTATGCATACTAACATTTAACCTTTCTAGTCAGTGTTTGGTCAAACAGAAGCCACTGCTGTTGTATTTCATTCCTTACCCGATGATGATTTATACCATTCAACAGCTACAGTGGGATATATAGGAAATCACATTGAAATAAAAGTAATCGATGCTGAAGGAAACGTTGTTCCTTTTGGAAAACCAGGTGAATTGTGTATACGAGGCTACGTTAATATGCTAGGATATTGGGAGACGAAGAAAAAACAAAAGAGACGATTGGAGCGGATGGTTGGTTAAAAACTGGGTATAATTTAAAATAGCAGGAAATATGGAGTTTTGGCTTTAATATTTGTTTTATTTTTGTTTCAGTGATCTATTCATATTAGAAAACACTGGTTACGGGAAAATCGTTGGAAGGTTAAAGGAAATGATTATTAGAGGAGGTGAAAACATATTTCCAAAAGAAATCGAAGATTTTCTCAATACACACCCCGACATAATGGAAGCTTACGTACGTATGTTTTAATTCCATAGACTTGGCTTTTAATTTTTGTTTCTAATTGTACAGGTAATTGGTGTACCACATGCACGTCTTGGAGAAGAAATATGCGCATTTGTGCGTCTAAAAGAAGGAAAAAGTTTAAATCATGAGCAAATGGAAGAATTTTGCAAAGGAAATATAGCTCACTTTAAAATACCCAGATACTTGAAAGTCTTAACAGACCTTCCCAAAACAGCTTCGGGCAAAGTACAAAAATTTAAATTAAAGGAATTATATTGAATATTTAAAAAAATAAAGTAGTTTAAGTCAGAATAACTACGATTGTATGTTATTTAAAATAGAGAATGTTATTAAGACAAAATTAATAAACGGACAAGGCTCCATCTGCTCTCAACTTCACGGTAGAATACAATCCCAAGCAATACATCATGGTATAGTATTTAATGAAGGCAATAGTAGCATATTTATCGTAAACTATATAATGTAAACGTTTTTATTATATGTATTGGCAAAATTCTCAGTACACTAGCAGGATAGTTCAATATTGTCATCTCCAAAAGACGTCGGAAAAAGTCATGAGAGCAGCTGTCGACGTCTGTTTGACAAAATCTGGGGGCTAAGTCCAAGATGGTTCTCCGGACCTCCTTGACTATAGTCAGACCCATGGTTACATACGTGTCACTGGTATGGTGGCCAAAAGCAATGACAGGTCATGCTACAAAAGATGCAGCGACTTGATTGCGTAGGTATTGGAATGAAACACAAATTTCAAACCGGGAGACTTAGTGGGCTATCTCCGAATCCTAGAAAAATCAGGATGACTGCCTAAATTAAAAAATATGACACCGAGATTCGATTTTGACAAACAGCGTGAAGTGGTCACTCAAGATCGCCAGACATGGGAGTCTAGCGGACCTAAATTACAGGAGCCGTCATTACGCTGGTTTACGAACGGATCCACATCCGACTGAGGAGTTGGCATAGATATCTACGGCCGATATGTAAGGCCTCGCTGGCGCTGGGTACGAGCCCAAAAATTTTTCAAGCAGAAGTACAAATATGCTATCGAACAATGTGCCCAGGAATGTCTGAAAAGACGTAACCAAAGCACACGCATATAATTTTCTCAGACAGCCAGTCAGATTCTAACCTACACTTTTAAGTCTAAATTAACTTGGGATTGTCTGCTCACCCTCAATACTTTACATTTTGTGAGTGAACAAAAAATCTCGTATTGGACTAATACATCAATACTAAGACAATCAATAAAGTTTATTACTGTTTTAGCCGACAAATCTCTGCTGGAGCTCAACAGAAGAGATCTCATCACCATCATGGCGTTATTCACTCCACGACCCTCTGATATACTTGAAGATGAATATGGGCAAGGTGGACTATGACAAATACCGATACTGTTCAAAACATTAACGATACGACGGAACACATTATGTACAACTGCGGTGGCCCGGCAGAGGCACCACTACTTCGAAATAATCTTTTTAGTAGAAATGCTACTCGAGCGATGAAGAGTCATGCATCGACATGCGGCTAAGAAATATTAGAGACAGCGGTGTGCTCGAAACGAAAAAAAAAGTAAAAAGTGAAAACATAATACTATACATACATCATTATCTAAAAATAATAAACAAATGTTTTATTAAGTATTAAGGCCAGAAAATTATTGACAATATATAAACCAACGCCTAGCCGTAATTTAACCAACGTAATTTATTGCGGCATATTGGTGGAAAGTTTTGCCATTGGCCGGACCGACACATACACAATGGACCAACTTATGGCATAAATCGCTAGTTTATCGTTTACAGGCTTTCATATTTTTGGGTTAAATTCAAATAAATCAAAATCACTACAGTAACCGTAGATCTCGGAATTTTTTTTTCTCGATTTGTAAACTAAAATCGCAATGCGGTAATTCCTTAATCCGACTTGGTAAGCGGTTAAAAATATTGTGGTCTGTGTATACACACAACTTGTAGAAAAAAGACAGATTTTGCAATCAGTCCTTACCGAATTATTTAAATAAATGAAATGACTAAATTACCTCCACTCCACGCCAACTCCATTAGCAAACAAATAACCAGTTAAACTTTTAGCGAAATAGGCGAAGTATACCTTTATGAAAGATTTGTTATTCGGAGAAGTACAGATATATTACAAAATGCACGCGACAATCATACACCTACTGTTTGGCTATAACAGCCCGAAAACATTATTATTATTTCTAATGCAGACTAGTTAGGTTAAGTTGGTAGAAATTAGAAATGGAAAAAGCAAACTAATACAAAAAAACTTTGGTTAAAGTACTGAGTAATAATAATAATATATTTAAGTATATAATTAGTAGTTTATCCTTAATCATGTAGTAAATTTTGGAAAAGGATGATAATTGTGATTGCACGTAAAGTAAAATTCATTCATCTGTCGATCCATTGCAGTATAACACGTCCAGTCACTTCACTAGTAAAGGGTATGCACCAACACAATACTATATCCTTGACAAAAACAATATCATTTGTTACGGAGATAAGATCATCCTTAAAGGAAACACCCAGCAAACAAAAAGTGGTCATCAGGACGTCAAATTTCATATTTTGTAGACCAGAAGATGTCTTTCAAAGAAGTCCTCAAGAAGAATGTATGACGTATTTATGCCACAACCTCACGACGTCATTGTAAGACGTCTATACATGTCTGTGAGGACGTCTATACACGTCTGTGAGGATGTCTGTACGCATCTTTGAAGACGTCTATACACGTCTTCGTAGACGTGTGTATTATACGTTTACTTATCTTTTATTTCTGCAGATATAAATCCAAGTTAGGTCAATAAAACAACAAATATTATAAATCAAATTCGATGTATTTTAAAATAAAATACATTTATAGTCTATTTATTGTCCTAAAGTGATTTTATATCTGACGAAACAAAAGATAAGTAGACATAATATACACGTCTTCCAATGAATGTAATATACGCATTACTTTTCTCTTCATAGATAGTAGGACTTACCTTTATATTTCTTTTTCTTATAAGAGTTGTTATTTAGATGTTAAACAAATATTATTTTAGATACTAAATCTGTTAAAAAATATGTAACTTAGATATAATCAGGTTTAAGTAGTAGTAGTTTATGTAGTGAAGAACAAATTCATACATATGTTTGTTACTACTTCATTAAATGTTCGCTTGTTATCAAAACAATACATTTAATAATAATATGACTTAATAAGAATTGACGTTATAAACGGCCACAAATATATACTTAGGTATAATGTAATAAATTCAAATTTAATATACTTATGTATGTACTACATGCAGCACCCAACTGTTCAATAGCGTCGTAGCGTGATAAGAAACTGACACCAACTGAAACAATACGCTAACACCTAACCAAGCCTAACGTACGCCTGGTTCACATCAATACTAGGAAATGCGGTAAAGTACCGGATACCCTAGCAGGAAGCAGCAGTGTTGAACGCCGGTTAATTGATATATGTATGTTTGTGTTTTAGACACTTCCTTAATATTTTTATTCAATTCCACCTGTTTATAGCAAAAAAACAGAGAGTATTTAAAAATATTTTTTCCATATTTTATGAAAAAATAATAATTGGCTCAATTTTGTTTGTTTTCAGTTTGTTAATATGAAAAATTTTATTTTATATCTCATGGATTTATTAATGACAAAAAATCTTTCCGCTCAACGTTTTAACTGATTTATTCGACAATTTAAATATTATTAATACACAACGTCTTAAAGACGTTGTACTTAGACTATTATAAAATTCGCCAAAAATGACCAGCACAGCCTGTTTTCAAGACATCATATTTTGACGATGACTTATTTCGTCAAAAATGAACAGTATACGATGTCCTGAAAACGTAATATTTTGACGATGACGTAGTTGATCGAATATGACTAATATACGACGTCCCGTACCGGACGTCTTTCTGGTTGCTGGGCAGTTACGTATTATGAAGTTAAATTTACGTTCTAAAGGAGTCCATTTCATTGCCAACGTGTGCATGATTTACACCTTGAGGACTATCCATGACGTTTAGACTTTGCTCGATGGTACATATGTCCATCAATCTAAAACATATCCTGAAGTTTGTTCCTCAATATTGTTTACTAAAAAAGCATGCTTCACAAGAGAAGGTATTTTTAACGCTCACAACTCTCATGTTTGGAGTGAGGACAATCCCCGTGCTACATGTATTCGATCGTATCAGAAAAAAACCACTGTTAATGTATCAGCAGGTATCAATAATTGTCTCATAGATTTTAGAACTTCTGTAAAATGTGCCACTGATCACAAGAAGACAAATGTGGTTCCAACACCTCGTCATTTCACCTCCTCATTTCACAGCCACCGTGCGTCATTACTTGTACCAAACATTTAATTAACGCTGGATAGACCGAGGTGGTCCTACCGCATGGCCTCCTCGCTCGCCAGATTTTATCTTGTAGGGGCACATGAAAACTCTTATTTATGAGACTCCCATTGACACGGAAGAAGAATTAGGAGCTCGGATAATTGTTGCGGCTGATCACATTCCAAATATTCCTGAGGTATTCGGACAAGTGAGTCAATCGATGCTTTGCCGATGTCGTCTTTGTGTCGAAGTTGATGGAGAACGATTTCAACATTTATTGTAAACAAGAGTGCGTTATTGTGATGTAACTATTCCGTATGTTGCGTTTAGGATTACCTTCCTTTTTTACCACGTAGTATTAAAAAAAACGTCGTAAAGAAAAATAAGTTAATAAAAACTTTTTTGTTTTAACGTTATCTATTTTCCCTCAAAGTTTGTCGGTCTAATTTTTTACACCCTGTATATATATTACTACCTCCTTTGACGGATACAGTTAACTCTATAGTTTACTCATTTAAGAGCAAAATGTTAAACTCGGAGACGAGAACTTCTTCAAAAAATGATCAGGAAGTAATATTAGAATATATGCGGGTCGATGGCCGCAGTGGTTAGGCGGCTGACTATTGTTGTGAGAGGACGATAGGTGCCGGGGTTCAATTCTTTGGAGGGACGGTGACATTTTTTCAGAGTTTAATCCCGGATCGACTTGCCATTCGCTGTTGGGAGCAAAGTGATTAACAGCGCGGCATCAAAAAAGGTGATATGATGCTGTCACAAAGCCATTTAAACACAACTTACACACACTAAACTACACCGCAAGAGTTGCAGTGATAGCCAGACAAGTGATACAGCTTACGGAATCACTGCAACTAAGCACCCATCACATTAAAAAAAAATTCATGAAATGTTTTCTACATGATCCTCTAAAATATAAATTATATACAGTGCTATTATTTTACCATGCAACATACCCCTATGTTGCATTTTAAAATAATCGAGTCAAAGCATTATACAATAGGCAACCCATTATTCATACTTGAAATACGTCAAATATTCTTTCGCGTTTCAAACTAATTTGCAGTACTTTTTTAATACTCTTCTGTATTGTGTTCTAAGGGAAAATGCAAATGTGTTTAAACTCTAAAAGCAGACAAATAATAGGCCATTTATTAATATACATAAGGAATTAAAAGTTTAAATGTTTTTATTATAAGTATTTTTCAAAATGACTCCCTTCTTGTTCTAAACAATAACCTAAACGAAAATAAAAATTTCGTATAGAATTGGTTATTTTATTTGGTGATGCTCTGAGACTATTGCATTCTTCTGTAATCCTGGTTTTCAATTCCTGTGTTGTTAATAACAAATCTTCATTTTGGTTTAGTAAATCAAACATATCTTCGCAAAACTCAGTTCGAGAGGTTTTGTTTGAGGGGTTTACAAATAGCTATTGATGGTTTTGCAATTCGTAACACCGAAATTTATCAATTTTAACTACATTGCGCACACTTGAGGGTGATATATTAAACTCTGACGGGATAAAATTTAACGATTTAAAAGGATTCTCTTCTACGAAAACCAAAATGTTTAATTTCATTTCTCTCGTTAACACTGTTTTCGTTCTATTCTTTTTTTATGGTCAGCGACACATACTTTTGTTTTAAATCTTTTATACACTCTCAAAATTGTCGAACGTGTAGGTATTGGTCTATGGGGAAATTCTACAGACAATAAGTCGCTCATCATTTGTAGACTTTGATGGTTTTGATACCATAAGCACATTTACATTTTTTCTTCCTTGGAATACATTTGTGAAAGTGTTGTAACTTAGATAATGGCACAATAGGGATAATAATAATAATAATATTTTATGTATTTCAATTGACACTAAACATTAATTATTCTTGACGTTAGGGTAGTATGTATAATGGGTTGCATAACGTATAATGCTTTGACTCGATTATTTTAAAATGCAACATATGGATATGTTGCATAGTAAAATAATAGCACTGTATGTATAATTCTGTGATAACTTGATGATATTAGTATATTTAAATAATGCGATGTATTTAATTCAACAATTTATTCGACACTGTGGTAACCTTCAAATAAAAATCTATACACAAGAAATGTCTTACATATAAAAACTTACATATAAAAGAACATGACGCGTATAAAACTATATGTATACAATAACGCTCAAACGTATTACAACACCCCTTACCTTAAATATAAACTTAATAATCATATCATTCTACACATCAACACATTGAGAAAATATTATACAGCAAAGTAATTAATTAATTCTTATCTCTAGGCCTTAAATTATAACGACCTTGAGGAACAGTGGAATCAGAAGGAGCTGAAGTGTGCAATGCTAAATCTTGTGACGGTTGAGCTGAAGTGTGCAATGCTAAATCTTGTGACGGTTCTGATACCTTACTACTCGATTCCCCTGCACCCCCTTCATTAAAGTCGGTAGTAAAAGCAGCAAGAGGACAAGAACGGCGATTGCTAACTTTAGGTGTTAATATTAATTGATCTGCATGGCGTCGCAAAATCTTGCTCTCCTCTGCCTGTACATCATATAAAACATTACCATCTCTTTTAATTACTGTTCCTGATGTCCATGAGGAATTAGAAAAATCTTTAGCCAAAACCTCATCACCTACTACAAATTCTCTCCCCCTATGTTGTTTGTTAAGCTCAGTTGACCTTAAAACATTATTTTCGGCAATCTCGCTTGTTCGCGGTACTAATAAATCAAATTTAGTTCTTAAATTACGACCAAACATTAATTTAGCCGGACTAGCTTGAGTAGTAGCGTGTTCTGAATTACGATAGTCAAATAAAAATTGGCATAATGTTCTATCAAGGTCTTTCCCGTCTCTATAAGCTTTCTTAAGAGCTAATTTAATAGTTTTTACGTTAATTTCTGCCGCACCATTGCTAGCAGGATGATACGGTGGAGAAAAAAGTAAACGTATGCCATTTTGTTCAAGAAAATGTTTAAAATCATAACTTGTAAAAGGCGGTCCATTATCGCAGGCAATGACTTCAGGTATACCAAATGTTGAGAACAACCTACGCAATATGCTGATTACGTCGGCCGCTGTTGTTCTAGACATTTTAAATACCTCCAGCCACTTAGATGTAGCATCCGTGACGACAAAAAATTTAAAACCATACATCGGGCCCAAAAAATCTATATGTAAACGTGACCAAACCTTGCTCGGTCTTGGCCAAGGATGTATCATTGTTTTTGGTGGGTTCATCCTAAAAGTATTACATGTATTGCACTCAGCACAAGTATTAACAATGTCACTATCTAATGAAGGCCACCAAAAATATGATCGCGCGATAGATTTCATTTTATTGCTGCCTAAATGTGAATCGTGTAAATGATTTAAAATAAGTTCACGAAGTTTTGTCGGAATAATAACCCGATAACCCCACATTAAGCATCCATGCTGCAAGTGAATTTGTTCTTTTTTTGAAAAGAAATTTTTATCAGAACTTTTGCTAGGCCAACCATGTAAACAAAAACCAACAATTTTGTTCAAAGTGGTATCTTTCCTAGTTTCACTTGCGATTTGTTTATACGTAATTGGTAAACCTTCTTGAATATGAAATATGTGTCCTAAGTCATTATCTAGTGAATTTGTTTCAGGTAGTGGTAATCTAGATAATGCATCAGGGCTGGAATTTTCGGATGAACTAACATATTGTATTTTGTATTGATAGTCCGCTAAAAAAATTGCCCAACGTTGTAACCTATTTGCAGCAATTGTAGGAATTCCCTTTTTGCTACCAAAAATTGTTACCAACGGCTTATGATCAGTTATTAAAGTAAATTCGCGCCCAAAAAGGTATTGATTAAATTTCTTTATTCCAAAAATAATTGCAAGTCCTTCTTTCTCTATTTGAGAGTAATTTTTTTCGTTATCATTTAATGTTCTTGATGCATAAGCAATGGGTTTGCAATCGCCAGAGGGAAAAATGTGCGAAATTACGGCACCTAAACCATAGGCACTAGCATCGCAAGACAGGGTTACTGGCAAATTCTCATCATAATGAACTAATAACTTGGACGATACTAATTGCTTTTTGACCAAATCAAATGCGGTTTGCGCTTGTGTAGTCCAACGCCATTTATTATTTTTCCTTAATAAAATATACAAGGGGTTCAGTTTGGTACTCAGATTATCTAAAAATTTGCCATAATAATTAACCAGGCCTAAAAATGACTTTAGTTGCGTTACATTTTGAGGTGTTTTAATATTAACTATAGCATTAACTTTCTCGTCGCTAGGGTGTAAACCATCCGAATCAATATCATAACCTAAGTAAGTTACCCTTTCCATAAAAAAATTACATTTCTCTAATTTAACTTTTAAGCCTGATTGTGCTAATCTATCTAAAATTAGCTTAAGACGTTGAACGTGCTCGATCAAAGTACGACCGCTTACTAAAATATCATCAAGGAATACTGTTACCCCTTCCATACCTGAAAACAATTCATCCACAATTTTTTGAAATATACTGGGTGCTGGTGCAATTCCGTAAGGTAATCTATTATAAGCAAATAATCCTTTATGTGTATTTATGGTAGTAAGTTTTCTGGATTCCTTATCTAATTGAATTTGTGCATACGCTTGAGATAAATCTATTGTCGAAAAAAGTGTGCCTCCCTTAATTTTTGCGAATAAATCCTCGATTTTTGGTAGTGGATATTTATTAATCTTTAAATTGGGATTTAAAGTAATTTTGTAATCACCACAAATTCTTATATTGCCATTTTTTTTAATTACTGGAACTATCGGAGTACCCCAATCACTAAAATCTACCGGAAAAATAATATTTCTTTCTATCAAATTATCTAATTCTTGTTCTATTTTATTTTTTATAGAAAATGGCACTGCACGCGCTTTTGAAAAAACAGGAGTTGCACCGGGTTTTAAATATAACTTGGCTTCGTAGTTTTTAAAAGTGCCAATACCATCCGAAAAAACATCGGAGTATTCTTTTTGTAACCGATTAATGATTGCTTTACGATCTTCGGTACTTATATTATTTACCGATATTGCAGGATTTACACTAATATTTAATTTTCTTAGCCAATCTCTACCCATTAATGGAGGGCCACCATCCCGGACTACGTATAATTTAAGCATATTACATAATGTATCCTGATAGCTCACATTAACATTAAGGTACCCTATACAATTTATAATCGCTCCATTATACGATTTTAAATCAATGTCGTCACGAACCAATCTATGATCCACAAAATTTTTAGTATAAGTGTACTCGGAAATAATTGAAATTGCTGAACCAGTGTCTATTTCCATGGTTAAAAGAACATTATCAATATTTATTTTTACCTTGAATGGTGGGAAATTCCCATTAAAACTATGTATATGAAAAAGATTACTATCAGAATCATCATTATTCACATTTTCATTTATTTTATCAATATTTGAATCTATATAATGACTATTGCCTTTAACATGTTTAAATCTATTCTTACCTTTATTATTTTTAGAAGTACAAACAGGGCTAATATGACCTCGCTTACCACAAATATGACATAAAGCAGACTTAAAATAACAATTTTGACGGATGTGGTTTGAGCGACCGCAACATTCGCATCTCTCCGAGGGTTGGTGCTTCTTCGCTCGGAATGTCGTAGGCTTGCTTCCGTCTTCACTCGATGACGTACCTGCTCGCATTCGACGTCCGGCAGCAACCAAATGACGGACTTCGTACGATGGATGTCCTTTGCCCTCGCAATGCGTTACTTCCTTTTCTGCAGCTTCCAAACACGTGGCTATCTTTACTGCTTCTTTATATCCCAGATCTTTTTCCGAAAATAGTTTTTGCTTGATTATATCACTTTTTAAACCATATACTAGTTGATCTCTCAAATTCTCTTCTAAATTTTGCTTGAATTCGCAAGTTTTCGCCAATGACTTAAGTGCAGCTACGTAATTAGCTATCGATTCTGTTTCTTCTTGCCTTCGTAAGCGAAATTTATGCCGTTCAGCGTAAATCGACGGCTTGGGTTCTAAGTGATTTTGTACGAGTTCCACTAGTTGTTCATATGTTTTTGATTCCGGTTTCACAGGATCACACAAATCGACCATTAGTTCGTAGGTTTCATCGCCTACAAGGGTAATTAAAATAGGTACTTTGGCCTCTTCCTTTATTTCATTCGCAATGAAAAATTGATTCACACGTGCGATGTACGTATTCCAGTTTTTCTGTCCCAGTTGAAACTCATTTATTTTACCGATCGACATTCTTTCTTTTTAAATAGTTCACTAATCTCAAATCCTCGTCGCCAATGTGATAACTTGATGATATTAGTATATTTAAATAATGCGATGTATTTAATTCAACAATTTATTCGACACTGTGGTAACCTTCAAATAAAAATCTATACACAAGAAATGTCTTACATATAAAAACTTACATATAAAAGAACATGACGCGTATAAAACTATATGTATACAATAACGCTCAAACGTATTACAACAAATTCTAATAGCTCGGTTTTGTAGCACTAAAAGAAATCTTAGCTACATATACAGTATGTCCACGGATTGGGTTTACAAGAGGAAAAACTTTTTTATCTTTTCGAAGAAATGTATTCTTTATAAAAAAATCTGCTTGTATTAAAACAATGAATTCAAGTGAGTTATCTTTATTAACTTCAATACTTTTGACAGAAACGATAAAAAAATCAAATTTATGCGATTATACAACTCATAATGTATTAATTCCCTATACCTCTACCAGACTAATAAGTGATAATCAAGCAGCGTGCTTTTTCATTAATAAGCGATAATCACCTTTGTTGATTTACCATAGCAAAAGGTTTGCGTTGATGGCAACACAAATCAGCATACCTATCTCCATTTGTTAGAAAAAATTTTTAGCGACAGTATAGACACCATTAGTTTAGCTTATCGCAGTACAATGCACTTTCACCAAGATGGCTGCCGGACTCACATGGCTCGTGCTGGAGTAAATTGGTTAAATAATAAATTTGGAGATAGATCAATTGGAAGAAATGGACCAATTAGATAGTCTCCAAAAAGCCCACATCTCACAGTTGTAGATTTTTTTTCTCTGGGGATGTTTAAAGTGGATAGTTTTATAGTCAGTTGTTACCCAATAATAGAGATGCTTTGAAAGATAGCATACAACAAGCTGTAGCTTCCTTGTCAATGCGTAAAATAAGAAAAAGTTTTGTTGAATTTCGAACAGCAATTGAACTGTGTACCGAAAAAGAAGGAGGTTTATTTAAATAAAACTTTAATTCTTTGTTCTCTGTTCAAATTACATTACTATTTCATTTTATTGAAAGCAAATACTGTAGCGTCGTTTTTTTTTACTGAAAGTTGAATAAAATCTCAAGTCTAGTCTTGTTATCTATTCCAAAACTCCCACAAATTTCTAAGGGATTGGACATGGATTCAGTTTTTCTACGATATGACGCTTTATGTGGTTATTAATCTTTTCTGCCAAAAGAAGTGAAGTACTACATACAATCTCTGATCGAACATAAACATTTTAAAACATGTATCTGATAAATACCTAATTTGACAGGACTGACACATAACTAGAGAAGAGAACTATAGTAAGTTGCATTATCGCATAAATTTCCTTTTTTTATCGTTTCTGCCAAAAGTATTGAAGTTAATAAAGATAACTCAATCGAATTGCTTGTTTTAAAACAAGCAGATATACAGCAGATATACAAGAATACATTTTTCGAAAAAGTTAAAGATAAAAAATGTTTTCCTCTTGTAAACCCAATCCGTGGACATACTGTTATATAATCAGTATTGGGAAATTGTATAACTTTCTCACCTTTGTTAGAGCATGAAGCTCCTTCCTGTATTTAGAGAAAGTTTAGAGAAATATTATGAAAAATATACGTATGTATTTACATATGTATATTTTTGGAATAATTTAGAACAGATGGTTGTACCTGACTTGCTACGCATGCGTTGCGCTTCGCGTAGATTTTTGCATGACACATCCTCCTCGGCATCTATAATCGTCAATATCAACGATTTTTTTTCAGTAATTGATCGTCGTTCATGTGACCAATGTCATTCGCGTCGTTCTGATTGTGTTAGGTTATAAGTATTTTACTATTTTTTGTGTTATGTGTTTGATAACTGCTTGATTTTCATCTTTATATTTTCTCCAACCTGTGGCCTATGTTTAATAGTCGTTTTTGTTATCACGGATATAATATATTAAATGTGTTGCGTAAGTAGGGACTGGGCGAAACTTGGCAACGAGACTTGCTCATAACTTGTTCGGAGTTCGTTATGTATATTGTTAGATATTCTTAAATAAATCAATATTATGGATAAGAGATTATTATAATATTGCTACCGTACCTAAGAATAAGCAAATAAAAAGGTCTTGTACATTCTCATAATTGTCAAAATTCTAATAGGTATGCAGGCAGGCAATGATCGAATATTGTGAATTGAATAATCAAATACCTACGTTTTACTAGTAATTTTCAAATAAACAGCTTAATTTGTCAAAGTAAATTTTTGAAACGCCCAGTACTAAATATGCAATACTTTTTGCGGTCATCTCAATCAGAATAAAAATATCAGCAACTTGCTAATTTAACCAGCTTTATAGCTCCAATACTCAAGAAACTAGCAATGGTAACCATTTAACTTTGGACTCGGTGTATATAGTATTAGATGATTTAAGTTTGGACAATTTTTATATATAAGCATAGGTGTATAGGTGGTGTCTAATCGTAGTATGCCAGCTTACAGCTCCAGCCTAACGGTGTGTGCTTTGCTCCAGTTGGAGCTATGACGGTAAAAAGCTTGACGGGTTAAAAGTTTGGTCTAACGTTTTAGCCATTATGTCGAATATAAGATAACCGGAGGTAAATTCAAAAATTCACGAGTACTTCTTTTTCTGATTGGTCCTACTTCATTCTTAACTTAACTGAAAGGTACCTACATATTGACTTATATTTCCCATCGTAACGGTTGGCGTTGTACTACCTACATTATTCTCCTAAGTAGATCTGAAATTGTACTTTTCCAAGTAATTCTCGAACACTTAGTGTGACTTTATGTTTCAAGTGAACTATCCTAAGTTATAGTATATTCTAATCTGATCCAAGTATTCTTCTGCCTGTCCATAAAACTTTTATATCTCTATAGACTACGTCAGATGGGATGGGTACTACATTTTAAGAAGTGTTAAGGCTTTTGAAGAGGGTGCTCCGAAAGAGCAGTTTTCTAACTTTGGAAATAGCGTGCATTATTTATTCATATTCAAACTTATACGCATAATTCTTAAATTATACTACCGGCGTATATGCTTTATTTTCTTGTAAACATTATTATTACTAATATGCAATAATATGCATCATTTTTTACCAAATTTCAATCGTAGTTCTTTTAGTGAATACAATATTTTTAAAAAAGGCTATCTTCCGTAGTGGATATTACATGCTTTCGTAAATAAATTAGAAACAAACGTATGATTATTATAAGTTACTTTATTAAATACAATATATAAAATGCAGTTTAAAGTCAAAGTCACAGTTAAAGTAAATTTAATAAGTAGAACAAGTACCAGCACAGAATTATCACTTATCAGCGAATTTTTATTTTTGCCTTACTGCAGTGAACCACTTACTTTTGCAGTATGTATTTTGTATTATCGCTACATAATGATTTTTGGGTTAGAATTTTTACTTCATTGTTTAATTTCCGTAGTTATTACATCGGTTTTTATTATTGGAAATATATGTAATTACTGTATGTATTACACCAAAGCAAGTTTTCCCGAGAAAATACCGAAACGTATTCACTGTATATCTAACGAGTATATAATCTACTATACTTCAGGGCTAAACGATTACTGCAATAAAGCTACAATTAAAATTCGTTGAACCTTACTTATCATTATCAATAGAGTATTATAAAACGTCAGTGAGTATTTTCAGCTCTATATACTTTTGCATTAGTTGCATCGGTTCCGCTTTTGTATGATTTCGTAAAGAATTGTTACACTGTTAAAATAACGGAATAACTTCAGTGTTTCTTTCCTGTTTAAATGTCACAGCAAATTCCACACGTCCTATACTTGTTATATTATACGAACTACACTAACAGTGAATAGTTCGTTTTTTAAAGTGTGTAAAAGCGATGCAAATGCAAAAGTAACCGCTGCAAAAAATTCTCACAAACTATTTATATTACTCTATTTATCACTTCACATCTTAAAACTTAACCACTTGTAAAAGGATAAAACAAAAACAAAATTCATCTCACTAACAGATAAACGAAATATAACTTCTTGTATAATGTAATGGAATGTGAAAAGTAAATAGAAAGTATTTGTAACCGTATACGTGTTAAATAACGATGATTGAATAGAAAATCGTAGTATAAAAACAGAGTTAAAACTACACTTAAAATATTTTGAATTGACTAAAATACTGTTTTTGGCCTTTGGTATAGAAATGTTTCTTAAATTCACGATACTTTTGACACGATAAGAGTTATTTTAGTTTGTTTTAAATAACTATTATTTTAACAAGCAAAACCCTTTCTTCTTATTTACCCTGTATTGTTATAGAGATCTTATAGTTCAGAAATACGTCGCTCTTAGAAGTAATAATTTTCCCTTTAAATAAATGTAACGCTTTCAAAATATTTTCAAAATCGCATACTTCCTGGTCCCCGTGTATGTGTGTATGTACATAAATATAAGTTATACAGTGTCTTCACATATTCCACGAAAGAATATAACATTCTTTTGTTAGTACTCATTTTGATATCCAAATAAAGAGTGAAAAAAGAATATGATTCATACCATAGTAATTTTGCATTTATACTTTCTATTGTGTTTATTTCAAGGATAAAAAATCGAGATATCCCAGTTGTTATATAACTCTTTACGTGTCACCTCTTCTTAATCATCATTATTTCCCACGGATATGGGCTATTTATCGCGTTGTATAGATGTGTAAAAGATATTTGGCATATTAGTAGAGTTTTGGGAATCACAACTCAATTAGGAACAAATAATGTGTATAGAGACACAAAACAACATAACGGTGGGATAGCTAAGCCTTCATAAACTAGTTGATGAGTAATTGTACTTCCTGAGTGAAACATTCATATTCTTTGATTATCTAAACAACTCCGTGTAGTTTTTAATACTTGAGGTCTTCAAAAGTAGAGGTTACCCGTTTTAAACCACTTTATACAATAACTTTATTATTTCAAATATATTGACGTTAATTCTGGTGATACAGGAAATTGAAATAAATGGTCCTTAAAATTCAGTAAGTAAAAAGTTAATGATAATTGCTAATTTAAGGTACAGAACAGAAATACAATTTCGATCGTACATTCTACTTAAATAGTGTGTCTGCCAACCAAACTAATAACGAAAACATATAATCACATCAACGGCTTCGTTTTTGAGCTGCACCGTGTTAAAGATGTTTTTATGAATTTCGCGCCACTACCATTAACGATTTGCTTGACGAGACATGAAGAATAACAGCTGTATCGAATAGAATGGTGATCCACCTCATTTTGGATTAACATTATGACACACACTAATTGTCCACAATTACGAATTATGCGTTTAGTACCAGAGCTCTGGCTCCCAAGATCGTCAGATCTGACGTCGTTAAGTATTTAATAGTGAAATGCGACAAAATCATGCAAAAGCATGCATTTAATGTAATTCTCTTAGTTATTAAATCATTATCATAATCATTGCTTGAATATATTTCTTATTACAGAAACTTTCAACAAGCTGTAGCTCTAAAATGAAGCACATTTGAATATATAATATATTGTTTTTTTCTGCAGTTTGATTGGTAGTATAAACTGTTTTTAGTTTCCCTAAAAACGCCTGAATTATCCCGTTTATATAAATTTTATAATGCATTTTCGAACTTCATAACTACTAAACGTTAGTTTCAGTTTGTGACTTCTCCAAGAATGACTCAGAATATGACTCAATTTATTTAAAAATATAATTTTAATATAATGCAATGCTAAACATACTCTTTAATAGAATGTGACGTAATAAAAGAAACAGATATTTATCTTTCAGGCACTAAGACGTTATACATGAACATCTTGTTACAATAGATCTGAACTATAAATAAAGTATATTCATAATGGAGTTGTATATTCGTGTCCGCAACGCAGCGCCGTATTGGGCTAAACTCGCCAAGTGATAACGCAAATAATCGTTTCTTATTTATACATTATGAAATATTTATTCTTCTTAGTAACATCATCGGAAATAATCTTCATAAATTATATAAGACAAGTAAAACAACTGCAACATTATACAATGTAAAAATAATCTTATATGCAGACGACAACGCTCGGATATTTAATGATTTTGATTTCAATTTTCTTAAACACAATGCATGTATATAACATTAACCAACTTGGTAACCTCCGGCGAAAATTATATTTATCCCGGAAGTGTCAAAATGCTTGTCATTCGAGTAAGTAAAGCGGTAAATGACAAAATAACCAAATTCACGTTATATCGGTGTAAATAGTACCCTGGTTTTAAAAAATGTCTAATGCAGTGTGATTAGAGCAGTTATTTCTGCCAGAGTACAGGAAACATTTGTGACATATACAAATTATTTTAACACCAACAAATTATAATAATTACAAGGCAACAACAGATACTGCTAAATGTATTTGAATTCAGCCACTTGGAAGCTCAGCTCAACTCGCTGTTACGCTGCCGATACGAGTATTCAATTTTACTCATCAATATAAAATACAAAGGCGTTTAAATACCCGTAATAATGAAAAGCTTCGAATAGTGACTTGTCCCTGACACTAATTAGCTAATAACTAGATAAGATCAATTTTCATGATTGACCAACAACATTTTTGTGATGTTCCAGTTATACGAGATAAATTACAAACTCGACCAGGATTTTGGATTCTAAATTGTAACTTGAAACGTATACATAGGCCCCACGTATTAGTTAAATATATTAAGTTATAAATATAATTTCATATCTAAATAATTTAATTTTTGTTAAGTAGCTGCTTTCATTGTAAAGAAAAGCAATACAGCTACTATAGCGAGTGTAAATTTGCATGCTTATACAGAGGGAAATTAGTTACAAAACAAATTTTTGTACTTTTTTTCCATTTTACTTTGGCCGCACAGTAATCCTTCATTTATATTCGCATTTATATATTTACCGCTTAGACATTATAAGCCTAATACAAACTCGCATTTTCTGAATAAAGATCTACATGTTTATAAACTAATTTTATAAAGCAAAAAAGAGCCAAAAAATAAAAGCTACGAAATGTTAAAATTTAATAATGGATTCTGTTTTCAAGAGAAGGTAGTTTTGCAGATTAAATATTATCTTCAAGATGGAAAGTTAACAATTAGGCACACAATTACTAAAAAATAAAGCAAAACAACCCCTTTTGATTTAGGCTCCTCAGTATTTCCTAACTCTCTTTTGCTTTTAATAAAATATATTAATTCTTTAATGTGTGCTTATAAAACTTGATAAAAGAGATTACAGGCAAACAATTACCTAATAACATTATGAAATTGCTACGAATTAGTAAATGCCCCATCCTGTAATCTTTCGCTAAATTCTCTACAAGTGTTACTATTACATTTGCAATGGATAGTGTGGGCTACTTAAACTATTTGCTTCAGGTTCGCAGAATTCTTCAATAATTTGCTGTACCATTACATTTAGTAACCGTCGGATTTCGATTCTAGTCCTTTAAAAAAAAATAAGTTCATTAGATATATTTTATGAGTCAGTTAAATTTGTGTAAATATCTCTATAATTATTGCCTATTCTTACATTATCTACAATATACGAGGGCGACCTGAAATTTTTGTGGAATCGGCAAGAGATGGCGCACGAAGGTTGAAGTGGATTCACAGATCGACAAGGGCAACCTTTTTTATAGGTGTCAAAATTTCAGACGGCTACTGTCAATAGTTGTTGTTTAAGAGTGTGTTTTGTGTAATAAGACAAAGTGATTTCGCAAAAATTTATAAAATCGAATTTTGTGTAGCGATAAAATACTTCTGGATGACTGGGAAAACGGCCACGGAAATTCGAAATATTTTGGTAGAGGTTCATGGCGGACTTACTCTATCATTTTCGATCATCAGCTTCTGGCTGAGCGAGTTCAAACGTGGCCGCACAAGCACTAGTGACGAACCACGCATTGGACCCCCAAAAGCCGCTACCAACGATGAAATGGTCGACAAGATTCATGATGTCGTGTTAGCCAATTGCCGATTGAAGCTGAAAGAGATAGCAGAGACAACAGGCATCTCAAAGGAACGTGTTGGCCATATCCTACACGAATTTTTGAGCATGAACAAGCTTTCGGTGTGTTGGGTATCGCGTTTGCTCACACCGGAGCGAAAACGAAATCGGGTGACCGTTTCGAAAGAGGGTCTGGCCAGGATTCAACGTAATCCAAGGGATTTCGTTATGTGTTTTGTAACCGTGGATAAAACTTGGATCCACCACTATATATCAGAGACTAAGGAACAGTCGAAGCAATAGCCTTTTTCGGGCGAATCAGCTCCGAAGAAAATAAAGGTCGTTCCATCGGCCGGAAAGGTCAAGGCAACCATTTTTTGGGATTCTCAAGGTGTGATCCTCATCGACTATATGTAGAAGGGAAGGACTATCACAGAGCAATGTTACAGCGATTTATTGAACCGATTCGATGCAGTATTGAAGGAGAAACGGCCTCGTTTGCAGCGGATAAAAGTGCTTTTCCACCACGACAATGCACCGGCTCATTCATCCCGCATTATCGTGTCCAAAGTGAATGAGTTGTGCTACTAATTAGTCTCTCATTCCATATTCACCGGAGCTAGCCCCCAGCGACTTTTTCCTATTACCAAACCTGAAAAAATCGCTGGCAGGAAAGAGATTTGCCTCAAATGGGAGGTCATCGCCGAATTTGCAAAATAATCATCTGTATTATTTTGCAAACCTCGAAACATCCTACTTTCCTGACGGCTTTAAGAGACTGGAGCACGGCTTGAAAAAGTGTATTGATCTTCGAGGAGACTACATCGAAAAAACCATACCAATACCGTATTTTTCTTGTCGATTCCGGAAACATTTTAGGTCGCCCTCCTATTCCAATAAATAATATTAACAAATTTTATTTATTTTTTTAAGATAATTCATTTTGTACTATAGAAACATTTACAGTGTCTTGAAACTTATAGTAACTTTATGTTTAAGTAAGTATATTGTGGAAACATCCCAAATCGTCGATTGTGATAAAACGTTGAATTTGTAGACTGTAGCGGGTGTTGCTAAACGGCAGTTTGTATTACAGTCAACATGCATATGGAGAAGGTGTAATGTACTCTTGAAGTACATATTCCGTATAGAATATATTTGCACCAAGAGGTATTGATACAAATTAATATAAAAGCGTAATAATTTCACTTGCTTTAAAACAGAGTATCTAATGCAAGACGTTAATACAATTTACACGCATGTTATAATCCTACGTCATGCGAACATAAATAAGTTAGGTTACTCACCCTTGTTTGGCCTTTGCGCAAATCTCCGTATAAAACTTTAGTTTGGGTTCCGTACCACTTAATCGCAAAGTGAACACCAATCCATTATCAAATTCAAACGTAATCATTTGCTGATCTGGGGATGATGGTAAAACAGCTTTGTTTCCAGGTTGACTAGTATCATAGCCTATTGTCAGGTCTCGCACATATTTAATTGTATACTGGTCGCTGACGACTTTTGGATACTGCAACATTTAACTTTTATGAATATTATTTTCATTTATATTGTAATATAAGTCACCATGTCACATACTCAAAATAATAACTCCTATCATAATGAGATTCAGATGTAACACGTAAACTATTCTAATGCTCGAATGTACAAGTTTGGTAAAAAAAAAAATTCCCTATATATGTATATCTCGTATATCAAACAGATTTTATAATAATTTAGTATTTTTTATTACACTTACGTAGCAAAAGATTACTTACTACACCAACTCCTTCGTAGTTTCGTAACTTATTAAATATTTCATAGAAAAATCTCACATCGTGACTAGTAAAATATGAATTCATACTAAGATGATAGCCATATTCCTGATAAATTTCATCCAAATGTGCCGTTAAAGTTATAGCGTGATGATCTAGATATGCAGCTAAAGTAGCTAAGTGCACTCCAGCTTGAATTCCGTCCTTATCCAAAACAGCAGTATTCCACATAAAGCCTATCGCCTCTTCAAATGCAAATACAACCTTTTTTCTATGACCTTGCATAATTTCATGCGCTTTATTGCCTATTGGAAAAATATACAGATACCCTTTAAGTGGACTTTAATTAATAAAAAAACGTACCTATCCATTTAAATCCAGTAAGCGTCTCTACATATTTGAATCCATCTATTTTGGACATTGTTCGTAATATCTTTGAACTAACGGTACTAGCCAACATGTAAACTTCTACTTTAGGATCATAAGTAGGTAACGCGTGATAAGTATGCAAAGCCCACCAACCAAGTAGAGCGCCTGTTTCATTTCCAGTAAATATTTTCCATTTCCCTGTTCTTTAAAGATAAATACGTTTAAGCAACAGTACAATAGTAGGAATAATTACTATATCACTATCATTAGTACCTACAATATATGAAAAATTCAATAAGTAATACATAAATGCTCAGTGAACTGAAAACTAAAGTTCAAAGTGGAAAGTTAACAACAATCTGAAAAAATGTCAAGATTTGAAAAATTGTTCCTCTGATCGTGTTGCTAGTATAGTAAAATCCACTTCCAAATCTCCGAATATGCATATAATCCGACATCAACTTCAAGATTGTTAACAAACAAGTAAGTTTTAAGTATATTGCAAAGCGAGAGTTGGCGATGAGAAGTATTATTAAACTGTCTCCCGGACATTAGAGTGTTAAAAGAAACCAGAGATCCGACAGACACACCGACTACACCTTTTATAGTGTCGCAACCAACGTATAAATTAACTTCAAATGCTATTACATAGGAGATAAGCCAAGTTAAGGAAAATTCTTTATGATTATTGGTCAAAAATCCATGCCATTATGAAACACTTAATTAAATTAGGAAACAAATCCTCTGTAATGAATAGCCGAAACGCCAGTACTAAACAGATTTTTATTAAATGTTGGTCGTTTTGGGTAAATCTGATGCAATATTTTTTATTTGTGTAAGCTATATTGACCAAGAAAATAATACTTTCCACCTTTTTTTCTCAATTTAGATGGACTAGAATCGTCCCATTTGTGTTATACGATTTCGATTATCCTTTAATAATTAATCAAAATACTGAAACTGTAATTACTACCACTGATGGTATTCTTCAACTTCCTAATAAAACTCCAAAACAATGACCAAACACTTGATAATTTTTATCAGCCATTCCTTCTGATAAGCTTCTATTAAGAGAAAAGAAGAAGATAAAAAAAATTCTTTCTGAGAATCCTCACATAACAAATCCGGAGAAATTGTATTGTATTGTATTGAAGACGTTCATTAGATGATAATTTGTCTTTTGAGATGAGGAAACGTTTCCCGAATGTGTTGCGTAAGATAGACTTATTGTTAATGAAAAACATTTATATAGGACAATCCATTAAATAAATTGTTATTTGGGAAAACCTCATGCAAATCGAAAGATATAATCTATTTTAATATAGATTTAAGTGAACATAATTTGCAATACTGCACTGAAACGATTTTATATCTGTTATTTTATGTACTAAAAAAAAAACTAATAAACATGTTTCTGCAATAATGTCCACAGCCTTACTGATAGATGTCCAGTATATGCCAGGTATGGGGATACATTCAATAAAACAGAAAATATTCAATTATTGATTGCAAAACCTAAAATATTACCAGTTTGTTTCTTGATTTTGTGAGAAAGTTTTGACCTGCCACGTACACAATTTTAAAATTTTTCTATTATTTGACTATTTGACAAGTGTGTTAAAAAACTATATTTGGTGTCTTGACAATGTTTTAAAAACAGAAAAAGTCCAAACTACGTTTTTTGAGGAAAAAACCAGTATAAAACAAGAACAACACAATAATGTAATTGAATTTGCAAATTCAATAGCGACCAACTATAGTACCCTGTGGCATCGAGAAGTTATTTACATAATTTACTAATTGATAATTTCTTTCTTAAATTATTGTTCTGATAAAATTTTATCACATGAAAATCGTTATCGTAATCGCAGTATTTGTAAAATATATAATTTAAAAATATTAAATAGCAAGACTATCTTACAATGGATCCTTTTCAGCGCATGCCATTCGGTCTGCATCTGGATCATTAGCAATGATAATAGTACTCTGATTAGCTTCCGCTGTTTTAATGGCCAACTCTAATGCAGTCATTCCTTCTTCCGGATTTGGATACCTATAAATGAACACTTTGATGAAATTACTTTAAAATAAATAAAGCTTGCACCATCTACCTCACTGTAGGAAAGTCTGGATGAACATGCTTTTGTTCCTCAACAGGAATTATCTTCAAATTCGCCGCGTCCATGGCTCTGGCAAAGTAAACAAATCCTACGCCATGCAGTGGTGTATAAACAAATTTCAAACTTGTTTTTTCATTTATATCTTTATGCTCTTGAGCTATGTCGCCCTTTATCATTTCGATGTAAGCTCTTAACACCTCTGGCAATGGATTTATACGTTTATCAGTTTTTAATAACTCTGAGGTGTCCCAAGAAGATTCTAATGGCTCTAAGCTCTGCAATATACATGTTTCGATGTGCTGATCAACAGGAGTAATGATTTGCGCACCATTTGGACCATATACCTGGTATAAACGAATAGTATAATAACGAGAAGCTCAACGCTAAGAACTCACTTTATATCCATTATCCTCTCTTGGATTATGTGATGCTGTTACCATAATACCTGCTGCACATTTATATTTTGCAA
Source organism: Holotrichia oblita (assembly GCA_023690525.1). Lineage (NCBI taxonomy): Eukaryota > Metazoa > Arthropoda > Insecta > Coleoptera > Scarabaeidae > Holotrichia > Holotrichia oblita. The sequence continues at coordinate 100,138,002 of CM043019.1, forward strand.
CTGTAAAAGGTACCAGCGGTGTCGGGACCACATTATTAAATAATCTTACTTGAAAACTTTTCTGTACAAATACAGTAGCGGTCAATTCAGCAAATCTGGAACAAAGAAATCCAACTACAAAAGTTGTTTGTACACAAATCTTCAGTGTATATCAAGGTTACTTTAATTTTAGTTTCAGAAACTACAAATAGATACTACTATTTATTATTTATCTACGTACATACATATAAGTATCAGAAAATTATAGTTCTAGCCTTACTGGAGTGATTTAGGTAGCAGTGCCTTAGTATGAGTTATGTATACAACTTTCTTATAATTGTTTATACTTGTAATGTTAAGGTTATATTGTTATTTTATTACTGAATGTTTAAAACCGTGTGAAGAAACTGGCAGTATGATAAGCCAAACATTAAGTAAAAAGTTATCTACACAAAAACAATCGAAAGACTGATTAATGTTATTGTACCTACTATAAATGACCAGCAGTGTCCGAAAAATACAGCACAGAAAATATTCATACGTATATCATTAAAAAATTCTTCATACGCATTATTATTTATTTAGGAAAACTTTAAGAACACGTATTTTGTTGAATTCTTAGACAAAAGACTTGTAACCCATTCATCACAATATTGTCTTAAATTTATTATAACTTCAGAAAAATAAGTATAACACAATATTTTTTTCTTCACTCGTCGCATCACTCTTACTGTTTTCACCTCTCTACATAAGACTTTCTAATTTATCTTTTCTAAACCGACTCTAATTCTGTATTTTGAAAAAATATTGCATTGGTGACCTATTCTTTAAATTTTTATTCAAAATACCGGCAAATGACAATTAGTTCTGGAATAATGTGTTCAGAGACAAGCCCTCAACGAAATAAATTTGATCGTTGATTTGATACAAGCCTAACATATCAAAGTTTTATCCGCACTTAAATAATAGAACTAAGACATTTGGTTACTTCTGCCACTGTTTTCTCAATTCTAATCTTTTTTTTGACGGATATAAAGGTACATTGCGAATATGTTTAAATAATATTATCTATGATTAGAATCCTTATTGAATCTGCACGTCATTGTTACAGCCACGCAGAAACATTTCTTTGAGTATCTCTAACAATAACTATAATAAAAGGTGGGTAATTTAGACATCAAAAATTATATTCCAAACATTTTTTGTAATGCGTGTGGTAAATTTGCCCCATTAAATAATAGTGAGAAGTCAATTCCGAACTTATGAATCTTATTTCGATTGGACAATCGAGATAAACCACATATACTATATGCGTCAAATATTTGAGGGATTAGTTCCTTGAATAGTTACTTTCCTTACCTTTCGCTATTCTTATGCCCTGAAGAACAAAAAGATCATGTTGAAGAATACAATTATTGCATTAGTAAGACAGCAGGACTAAATAATTGTAAAAAAAGAAAATATAATTATATAGACAGGATCTGCTCAAAAACCCTAACCCTAATATGATGCACAGCATCCAGTTCCAGAAGCACAAGTTGACATTTTGTTGTATTAATGAACAATAATTGAAATAGAATGCTACACGATATAGCAGACATCTCTAAAAGCAAAAATTTTCAGAGGGGTTATGGGACATAAACCAGCATTTTAGTGCAAGTACTAAAGTAGAATTAAATAAGAATATGTCAATTTGGAAGATAACGGAAATCAAATTGGAGAGCTAAACAGACGTTGAATTTTATAAAATGTCCATTTTGTGGGGGCACTTCTTCTTATGACATACATTTGTATTTACTGAAACTTAAAATGTAAGTACATGAATTACATTAATGTAATGTGCATACATGTCATACCAATCTTCTTAGATTCGTTAACAACGTCTTGATACTCCAAAACATGAATAAGAAAGAACATGAGATAACCTATAAATTTGTTGCCATTTGATTATTACATCTATGGTATCATCATGTTATTGCCATGAAGAACTTGAAACATCTCATTGGAAAACATTTAGACAGACGTTAGCTTCGTCCAAAGAACGTATGGCGAAATATAACCATATAAATTTACTAGACACGGTTCTTAACTTAGAGGATGCAGAATACTAAAAAGGATTCACTACTGTACGATGCAGTAAGAAATAGTAACGGCATTTGAACAAAAAGCCATCTTTTTACATGTGAATATAAATAATAAAATAAATAAATAACGCTAAAGCTGTTAGAGAAGACTACTCAACAAAGCTAAACGCACAAATTATTGCGACCAAAATTAGAAACCAAAATAAAAACTTGGACAAAGTTTTACGAGGAAGCTGCAGAAAGAAAGTTAGCAATGTAACTTCAAAGAACTTTCCATTAACGTTTAGCGAAGAAATACAGAAAATATAGTAAGTTTATATTCATACACACTTTCCTAGTTCGATGGCAATAAGAGACATAGAAGGATCAATACGTATCCATAGGCGTTTTCGAAAATGTGATCGGGTTACGTCAGATAGCGATCCAGCCGTTCGTTTATGTAATCCGGTAAGTGTAACCTTGTTTGAAAATGTGAATCGATCAGCAATCCAGATCACTGTAAAGTTACCCTGCTAGCGGAGCAGGGTAAGTAAGGATCCGCATGCGCAATGTAGATATTGGTGGATATCGTAGGAATCGTGTGTTTATATTCACGATGTAAACACAGCTGATATAGTTGGAGACGGATCGGCAAAAGTGACTGTGAGCTATAAACCATCCATAACCAAAATCCAAAATTGTCTATCATTGCCATTCTACTTTGTCGACATAAATTAATACAATCTGAGATAAAACGATACCACACCATACAACACTTTTAGGTTATGTAGCGTATAGCAATCTGTGTTGTGATCTTAAAGGGCTACTATCAGTTGTTGGTGGGAAATTTGAAATTGCGTTATTTTTACTTGCAATAATTTTTGTGAAGAATGATTATAAACAAGAAATTATTACTGGAATATTAACATTTAATTATAAATTGGTGGACGAATAGTAAGTGACAGAAATTACGTGTTTAATAAAAAAGAATTTTTTTTTATTTTTTAAAGTAAAGTATTTCAAGAGTTATAAACTTATTCGTCCACTAAATATGAACGGGAATAAGCATGGTGTACATTATAAAAAGAAATATAATGCTAAATAAAAAAGAGTATTGTAAGAAACGTATTCGGTAGCAAAACAGATAACTGTAGACTTTCCAAAAGTTTGGCACCTTTCTAAAAGAGAGGCACATCATCGCCGCAATTACTGCTATTCGAATTTACTTTATATTCCTTTCTACGTGCTTATACCCCTTTCACGACATGTCTCTATGTCACGATCTTGCTATCTCATTTTGTATATTGCTGTCTTTCATCTCGCAGCATGATCGACAACTGGTGCTATTAGCTCCCTCTGTTATCCAATTTATTTGTAATGACAGCCGATGTTAGTATAGGATGTGCTCGCTAGGAGTGAAAATAGACCCTTAACGTTCGAAAATACGTGTAATCTGTCACGTGATATTAGCGATCGGATTGGGTTGTTTGGGTTACATTTTCGAAAACGCCTCATGTTCACATTCTTTAATGAATGACTTAATATATATTTTTTTTAATGTGTGGTGGGTGCTTAGTTGCAGTGACTCCGTAAGCTGTATTACTTGTCTGGCTATCACTGCAACTCTTGCGGTGTAGTTTAGTGTGTGTGAGTTGTGTTTAAATGGCTTTGTGACAGCATCATATCGCCTTTTATGATGCCGCGCTGTTAATCACTTTGCTCCCAACAGCGAATGGCAAGTCGATCCGGGATTAAACTCTCTGAAAAAATGTCACCGTCCCTCCAGAGAATTGAACCCCGGCACCTATCGTCCTCTCACAACAATAGTCAGCCGCCTAACCACTGCGGCCATCGACCCGTTCCAATATTATTTGTAGAACACCCACGTACTCTAGGGAATTAACTTGATAGTTCATTTAGATGCAGGGTTGCTGGTTGTTATGTAATGACAAGTCTATATCAAAATGATTTTGTAAACTGGCGGTTTTTTATTTAACCTCATTTTTTGCATCGTAAAATGGTTCCCGATCTGTCATATGGATTGTCAATTATCGCTGTCACTTTGAAAGATAATATACAGTTCATCTAATGGATCTTTAAACGCATGTCATTGTTTTATGGTATAAGCAGAAATCGCCGGTTAATCTCTAACTGTCCTTATTTAATATCGGTGTGAAATATTCCAACACGAAACATACGTATGTCTGACAAAAAAACCATATGTAAACTACATACTGCCTTAACCAATTATCAGCTTGTGTTCATTGTCTTGTCAAATTGATATAATCAACCATACGAAGAGCATGTTTTAGGTTATTCATGTTCAGTTGACAGAATCGTAACCTACAGTTTGTATGTAGGCGTCTTCTTTTGCTCACGTAAGATTAATCATACTATAAAGTAGTATTTTGATCCTAGTATGTTCTTTTGCATCTCCCCACCCAAAAACAAACTAATCGTGATAAGATTTCCCCTTTCTCCTCTGAAACATAAAATATTTTGGATTCAATCCGCTTAATCCCATGTTTTAAGAGGGGAAAATATGACGTTTGACATACATATATAACTAATAAACATAACCTTTGAGAATGAATTTTTGAAGATTATGTTGCTGAAGGATAGAGAATTATTAATCAGCGATCACATCAAGTTAGCATAACTTATGTTTGCTTATGTCACAGAGGTTATGTTCAATTCCAAGTTATGTTCATAATTTGTTATGGACATGATTTCAACGTGATATAGATGGCTCTGCATACACTTTATCCGTCGCTAACTTTTTTGTGTTCTTTTACATTGCTATTTTTAATCCTTTTTTGTAATCCTGCTAAGTTTTTAGGATTAATCTTACAGAGCAAAAGAAAACAGCTGGTATGTACTATAGTGAACTGTCATATCTGTCACCGAGATATGTAGGATGTATATGGTGCTTAACTTGAACTAGGAGTATCGATTTGATTCGTACGGGTAAAAAATGTCGTCTAAAGATCCATTAGAAGAACTGTACATTGATATTTGCATCACAACCATCACAACAACCTCCAAAAGAGAGAATGGTGGTTCACGACGTGTAAATTTAGTAAAAATTTTGTCAAAATCACAGAACAATTTTTTGACCGCGAGATTATAATGAGACACAAAACGATGAAAAGTTTTGGCAATCATTTTTTTGTATTCTCTTGAAATTTATAAATAATAACGGTTAAGGTTTAAAATCAATTTTGTCTGGTACTTATCGTCAAAAATTAGTGCTGAATGCACAAAATAAGCAGATATAGCTGATCTAGCTTCTGTGTTATTTTTGATGTCTTAAATTGCTTCAAAATTTTGTCTTATTTTTTATTCTTACTGAACAAACACCAAATCTTATTTTTAAGGAGTTTACGCTTCTCTTTATTCTGATGTATGGATGGACGGAAGCAGCTATAAATTACAAGCACGTTAACCAACCTTCACATTGACAACTTAGGGTCATATTTATAGTCCGTGCTTGAGGTTGTGTTGATGCTTGAGCACGCGATTTTGACGTAAATGCTATTACACATCTGTCAAAATCGCGTGCTCAAGCATCGACACAACCTCAAGCACGGACTATAAATATGACCCTTAGATACTAACATTGCGATAGTATATTTTAGAAGTGGTGCAATACATATGTTCGCTCAACATCAAGATTGCATCGTAAATCGCTTTCTTCGACGCACAATGCAAAGGTAAATCTCTAGATAATCCTAAAATTAGAACACCGAAAGTTTTTACAGACATTAAAGAACCAATCAATCGAAGCCCTCAAAAACGTTTATTGTAACAAACCACTATGTTACAATACAAACAATAATTAGCAAGAATCTAAGACTATCCCACAATCATCTAAACAATCTAAAAGAATTACAAAATGTCGTCCAAAACGAAATGAATTTCTTAAACACAAAAAATGCTAATATTTGTCACAAAGTGAGTGAAAAAATGTAAGTGAGAATTATTCTTTCTCTACAAAGTAAATGTATTCAAGTTACAGCTCGATAATGGTATAGTATCGTAATATAAGATATCGTATCGTAATAGTAAGATTGACTGACTAGCAAAAATGTAAGCCCGCTGGTGGGAGTTCTAGTATACTAGGAACGACTTCTGATATCATCCTGAGAAGTCGTTATTCGGTTGAACTACCATTCATTGCTCAGCATTACTTACAGCGACATAATGTTGAAACAAAACCATGAAAACACAATTACATATAGCAAAAGCTGTAGCAGTGCTCTTGATAAGCTATACAGCACTACACCTACTAAAAAACATTAATCTGTATATGAAGCTATGTGTGTGTCCAGCCTTGTTTATCAATATGCCTGCCACCCTTATTGGTTCTCATAAATGATGAAAGGGTGTGACACTCAAACTGGGACAGCCTATATGTTAACTTCTGGAAAATAAGCTTATACATTTATTACTACATGTATCTACATACATATATACGCGTTAAATATCTTTAGGCTAAAATAAAATTAATTAACGATTTGTACTGGTCTAAAATTTGCTCTTTCTTTCAGAAATAACTAATAAAAATTGTAATTGATTCTATTTTACTAGTGGCGTGGAATATAACTCTCTTTAATCATTCATTTCACCATTTTACCTTTTGCTTCCATGTCGTCCGTCGTATCCCACAACTATACCACTGTGCTTCAATGTTTGAAAGTCCGTTTCTTCCAAGTATTTCAATAGACCTTGGGCAGTTTGTAGTACGACTAAATCATTCATGGCATTATAACCCACTCCAAGTCTCCCACGAAGTCCTGCCGTCCCAAAACGTAGTCTTGTCATCAACATCCCAGACAGCTCGCTGAACCGGCGAGCTTTGACCATTCGACGAACTTCGTCTGATGTTTTGATATTCCGGTCCCATGCAAGCCATTCTCTAATCTTTGCGTCCAATTCTGGATTCCCAGAAGTCACTTGATGCTGTTGTGGATATGTTGACATATTGAACCTTCACGTGTCACTTCAATTTATACGTATCTGTCAACATAAAAATTACCGTTACATCAATTTAACGTAACAAACATTAGGTTCATGAAAACATGGCACGCGTACATTGGGCATATGAATGAACAGTTCCGAAATATATACATATAACGATAAGCGTTGATATAGTCGCAGTATTATTAAATTTACGGTTACCACCTTATCGCTTATTTGATAACTAGAAACATACGGATTGTCATAGTTAATTGTGCGGCGACAGTGTACAAGCGTTAATCTACCGCCAACTACTGACTACGTTTTCTAACGTATGGTAAATAGTAACACATACAAACCGGCGGATTTAAAAAACCATGTAAGTACCTATCTATAGATTCTATAATTACAATATATTATAAAATTAGAGCACGAGACGAATTTAGGTTATGTAAAATAAACCGACCAATACAAACATACGGATTCTATAATTGCCGCTTTAGCTTCCAGCAACAATTTATCGATCCCTTCACAATTTTATTCACACATCTGTTGTCACTTCGAAATACGTAACGTTACAAGCAATGAACGTGTCAAATGAAGCAAAACATACAATATCAATATACATTGAACTTACTGAACAATAAGTTTATAATGATTCTCGATGCTGACACCAAAACTTATTCCCATAATTACAAAAACGGATTCAATTCTTTCAGGTCGATATGGAGATAGGAAAAGTGAAAATCGCTGAAGACAGCGATTTCTTAACGTTGAAGACTCTAATCGACGACAGCAGCAATTGGAAACTCGATTATGACAAAGGAGACACCAAGGTACACCACTTTTTAAGTTGTGCACGAATTAAAGCTTCCGGTATGTTTGGTTTGACATTTGTACCCTTTTATGCATGTGTATGTATGAATTTGATGTAATTTCGATGGTTGCGCAGGCGTTGCCTTGCTATTTGGGAAATTGTGCCCACGCAGGTTCAATATTAGTTTTACGATACGACATATACGTGACGATACTACCATCTCCCATTCAGAGCTGCTACGCCTAATGCATTGATTTTAACGAATAAGTGTCTTTATTTTTAGATATGTACTTACAATAGATATTTACCATGAACTAGTAAGTTAAACGGTCAAAATGCTTCAATGCAATATAAGGATTTTAAACTGAATAATCCTTGAAACTATTTAAAAGCACAAACACCAAGAGCATTTAAAATTTTTTTCTATATCGGCACATTGTATAGATAATACTAACTTAACTTATCAGTGCTATCCAGTTCTCATAATTAAGATAATCAATAGATAACATAAAGTTTACTTAAAGTAATATAACTTTATTATGTCATAATCGTGTTCGTTTATTTATTTGTTTTTAAGATAGGAATATACGTTGAATACCTAATCTATACTGTATAGTCTAAATATATAGCAACAGTATAAAAATAGTTGTTTTCTGGAATGACATAGGTTATTACATCTGTCCACGATGTTTAGTCCATCTTTCTGATTTGCAAAAGATCAATGTTTCTATAGAAATTGATTGGTAGATAAACCAATCTCAAAAACGATGAGCATTAGATACGTACTTATCACTATAATTTCAGAACCACTATATTTAATTACTTATGTTTAACGAAACAATATAATAATAATATAACAAAACAATCTTGTACTAACTGATGGTAAACTAACGGTCCACGGCGTATTGCCGGTTCGTACACTTAGCCGCTATACATTTTCGAATTTTGAAAATTTGATTATCATCGTATCGTGCCCGTCTTGTGTTGCTTCCTTATTCAATTTCAACATTTAGCGACGAAGTTTACGGTGGCCGCCAAACTTTTGAAATTGCCAAATGCAAACTGCAACTGAATTTTGAAAATTTCAGTATATTATCGCTTTGAACTGATTTGCTTTCGAGTATCACTCATTGCGCCAAGATTTTGCGGGAAGAAATCAAAGAATCAAATTTTTATCAGATGTAATAGCATCGTTGATAATCACACGATAATTTTCTGACTTTCAATTTCACAAAAAAACTGGGAGTAACATTTTTCAATGAATTTTTGATGCCACGCTACTTTTTATAGTGTATTTAAGAGTCCTTCAAAGTTTTCATCGTCGGCGTCGGTCGGACTCACAAATGTTCCTTCTCTAATTTTTATATATCACTAATCTTAGGAAACGTCCTTTTTAAGTACATTAAACCAGGAGTATTGTCCATGGCTTTAAGGAAATTCTTCATTAATCCTAGTTTGATATGTAACAGACGCAAATATACATTTTAGGATTACAAAATCGCGTTATTTATTTACCGAGAAATGAATGATTCACGTGTAGTCTTTTCTAATGTAGTGGATTTTTCTGTTCCTACTACTGCCTTCATATAAATCAAATCACAACAAATTTTCCATTAATGTACTGCACATTGAAGTTTTTTCAAATCCAAGTTTTCTTACGTTTCCACGCACAGGTACTGATCGAAGTTTATTGTCGTGATGCAGAAGAACAGCTTTTAAATTAACTTTAGAAGAAGCAGTGAACAAACGCCGTTGTATTGGGTTATCTTCAAGACGCCCAGTTTCTTTACAAATAAGTCATTAAATCCAAAATAACTTTTATACGATAAATACATATCTTTGTATTCTTTTTGCGAAGTTTGTATCGTTTTATATAGAAACCAACCATTTCGGACTGTTTTTCGGAAAACTTTAAAAGTTTTTATGATCTTCTTGGCTGAGCCTCAAATAAACAAACTCTATTCATTCATAAAATATGAGTTTGTAATTAACGGTTTATGAGCAATATATTTCTTGTAAATCTTAAAGCAAGAATTGACATCATTCACTTATTACCATTCACTCTAAATTGAGTAACGCTAATGCCGACGGTTCGGCTTTTGTGTTATGGGCTAAACTGATTGGTTTTTTAGTTTTCAGCTTAACTCAGACTGTTTCAGTGTTTAGTTGCTTAGATTACGGCGTTTTTATTTAAGAGGTTAAGGCGTTACGGAGTTAACAGTTTGTAGGGTTATGGAGTTTAACTGATTGAATCTTTAGTGTACGGCTTAAGTTAAAACGCTACAATGTTGAGTAACTTAGACTACAGGATTTTTTACGGCTATTGGATTATGTGATTATGGTGTTATACAGTTATGGGATTATAGGATTACGAGGTAATGAGGTTAAGGATTTATGGGGTTTAAATAATTGTATTTTTAGTTTACGATTTAAGTTAAAACGTTACAGCTTATATTATGGTTATTTTTAATTATACCGAAACCCATTATGTACTAGCCTTTTTTGACCTCAAAGTCGGATTCAGCAACCTCAAAAACATCTATATAGTAAACATGGTCTGATCCTCCAACTCTAAAAAAAAAATTGATGTGGCTATAGGTAATGAATACAAACTTTTGTGTGCACTAAACCGTCATGTTACTAGAAAACTGGGTACTTATTGTGTTGTTTGTAGCCGTCCTAAACTTAAACTTTACACTTGTTTAATAGCATGACTACCCTCCAAGCATGTCTCCTTATTTTGAGAATTATGTAATTACTTACTTGCTTATATGTCCATTAAATCAACTTATATAATTATATTTTAGTGACATGTTTTTTTAACCACTCTGTACATACTATATTAATACACTTAGATTTGCTATCATCTGGTACACTAAACGGATGTTTTGAATGCCCTTGTGACGTTATTTATTGTCGCGCATCGTGTGAATGTTTATTATTATACTTAATAACCTCGTAATCTGATACAAAATCTAGCTAGCTGATATTGAATATTGTTTAACCAGTTTAAATTAAAAAATAGACAGGCGCACCAAAATAAAATTACATCCTGTCGTTTGGTTGTTATAATGTATGTACGTATATCTCGTTGCTTTCAATAGCTAACGTTTACATAATTTGTAATAAAACAATTTATTGCGAGAAGACATTTTAGAGCTTCAACTACATAAGGCAGGTCTATATATTCCACAAAATATTCTTTTTTCCGAGTAAAATTTCTGATAATTGTCGATTTTCCTTTTAAAGGCAGTAACTTGTTTGAGTACTTATTCAGGAAGAATATGTTTGTTGAATTCTCAGTATTTTCAGTGATTCACTTCGAATATAGAGGGTGTTGACGTATAATTTATTATTTTATATGGAATGATATTTATTTTTATTATTTTAATATACCTTATAAAATGCCTTTAACACGGCGAGCCACAGCCAAATTATTAGAGAACTGCGCGACAGAGGGATAGCAAAATACCTACTCAATTTTATTTCCAGTTACTTGACCAACAAAAGAGTCGAAATAGACGGTAGCGAAAATGTCGAAACAAACGCGGGGGTCCCGCAGGGATCAGTATTAGGGCCAACACTATGGAATGTCCTATATGATGGGGTGCTTAGGCTGGATTTCACCAGAAATGCGGCTTGTGTAGGTTTCGCCGATGGCTTGGCATTAGTGGTCGGAGCGGAGGACGAATACACAATGATAGATAATACAAATGCATGCTTGGAACAAATAGTGGACGGACTGTCATTGGCTCCGAAAAAAAAAAACAGAGGCCGTAATCATCAAAGGCAAAAGAATAAGGTACCATATTACATTTGTGCTTGAAGGGGTAACAATAACTCCGGTGAAAACTATAAAATACTTGGGCATCACAATAGATGAGAAAGGGTCTTTTGCACCGCATGTAAATAGAGTGGCTGGTAAAGCGGAAGAACAAACAGCAAAGTTGAGCAAAATCATGCCCAACATAAGAGGACCAAGCAGCGGAAAAAGGGCAGTATTGAGCAGAACCATACACAATATTATCCTATATGGTGCCCCCATATGGCAAAGAATAATAACCAGACAAAAATACCGACAAACCATTCAAAGAGCTCAGAGGAATGTACTGCTTCAAGTAGCGTCAGCGTACAGAACTGTGTCCTTATTGGCATTACACGTTATAACAGGGATAACACCAATAGATCTGATGGTACAAGAAAGAGCATACACCGCGTTTCATGTAATTAGCACATTAGAAGTTTTTGTGCTTACAATGCGAATTTTTTTCCAGAAGTTTTGCCTACTCACATAGTTGACCGCAATCTTTCAAGTTAAAATATTTTTAAACTCTTGCAACTTCCGGTTACACCGGAAGTAGGCGCCATCTTTGTTATTTCTAATGTGACACTCTGTATTTGAATTGCTTATTTAAATAGAATAACAGAGATATCGGGTTGGATTATGTCAAAGTCAACCGTTTCGGAGATATTCAACTGTTTTCCATTTTTAGGGCACTTGATCGTAAATTTTGAAGTTCTTTATCTGAGACATGAAAAAAGATAAAGAACTGAAATTTGTTCCTGAGATAGTCAAAGTATTGTCCTATTCAAATATCACCAGGTGTAGCAATAATATTACACAGGGTGTTCTCTAATTAATTTACAATTATACACATTTCAAATGCAAGAAACTCAATTTTTTCAAATGAAACACCCCATATATTTTCGCTTTTTCTGAAGCAGAAAAAAATTGTCTTTCGATCCACTATTACATTCCCTATACCTATTTCTAAAGGTTTTTGAGTTACTGGGGAGATCAGCTTGAAGGCCCGATATTTTGCCATTTATCACACGCAATTTTAAGAATGCCTTGGAAGTAACAAAATGTTTAGTTGTCAAAATTTCGTTCGCTGTCAGTGTCTTCTAGTTCAAAACCAAAAATTTATTAATTATAATTATAATACAATACGATAACAAACAGCAATGCCTTTTTATTAGTTCTATTTATGTAGGTTGTATCAGTAAACTAGCGACAAAATATACCCTGCCTATAACATTTGGCCGCGACTGTATGGTAAGATCGCATTAAGAAATTATCAGTTCAGGAATTTGTAAATGATCCCTTGCATATGAAACTGGATTTAATAGAAAAATATATTGTATATACATATAAATAGTAATTTACATACAGTTGACCATACTATTACTGCTTTGCATTCGGGTACGGCAATAAAGCATACTTTTATCGGGTTTTATGGCAGTTTGAGTCGATTCTAAATCAACCGAGTGTACGTTATTCAATAAGCACAAAAGAAAAACTATTAATACGATAGAAACGTCCTGTACAAATTCTAATCAGGACGTATTTAGAAAAAAACAGCATTTTGAACACTTTTAGTATGGTAGTTATGTTTAAAATATGTGTTTTGAATTTCTATTACTATCTAAAAATTCTATTATTATCTAAAAATATTTTAAATTAAATAACTTAATAGTACTCTATAGCAAGTTTTATTATCATTTGGTCAATTAGAATAGTTGCTAAACATCTTCAACAGATTTCCATATAAAGTTTTCTATTTTTCTAGTTAGAAAATTCTACTAAATTTTACGGATTTTATCAAGTATGATGAAATAAGTTAATTGTAATCAGTATAGAATTTAATAAGTGCAATCCATTTGAAAAAAAAAGAGAATTGAATTTGTCAATATGGGTTTTAAATTATGAACATGAATGAAGTTCTGCATCTCTCGCGATAGCATTTAAAACTTACATTCTTGCACTTTGTTTGGTAAACATACAACGTCTTGATCTTGAACGTGGGGCGAAATATTTAATTTAATTGGCGACGTAATGATAATGATTGCAAAAAGATCGTAGATAATATGGAAACAATTCAACTTAGAGTTAGACACATAGAAGATAGAATATATACAGGGTGTACTTAATATAAAGTGTGTATATAAATATGTGTATATTACATGTACACACTGTATTTCAGAAATTTAGTATTTAGAGCTTACAAAACTTCTAACCAACGGCTTAGACAAAATATATGTAAGTATATGTCCATAATTTCGATTTATGTTTAAAGAAGCATATGTGACGCAATATTTTTACACAATATGATTTATTGTTTAAAGAGAAAATGGTGAAATTTTATAAACAAAGAATCCGTTTTTGGAAAATTGAAATTTAAATACTATAAAATGTTGTAATAGTTTACCGCTTACCATACTGTTAGCACATTTTAAAATATTTAAATAACACCATGTGAACGAAATGTAACTAATAAGTTTAAATTTGTTGGTTTTTGCGCGGTTAATTAGGTCATGTTTTTAAGTGCCATTACCCCACATAGGTCATCGTGTAGTGATTTTTAGTTTACAGACGCTGTAGTTTATTACGGTGCTGATTGCAGTTCTCTATCTTTGTTTCTCTTTCACCATCGCATCGAACACATTTCTTCAAGAATAGCAAAAATTTATCTGATAGATTGTAAAATGTTTTTTGATAAGATGTTTTTAAACTAGATGAAAACTTATACTTACATAGAGTGATGAATTTGTTTTCATTTACAAAGAATCGTAGCACAGCGTTTGCTTTGCCGATAAGATACGATACAATTAATAGAAGAAGCTAGCTAGTTCGTAATTTCATATATTGTTTTATGATGACTATAGCATACTTTTAAGTCAATGACTAAGATAACAATATAATTTACGAAATTAGGACTAGCTGACGTATTATACTTCGTCATCATTTACATTTTATTGAAATGACCTTTAACTTACATATCCCGTAACACACGAAATACAGTAGTGCATGTACCTATTTAATTGCTATGATACATCAAAAGTAAATTTAGTCGTTCCACCCAATAGAAATTGCGAATTTGTATAACATATCTATATCTCAAAAAAATCGTTTTAGTATTTTTCAGTGCTTCAGTTATATTTTTACAGTACCGGCAATCTGCAATAAATTTTTGAAAAGTGTTTAAATTTGAATTTCCACCAAATACGATATGGTTAATTTTTAAATGGCATCTGTTGAGCTTATTTCACAATGCTGTATATTTGAATCACAACAAACGTTTATTTCTTTACATTATACACGGCATACACATAAATATAACCTTATTTGTTCATGACTATTGTATAATTAACTTATTATGTATGTATTTTCTAAAGAACAACGACACACATTATACCAGTGGATTATAAATCAAACGCCAATGTGAAACGTAAAAGTAGGAACTAATGATTTTTCCCGTATTTTCTTCAATACCTCTGTCAATAATTTGTATTAAGATAAGCAAGGCCGTTTACTATTATACATTTTTTTCAAAATAAATTGTATAATTTTTAGTATCAATAATTTTGTTGAAACGCATATGCATCATTCTTTTATACATATAGAATGTATTTGTATATTTTTGTTTTTATCGGCATTTTTCCTACGTCAGTTCACTTTTCCATGTTATGTCTCAAACTTTAAAATTAATATTTTAAATTTATTTGTAATCAAATTTTCAAAATGTATACAGGGTCATTCATGGAACTGGTTCGTTAGAATTTTTTGATGTTCCTGAAATTCAACATTTCTGAAAACTTGTAATTGTAACTGATATCATCTGGACTCCTCAGCAAAATTATCTGCGCCATTGTACCACTTCCGGTTTACCAGAAAAGAAAGTACGAAAAATATGCTTTTTAATGCATTTAAAATGTTAGTAATCCTTGAATGTCAAAATAATTGATATTGCATTTGTACTATAAATACACATATGTATATTACATCTGTCAAGCAAAATACCAAATGAAATACATTACAGAAAAGAAACGACATTTTAGATTTATTTTCAATTCATGGAGAATGTAATGAATGATTATGAATAGTACATATACAGTATTTGGCGACAGATATCCAAATTTTTGCAAAGTGATCTAAAACAATATCATTTCAGAAACTCAAACAAGAAAATTAAACAAAATAGCGTTGCAGAAAACAAAATTCAATATGATCAGCTCACGATGACATATAAAACACACTTAACTTATTCGTTTCCAAAGCTTTTTTGTTTAACATTATATTTGGCTTCTTGTATTGATATTTTTTAGGTCATTTTGCATAAATGTGGATATCTGTTGTCTTATACTCGACATGTGCTACTCACAATTCTACTACAGTCTACATGAATGGAAAATAAATCTAAAATATCGTTTCTTTACCATAATATATTCCATTTGCCATTTTGATTGACATATATCAGCTATGTGTTTTTCTAGCACAATTACAATATCAATTATTTTGACATTCAAGGATTACTGAGATTTTAAATGCATTGAAAAGCATATTTTTCGGATTTTTATCAGGAAATATCTAATAACTCGAAAACCGTAAAAGATAGAAGCTAATACATATGTCTAATAATCAATGATACAGAATTATGAAATGTATTCAAAAATACAATAATATATAGGGTGTTCCATTAAAAAAAGTGACTTTAATCGATGTGAACTTGGTTGAAATGAACGTTAATTTTGGACGACCCTGTATAAATTATGATAAATTTTAGGACGTAAATTTGGTGTATGCTATTTCGGCTAATGACATGCCAAATATGAGGTCTTTACCTGCAATGCCTTCAGAAATACATAATTTTGAATATAACGTTGCAATTGTCCCTATATTTGAAAAAAATTGAATAACTCAGAAACGGCTGATTTTTAACATAGAGTGTCTTAGTAAGTTTTGATGCAGAATTGTATGCGTGATACAAAAAACTCATAAAAAATATACCATGCTATTTAAATTAAGAAAGTTCACGACAAATTCCTGTAAACCGGAAGTGCTACAATGGCGCATATAATTTTGCTGATGAGTCCAGATGATATCAGTTACAATAACAAGTTTTCAGAAATGTTGAATTTCAAAAACATCAAAAAGTTCTAATGAACCAGCTCTTGTGTAGACACACAATATTGCAAGAATCGGCTTTAATTATTTTCCTCATTTTCTGAAGATGTAGTATACAATTTTCTTTTAGATAGTCATACTTAGCCATAACGAAATTTATTTTACTCAGTTCGTCTACAGATCATCCCTCTATAGACTCCTTGCTAACAAATACCTGTAACTCCACATACAGCTATGAAAAAATGTATGGGGCACCCTATATGTTTCTAAATATCTTAAAGATTATAAAGGGAAACTAAAAACTAACGAGTATATATAAGTTTATTGACAATTTTTCAAGATATTATTCCATATCAAAGTATTTGAATGGATTACAATTACGCAGTACGAGGGGTGGTCTGAAATATTTCCGACCTTAACGTGATGGCAGCACTCGTCAATGAAAGCTAGGTAATGTGGTTATGCATCTATTCACAGGTACTTACCAAAATTTCAGCCATTTTGGACGCACAGTTGTTGTTTGACAATCGTTTGAGTGAGTCGATGTGAATGTTTTTGTAAAAATGGTAAAAATCGAATATGGAGCCGTTATTAAATATTTGTTTTTGAAAGGCAATACGCCAGCGCAAATTAAAGATGAGTTGGACGCTGTATACGAGAATTCTGCACCATCATTTACCACAATGAAATTTTGGGCAGCAGAATTTAAGCGCGGCTGTACAGTCTTGGGAGGAGACGATGAGCGTTCAAGATGTCCAAAAACTGTAACTACTGACGATAGCATCGCTGAAGTTCACCAAATAGTGCTAAATGACCCCCGAATTAAAGTGAGAGAGATAACAGAGGATATGAACATGTTCAAAGAACAGGTTTGTCACATATTAAATCAATATTTAGGCATAAGAAAGCTGTCCGCGCGTTGGATGCCGTGCTTGCTCACGTTAAACCAAAAGCGTGTTCGAATGAACAGTTTTAACGCTCTGTTGGCGCAAATTAGGCGCAATAATAGTTTTGGCGCCGATTAATTATTTAGGTGAATCTTGAATACATCATTATATACCCGAAACAAAAATACACTCAAAACAGTCGGACTGCGGCTCCAAAAAAGCAAAAACTGTTTTTTTTTATAGATTATCTTCAAGCAGGAACACATAATTCGTTACTTGAAAAACAGAGACAATGCTCACGCCTTAGTGATTGCCATGGTGAAAATCCACGAATTACGGTTTGAACTACTTAGCCTTACTCACTAGATTTAGCCCCAAGCGATTTCTTTTTATTCCATAGTCTAAAAATTGCGCTCGGAGGATAGACATTTTCGTCAAATGAGAAAGCCATCATCTTTGTAAACAATTATTTTGCAGAAAAAGACGCCGAGTACTATTTAGACGAGTTGAAGAGAAGACAGCATCGCTTGAAGAAGTGTTTATACTTAGAAAGAGACTATGTAGAAATATTTAAAAAAATAGGAAACATGTGTTGTCTTTGTTAGGTCGTAAATTTGTCAGACCACCCTGGTATATCCTCGTTGCCATAAGGCAAAAAAGACATTGGAGTGGATCGCCAATAGTGATACTTCCCTGTTTCTGTTTCCCATCTGTTTGTGGCCAATTAAAGAAGAAAGTGTAAATTGAAATAAGAATTAAAAAAATTAAAATGGGGAATGAGGAACAAATCGGGTAAATGGATAAAAGCTTGTGGATTTTAGATAAATGTGTTAATAAAATTATATAATTTTTTTATTTATATTATTTGGGTTTATCAATGTGAGGATAAAAGTGTTAGTTAAGTAACTAACAGATATTGGTAACTGGCAGATAAAATTTAGCAACTACAATGCTTTATCCTGCAGATAACTTCTATTTAACACTCAATAAACGTTTCATTGTAATTATCTTACGAATAAAATTTTATCTGCAAGTTAATTTATTTATCATCACATTGATAAACCCATCCTAAATGTTATAAGTTTTTAATTTAAGCATATAGAGAGTGCTTCATACATTTGTCAATAGCTGTATTTTGCAGCACACTTATACGCATCTGTGTAATCTAAAAAATAGAGCCATGACCTATTAACAAAATGCAAACAGTTATGATTACGACCGCGGCCTTCACTATTTGATCTAAATTCACCATTTACGTCTCCTAAATTCTGTAGGATATCTACTATCCATAGTATAATCTATACAGACGACGAACTATGTCTATTAGGAAAGCGATTGGAGTACACATCTCTGATTTCATTTATATTTTTGTTCTTGTCTCTGTATATCAAAGCGATGTCTTATATCTTGCAATGAATAGTTCATTTTTACATAACGACGTATGTATGCTTTTTGTGATAATATACTAACAGTTAAGTTGATTACCAGCTAAAGATACACTCAACACACACAAGGTACACTCAACGTTTTTAGTCAGTCCATTGACGTACTACGTCAGCGAATGAATGCTGTGAACACGGAAACTGACAAATTTGAAAATTTTCGCTGGACAATTCAATGACGTTTAGCAGTCAATAAATAGGTGAATATTGCACCATGATTCCATACACATTTACAAACTGACATTGACACATTGTCAGTTAAATTGAAAATCAGCGATGATCAGATCATTGGCAACTTTGATCAGTTTAGGTAATATTTATTGGAATTCCTATACAAAAACTACATTCCGACTAATAATATTAACGATTGAGAGAGAATCCTATCTCATCACTCATAACTCAGTTGTTAGTTAAGATTTTATTCAGATTAACGCCTTTGAATATCCTGTCTACGAGCTCTTCTCTGTCGTACTTCATGGCAGAAATTAATACTTAGGTATAAACAGTTTAAATAAATAATAATAATAAGCTAACAATGTTTAAACTTTTACTTTATTGAAATGCGAATAGACTCTTAACAGTGTAATCAATTTTAATATCAACAAATTGTTATTTATTGAAATGCCTATTGGAATAGACGACAAAATGAGTTCTCTATAAGTAACGTCAGGACATGGGAAAAATGTTTCCTCTATTCCGCACCGAATGACTTCAAAATATACAGGAGCTACAATTGAAAACAAGAAAAATACTTTAAAAATACTTTAGTGTTGCAAAAGTTTGCCACAAAATTTACGACGCTCTATGATGGTTCGTGTCAATCAAACTTGGTTGACGACACTGTTATACCTTCAATTGAGGACCAATGCAATGTTATAACCGAGATACTATTTTTAGTATTTTGTAATGTAAATCCATTGTTTTCTTTCCATGAATATCACTGAAATGATTTTAGTAAACTTATTATTATTAATTAAATACCAAAGGATATGACATGTAATTAAAAAAATATATCATTATGACACAATTTTTTGGGATCCTCTATATAACCGAAAATAATTTTCCAACACGCGTCTTGAGATACAGATGATGTCTACAAAATACCAAAAAAATAACTTAACTAACAATTGAACTTAATAATATCAAATCTAACCTGCTGAAGATCCTACACACTGTAACTCTTGCTTTGGAGCATAGAACTGAGAAGCCCTTCAACTCCCGTTTAAAGAATATAATAATCAAGACTAACTAAAAAAGAAAATGAACAGTAAACGAGACAAAATAATAATTAAAATAGAACAACGTAATTCTTAATCAAAAACATACTACATATAATGTTTCCTAATTTTGTCAATTTCCGTATTTCAACCACCATCTTCAACATATTTGCCTCTTATTGATTGATATCTTTGATCTTTAATTTTATTCAACGTAGTGTAATAGTTGATACTTTTTATGTATGTATGTAGCATTTTAATTATATTTGCTGCCGGAATATTTAAATCCCGGAATATAAAATTAAGTTGTTTATATAACGATACATATTTTATCAACAAAATCAAAATCTAGGATCGTAATTTTTATCAAGTGCACACGTTGAAGATAATGTTGCAAAATTAAAAAAATCTTATCTTTACAAATATCATAGATGTGATTATATTTTGAATTTATAGTACGTATTCTTGTCAAATCGTTGCGTATAGAGCCAAAAAGTTTATTTATTATTACAAATTGACACCATATTTATTAACTCCTGCTTTACAAATACATGCATGAGTTTGCACGTAGAAATACTAAAAGCAATTATTTATATTTAGCTACAGATATTAACAGTAATATGTTATATGGCCTAAGTTGTATATAAACCAATACGAATCTCTGCAAATAAAAGGAACAATACCTGAATGTTGTATATTGTGGTTAGAAATGTCTTCTTTCAATATTTATATAAGAAATTTAGAAGCCACATATTATACCCTCACCGACAAAAATAAAGTCAGATAACTTACAACTGTAATGAAAAGGACTACTTCTGAATATTCTCTTATTTTATAAATAAATTAGTGCTAAAATAAAATAAATTAGACTTGGATGCCAGTGTCTAATAAGCAAATTCCCGTGAATAACGCGTAATTATTTAGAGATATAAACAGGTAGAAATATTACTCTAATATTTCAAGTTGGATACAATGTACACATAAATGTTGAACAACACTAATTTAAACACTTCAACTAAAACAATATCAACATAGGTTATAAATCAGATAACATGCATTAAATAATTTATATCAAACAGTGTAGACAATAGGTATGCAATTGTAGAATAATACAACAATAAACAATATATGTAGACTAAAACAATGAAGAAAAACAGACTAGAACTAAGGCCTATACATATACATACATATATGATCCACTTAATGTAAACATACAAATATACATATATAATTTACCGTCCTTTATTTAATAATTAAACAGATATTCTACCATAACAAATGAACTGCTTGTGTAGTAACAAAATTTACGTTAAGAAATTATTTAACCAGAACTGAGATTTATGATGTAAACAATCGTTAAATGTACTCAAAGTGTTGTGTATGATTAATAATTAATTGTAGTCCTAATTTTCTTCTTTGTATACGTTGACGATCTTCTTAACGGACTTCGCTTGGCCTGAGTCCCTAATTAATTTATTGGAGACATTTATTCGAACGAGTAAATGGTCGCAACTAGCACTTAACGAATTCTTTAAACACTGTATAATTATTTGCTCGTTTAGCTTGCTTTTCCAAATATCTAGCGAGTATTATTTATGCAATTTATGTCCCGCCCCTATATTCTCCTATTATCAAATTGGAAATTATTACTATTTTTCTGACGTATCGCATCATTTTTCATATAGTTCTAAGGTCTATTTGACTAAAGCTGAGTAAAAACACTTTAACTTTTTTATCTTATAGAGTGCAGTTCTGCCTAATTGCAGAGATTAATTGTGTTGCAAACGATTTTCAGAGGCGACGACTTAATCATTGCCGGGCGTTGTTAATTGTCCTCAAGAATAGGCCTGCTTCTCACACGAGGTGGAGGTCTATCTAGGGTTTTGTGGTGTCTGGCTACTGATTTTCATCTAGCATAAAACTGT
Organism: Holotrichia oblita; assembly: GCA_023690525.1. Lineage (NCBI taxonomy): Eukaryota > Metazoa > Arthropoda > Insecta > Coleoptera > Scarabaeidae > Holotrichia > Holotrichia oblita. Next base: position 100,160,196 of record CM043019.1, read on the forward strand.
TTAATGTTTTTATCGCTTATCGATGTTACAGCCCCACGAACATATGTACATACACTTATATAGAATTAAAAACTGCATCCCATCGTTACAAAAAGACAAGTTCTTTCTTGTTACTTGGCACCGAATTGAAATATTAGACAGCCGTAGTGTTACAGATTGGCATCTGAGCACACGCAGATATATATTTCCTACATAAAGTAGAGTTGGTATTACAGAACAATCAACCTGCAGGCATGTATTTTAGCTTTTTATAGCTCTGTTAGTATGCGATGTGATTTATTCTGCAATGCCAGTTAAATCTCGACATATATACAGTAGAGTCTCGATTAACCGTCACCCTTGGGACCGTTGGGGTGACGGATGAGAGAATAGACGGTTAATAGAAATAGGTCTCCGGATCATCGAGGCGCATTGGCGATCGATAAAAATAAAATGCTGCGCACTATTTATAACACAGATTAGTTTGGGGACAACTTAGTAAAGCTTTTACATTTTCTATTTAATATTGAAATGCTCTGATCGGTTGGTTATAAGTAGCGCAGTTGTTCTTTAAAATCAAATTGGGTTATACGACTTATAAACATATCTACTGCACTGAATTGCAGTGTTAATTTTTGATTTTTTTTTTCTCAGAGACCTGACGGTTAATAGAAACTGATGGTTAAAAGGGTGACGGTTAATCGAGACTCTACTGTATTTATATATGCGACTGTTTGCTTATTATTTATCACAAGAGCAGCTCTTCTCGTGCCGTGTCTTAATCAAAAATATTTAGTACTGATGAATAAACATGGCATAAACTTACCACACGCAATGCAGGAGATGTTTCACTTAACCGTCCAATGGTGAATACAGTGCGTAATTTTTTTCTTATAATTCAAAATTGCATATGTAAACCGTTGGCATGTGTAGCGAATTTGCCAAGTTTACTGATGAGACTACAGAAAAAATTATCTAACCGCGTTTGCACGTTGATTATTCTGTAGTGTAGAATGTATGTCATTTTGTTACCTGTGGATGGTACTAGTAGCAATTCTGTTGTATGTTCTGGAAGACCTATTGTATTTATCAATCTGTTAGTAGAAACTGTTTCAAATAGAAACTAATTTTTTGCTTCAGTATTTGATAAATATTCAAAATAATGCAAGTTCTATGCGATTTTCTAATTACTCCTTATCGAATAAATGCAATAATAATAATATTTTTTGCTTTCCCTAACGTATCAGAAATTGGATTAAGTTGTTAACGTGTTCATTAATGTGAATATTAATTGAAGGGAGGTCTATAATGTGACAGAAATAATAGGTCTGCACATCATCCGCATAGAAATAGTTTAAATAACACTTGAGATGTGTGTACGCCGTTAGGGTATATATTGTAAATCCTTGACACCACTTCAAACTGGAAGAACATTAGAAGTCACTCTGGTCATAAGAACCTGTTGACCTTTCCTAAACAAATAGTCTATAACCAACCCAACAGCATTTTTAGTAAAACCAACAGAAGATCAAATTCAAGCAAGTGATTTCTGATTAACAAATTCAATGGCCCGATATTAATTACTAGGACCGGAGGAGTAACCCCACCATCATCACAGACATGAAATAGATTACTAATGGCGGTGATTGCTCTAAAGCAACCTTTTCTAAAAAGAATTTCCTATTGATTAGTTATATAATTAGATTTAAGAAATTAATAGCTTTTTAGAAACTTAAGATATAGCACACAATATACTAGACACCTTCCAGATCTTATAATTGCTTATGTTCAAGGGATGGAAAAATGTGAGGAAAGAAACTTTAAGAAACAAATACTTACACAGTGCCACAGTTGCCTCGTTAGATGTGGTTCTTAACTAGCAATCGGAAAAGAGACGCGACAGGAAATACCTATGTGATTATGATGTGTATGTGATGTTAGAAACGTTTTGGTAGATGAATATCGAAATTAAAAAAATCAATATTAAAATTCCTAACACCTAATGCCAACATACCATCTACAGCGTAGTCGAAGGCTTCGCAAAAATTTTACGGGAGTAGATTTCTTGTAAAAGCTAGTATTTCTTGTGTAATTCCAACAGCTGTTTTAATAACTCAACACTATTGAAAACTGTCAGCACTGCATTATTGCAGATTGCACAAGTGTGACAGAAGTGATTACTTTAAATTAAACTTAAGGATGTTTCTTATTATGTAAAACGAACAGGAAGTGTAGTTTTTAACTTTTATCGAAATCGAATCGTTTCGCGCACATTATCAAAAATACGTAAGTGTATAGTTAGAATACAATATCATAATAATTACCGATAATCTAATAATTGTCTATTATATTATTATAAACGAATTTACGATTACTAATTTTTTTATATACATATTTTAATTACGTACATATATATAATAGTGAATTCCATATCAGTATTTTATCTTAACAGTACGTAAAACTTTAATTAAACGTACACGTAATAGTAAAGTGTTTTAATACATGCTAATTAATTGAAATTTAAATAAATTGTTGAGCTTAATTCTCTTACCTTCAAATGATAACGTTACTGTACTTGCAAAATTGTGTGGTTTCGTGGTATATTTGTTGCTCACTGTCGCAATATACTTACAAATATAGCATATTTACTATAAAATATGAATTGCATATCTCATCGGTATATGTATTTTTTGTACTATTGTTTGACGTCATACTTTACAACATGATGTTACAAGCAATTTAGATTACATAAATATACATGTACATTTCATGAAAAGCATAACGGGTTGCAGAATTGTCAGTATTGAATGTATTCCGATGAAATTATATCGAATAAAAATCAAAACATATAAATTAATTCTTGTTACTTTAAATAAAACACTTCTTACTATTTAATCTAGAGGAAGATGACGCAATTGAACGATGTATCGAAATCTATCTTCGAGCAAAATGTTACTTTAATTTTAAATCGTGTAGACGCGAATACAAATGCTTAATTAAGCGGATTCGCTTAATTAACTGACTGTCAAATAAGTCAAAGAATAAGTAGTTTATATAGTTATTGAGTATAATTTGTTTTAATTTTGTTAAGTAGTGATTATTTGTTAATGAATATTTAAAATGGCGATGTTTGACCAACAATATGTCTGTAACGTCCATCTCTCTGTAACTATCTTTTTCAAATTAAATGCGAAAAAGAGAATTGCTTTGGAGGGAACTAAACTTAATTATTCATTTCAAAGATGGTGACAAACTAAACCTGTTTCTAAAAATTGTGGTATTGCTGGTGACCAGAGTGATTCGAAAAACAGTTAGTTTAACCTTTTGCATTGACTATCATTGGATTACTTATTCTATATAATCAAGTGAGTTAAAATATTATCTTCATTAATACCAAATCGTTGTTTCTCCTTATTTCTCTTTGATAGGCGTAATAGTTTTGGTAATCGTGAAAGTAACAAACAATTCAGCATGCCGAAATCGATTATTCAAGATTAATTAAAACGCTACAGTATCACAAAAAATTAGGAAACCTAGTTCGCAACCTCTTCTTACTGAAGAAGAAAAGGACAAAATAACGACATAGGTGATTAATCTAACTTTGTGTGAATTTTCACATTTCACACATTTGCAATACTTTAGAATGCGATCAAAATTATGGAGAAAACAGAAAAAATATAAAACAGCGAAGATCCATTATAAAATTGAGCTGATATAAATAAAATACAAGACTGCGACAAAATAATCAAAGAATTGAATCAGTTTTATTTTGAAAATAATATAGGAAAAATAAATTGTACACGAAATATTCCTATGAAATCAAAAGTGTAAAGTAATGATTTAGTTCACGAGCCAATTGATCGTATGAGTGCAATCATTTCAAAACATTTTAATGTTTAAAATTCTTTTGATTCATTACCTAGTTTTTAGTCATATAGAAATCTGAAAGGAAAAGGCAAAAAGAAAAACTGCCAGGTGTTATAAACTTCAAAGAATGGCAGCATTGTTGTGAGAAAAGGAAAAGATATAGAAGAAAACTAATGCAATGACAGACAAGAACGCGAATATAAAAGTATACGAATAAAGAAATCATAATAGACCAAGAGAAAGATGGTAGGGAACAGTAACGAATTCAATGTTCTGTGTGTCATGAAAATTTGGACAGTGATACCAAGTATTGTTGTTATTTATGGATTTTGAAAAATAAAATGGATATTTTTGTATCGCTTACAAACTGCTTTGTACGAGAACAGAGTGTTTCCATCCAGCTCTCCGAAAACTGAGCATGTTTAACGAGTAAATATTATTTTGCAGTGGTATTAATTAGTCACGAACAGGTCAAATCATCCTACTTCTACAATTGTCTGAGAAGTAGACAATAGAATGGTGAAATCTTTACAAACATTTAGCACTACAGTTTTAAACCATTTAAACTTAGTGCATGTAAAACAAAAACATCTATCTTTAGGAACTTTTCAAAGTTCTTCTGTACAGAACACGAGAAACTTCTCCTCAAACCGGTAAATAAATATATTGTAGATAAAGAAATAACTAACCAGAGAGTGATGGGCACAGGCGTGCCCACAAGTATCACATTGAGACCAATTTTATGCTCATGTATAATGTAAATGATATGAGGAAATGTAAGCACTACGGGCACTTTCTATACTGTTGAATTGTAGTTTATACTTTAATAGTTCATATGACTATACCGGGTGTTCAAATTGAAGTCGGCACTATTGCTAACTTCGTTATTAGTGATGCTAGATGTCAGTTAAATGAGCAAAGTAGTAGGGTTTTGCCTTCCGAATACGATGATAAAATTTAAAAAACAATTGAACTTCGCGTTTTCGAGATATTAACGAAAATTACATTTTTTTAAATGGAATACCCTGTATATTTTTGCACATTTTAAATGATAATTTAATTATAAACAAAATCTATTAATACATAGACACCAAAAAATTAACAAATAAACGAAATACAAGCATTAATGCAAAATCATGTAGACATTGACTAGTTATCGAAAAATTAATACACTTTGCTCTTTATTATTGTCACTATTAATCTTATTTGAACAACAAAAAGGAATATGATTACCATCAAAGCACCAACGATTTTTTGTTCATCTTAGATGATAGATGATAATAAAATGTTTCTTTTACTTGCCAATAATCGGACATTCATTGGCCCTACACGATATTCAGATCAACTTGAACTGGTACATATAAATGCTTGTAGTTCATTTATTTGTTAATTTTTGGGTGTCTATGTATTAATAGATTTGGTTTGAAATTAAATTTTCATTCAAAATGTGCAAAAATATACAGGGTATTCCATTTAAAAAAAAAATTATTTTTTTTTAATATCTCGAAAACCTGAAGTTCAATTGTTTCTAAAATTTTACCATCGTAAGCGGAAGAAAAAACGCTACTACTTTGGTCATTTAACCAACATCGTATCTTTAGTAGTAACAAAGTTAGCAATAGTGCCGACTTCAATTTGAACACGCTGTATACTATATATGACTTGATATACTTCAAAATGCACCTAACGATCTTTTAATATGGGTACATAACAAGGAACTGGTAATTAACAATAAAAAGACAAAGTTACGGACATTCGTAAGGCATATTCGGGAGAATACTCCAAAAGCAAAAAATATAAAAATAATGTTCACATAGTAAAGAATACGAATTTGACGAGTGTCTTTCGCTACGATTATTACCATGCCTCTGCCAAAATTTCTCGTACATCTGACAAATTAATTATCTTTTATTATTAAAGAAAATTACTTTTGTTGACGTGTAAATATGGAGGGAAACCAATTTCGATTGTTAATTAAATATTATTTTTTATGTAGCAAACGACTAAGGAAACCAAGTAAAAGTTGTCTAAAATATTATCATAAATGGGCTGTATCCTATGGAATCTAACTGATTTTCTTGCTTTTAAAAGTGAGCACGAATGATGGCCCAGGACTGTTACCTAAGCTAAGTTCTCATGTACGCAAACGATGTTGTGTGGTTGAAAAATTTAAATTTATATATTTTTCTATAGATTCACATAGTTTTGCAATGGTGATCCTAATCTAAAGGTCAACGTCTGGGTATGTATTTGTAAATTATAGTATCATTGCAGAGAAAATAACTATTTATCATACATTTACATACTATTTACCGAAACATGACTCGAAATATACCTCTCTAGATGAGATTAGTAAAGATTTACGTAAACAGTAAATCAAGTCTCCGCTTGGACAGTGAACTGTACAATTTCTCCTAAGAACAAAATATTTGTATGTAATACATACCGGTTTTCACAAAAAATCTCGAATGAATTCACCTCACTTTGAGATTTTATAAAATACTGTCAAATAGTAATTTACTTTTTTTTTTTTAATGTGTGGTGGGTGCTTAGTTGCAGTGACTCCTAACTGACTTCTGCAGTAACTAACCCGATTAGAGGTTAAATTTTTGATCTACTGCTTTCGTTTTCGAGATATTCAATTTTGAAAAAAAACTTGGCCAGCAAATTTTTAGAATTTTAAAATTTGATTATGACGTCGTTTTATGCGGTGATTGGGGAGAATGGCCTATTAAAAGTATTATACAAACAAAAGCGAATTGTAAAACAAAATTTTGCAGTTGGATATGGTTGAAATGAACTGAAATCACGTGAAAATATTTTTAATTAAATATCACTTCCGGTTAACCGGAATTGGGCGTCAACTTCGATATTTTAAATATCATACTATAAATTTAATTACAAATTTAGCTTCTATGATAAATTCTACATATATTTCATGTATCACACCCTATACCTAAATACCACTCCTTCTGAGTTATTCGCAATTAAAGAAAAAGATACAGATACCGATCTTACTTTATAGTGATATTACGTCACATACAAGTAAAAGAGACGAATGAAATTTCGCATCTATTCACAGCTGATATTGTGTAGTTACACAACATTTGAAGTTCTTCTCTGTAACATTATACAGGGTGTTTAAATACTTAGTTGCTTACAAATAAGTTTAACCTGCGGAAAGTAGATTTTTTTTAATGGAAAGATATACTCCTATATTTTATTAGGTATTCTGATTCTACAAAAGATTCTCTTTTAATCTGTATTAGGTGTTCCTATACCTAATATGAAAGGTGAATAAGTTATAACGATTTAATTAGCCGCCATATCTAAAATGCTGAGATATGTCAATTTAATGAAGCAAGGGTGCTTAACTTATTTGTTTTACATAGTTATTTGACACTTAGTTTGACGTCGGTCATTTTAGTTAGTTGTTTTTGCGTACACTGAGAAAAATAAATCTGCACCAGTACAATAATTAGGGTAAATAATGCGAAAATTTACTTTACAACAACAATAAATTATTGTATTTTTGTTACAAAACATTGTAATCTTAGTATTTTTTTACAATTTTTATTTTACCTGTAATAACATTGTTTTCGCTTCTGCACAATACATTTTTCTCAGTATATGGTGTTATAATAGATTAGCATTGAGAATAGACCAAATCAAGTATTCATGAATCTATTTATTATGCAAAGTGAATGTAATCAAATAGTAAGATAAACGTATCGAACGTTAGTGAAAGATACTAATATTTACAACCAATGATCAGCAAACATTTCTAAGAATTTTTAAGATATAGAAAGTTTTAGCAACCGATATGTTCGTAAAACAATGGCGAAGAACAATATCAATAAAAAAATTAGATTTATGTAAGAATTCTCCTAAATATTCGCAACAAACGGTATTTGAGTAATCAACATAAAGTAAATTTACATCTAAGGTCTAAATAATTAGTAATAACAAATTAGGTAAAATTAAAATAATAAAAATAATATAAAAGGTACAGTAGAAAAATTATAAGAACAACAATAATAATAACATACATAAATAAGTTATCTAAACGGTTCGATATGGCAACCATTTCTATTGAGGCATTCTATATTCGGAGACATTGTTGCTCTTCGACTAGCATCTGGTGTTATTTGCCTAAAAGATCCCTTATTCTCATAATTCAATGGGAAGAATTTACGAAAATACGATTAACAAAATGACAAACGTCCAAATAAGAGGCAAGTAAGTATGTAAAACAAATGAGCTAAGCACCTTTGCTTCAGTAAATTGACATATCTGAGCATTTTAGGTACGGAGGTTAATCAAATCATTGTAACTTATTCGCCTTCCATTTTAGATATAGGAACACCTAATATGGATTAAAAGAGAATCTCTTGTACAATCAGAATATCTAATAAAATATATACCTTTCCATTTAAAAAAATCGACTTTCCGCAGATTGAACTTATTTATAAGCAACTAAGTTTTTAAACACCCTGTATAATGTTACAGAGAAGAACTTCAAATGTTGTGCAACTACACAATATCAGCTGTGCGTATGCGAAATTTCATTCGTCTCTTTTATTTGTACGTGACGTAATATCACTATAAAGTAAGATCGGTATCTGTCACTTTTTTTCTTTAATTGCGAATAACTCAGAGTGGTATTTAGGTATAGGGTATGATACATGAAATATGTGTCAAATTTATCGTAGAAGCTGAATCTGTAATTTATTTTATAGCATGCTATTTAAAAGATCCAAGTTGATGTCCACTTCCGGTTAACCGAAAGTGACATTTATTCAAAAATGTTTCACGTGGTAGTTCATATTCAACCATATCCAACTGAAAAATGTTGTTTTAAAATTCCGTTCCGTTTGTATAATACTTTTAATAGGCCATTCTCACCAATCATCCTGTATATAAATAAATACTCAAAATTTTCTCCTCCGACTTGGTGGTACAAGTTGCAATACTATTCTCTCGCGCATTAATGTGTTTCAGTATTTTTTTGGTAATTTTGTTCTTCCGATGAGGTGTCACGTTGTTGCAATTAAAAAAGAATTAACAATGGTATTACAGCGCCATCTTTAATGATTACATCGCTCGTTAATCGCTAAAAAGAAAACATCTATTAGCTATACTTTAAGTGCGCCAATTTTTTTTTCGATTCGACCTTGTCGTTCAACAGTTAAAAGGGAAGTAAGAGACTTTGGACGCGCATTATAAATACCGTAATATTTTGATTCTTGAGCGGCCTTTTACAAAGTTGTGTAGTCAGCTAATAATTAAATGCAAATTTTGCAGTTTATATTGTTGTAAACGTCGTTCATTTCTTCGAAGAAAATTGCTGTCTTGATGACCTAACTATGAACAGATTGCACGTATTACACAAACCGTCTGTAATGACACTTTAACTCCTGCTTTTAGCTTACAAAAAGAATGCTATTTGCAATTTGTTACACTGTATAATATAAAATATTAAAAAACATACTACAGTATTTATACGAAATAGTACATTATTTAGAAGTTGATGTGATATTAAATTTATCATCTCAACTGTTTAAAAGTTACATTATTTTTAATTAGTATGTATCTATATTTATTTAAGGCAGACTTGTATAATTAAATATATGCGTATATATAATTAGTATAAAGTTGCTGTTTTGTCCGTTGTGATATTGTTCTGTGGTTAAGATTTCTTTTGTTACTGTTGTGGTCTTAAAATTCACAGGCTGACGTATTTAGGTTTACTTACATAGCGTGACAACTATTAAAAGTATTTTTTTAATGTAAAGTTTAATTCGTAATTAATTAATATATGCAAAAATCATAACATCATAATAGCTTAGATACGTACCTTAATTTATTCCTTACCCCCTAGTTGCAATTTTAGTTAGCAACTATTTACATAAGTAAAATTACCACTCATAACTACCGTCAACAATGCGATTTGTGCGACTACGGTGAATGCAGACTAGCCGTTTACTGATCATCACCTGGTCGGAAGCACATGGTATATACAATAGCGTACCGGAAAGACCGTTATCCCTACTGTGTTATATAGCCATATAATGAATCACCTCACTGGAATCACAGTCAACATCTATTCATTTTTAGAATGTTTATTGCAAAATCGTTAGAAAAAGTTCGTACACTAATACTCAGTTACTACTTTAAATAAATTGCTGTTAAAGCATCAATAATACAAGTTTATTTTAACTCTACGTGAATGTAAATCAAAATAAATGCGGTACGTAATAATTTGTGTAAGAAGAAAAAAATATTTAAATATGTACGTCTTCTACTATTGATACAGTTTTGTTCCTGAAATGTAATGAATACTGCTATTAAATGAGTTGAAATAGAGAGATTGAATTTTAAAATTTGACTAGTTGCTAGATTAAAAAACATTCCTTCGACAGTGAAGCAGGATGGTATTTTGTGAATACCTTTGATGGACAAGTACATAGTGCTTGAAGGCAATTGGATAAAAATGTTTTACTATCAATAAAATGAATATTCGATATACACCGCCTTAGGGTATGTCCATAGTGAAGCGAACGACTAGCGGCGAGACTAGAGTAGTAAGAGAAACAAAAACCTACAATCACAGCTTAGCGTTTATAGTGCTAGGACTGCGATTACAACATCTTGTTTAAGTCGCTACTCTAGTCTCGTCGCTAGTCACTCGCTTCATCATTCCACAATGAACGTACACTTAATTATTACAACTCAAGGAGTCCCGTCATAAACAAAAATATTTGTTTCGCATCTGTTTGTGTAAGCTTCTCAACGCCAAGGGTTTGCCGTCTAATCTATTTGAATTCTTCGCATTGGCATAGTACATAAATGATCTTCCCGATCTCCTTGGCAAATGGGAGCAGGTATAATGTCAAATGCACTATGTTTTTACCTTAATATTGTACTTATTTCCTGTTTTATTTATAACCTCCATGGGCTGGTTCTGGCCCTACAGAAGATACATAGTTATAGTGAATTTCCGTAATTTGTGTCTGTCTGTGTATATAACTCAATTTTTTCCTATTTGAATGTTTAGTAAAGAAGAAGATTTTGTGTATTCTATTCGTCACCATACCTAACTAACGAGAAATTTAAATCAATCCTTTACATGTTAGTCCTACAGCTTCTTTTACTTTGACCCTCAGTTCTGCTGCTAATTAAAGATTCAATAAGTACATATCCCGTAGTACCCCATCGCAGAGGTTGGAGTTGTAGCCATTGGTCCTGTGCAGTAAGCCTACGTTTCCACCTTGCTGAGTAATGGGGTTCTTCCGTCCATAGATATTTCATAGCTTTTTCGATAATGGTAGTGATATGCAGTTGGAGTGTGACTCATGCCCATTTTCTTCACCTGTAGATAAGTTCTTGATAAAGTTATCCGTTAGATATCCCTAAGAAAAGGCCAAAAATCGGTTTCTTCACTTCTAACTAAGTGATGCGCTTACTTTATCCGTTAGTGAAGAAAATGGGCATTAAAAGTTGAATTCTAGAGCTGAGTTTGGTCATTTCCAGCAGATTAATTTGTTACTTCAATATTATATATAACAGCTTGCGAATCGCTAAAAGTTAGGAATTGAACATATTCACCGAACTCAACTCATGCATTTACTGACCACTACGAGAAAAAATTATGGAGAGAAGACGCGGAAAGTTGTCCAAAAGTATTTTGCTATTGCAGAACAATTCCCATGCACACAAATCGCGTATTGCCATGCAAACAATTCGTGATTTTGGATTCGAATTATAGTACTCGAACATTCCTCTTATTCATCAGATCTGGCTCTGTCCGACTATCATGTCTCTCCTTAACGAAAAAAAGGTTTAAAAGGTCGTAAATTTTCTTCCAACGAAGAGATGATAAGAGCTGTGGAGGCCTGGCTTGCAGAGCGAGATAAGAATTTCTTTTAAAAGGTCTAGATGAGGCGTTGCAGATTCGTTGTAATAAATGTGTATCCAATTATGCGGAGAGTATGTCGAATAATAAAAATATTTTGACTTTCAAATTTTGTTTGCTTCTATGGTAGGCTAAGAATACCTCCTCGTACGATAGAAATAAAATATTTCACTCCAGAATGGAAGTTTGTAGGGATGGTATTCCAGAATGCACTGAAATATTAAGTGAGTAGTGAATGAACCCGTGACGGTGGGTCATGGGTGAGATTAGATTCCACAAACGTTTTGATGCTAATATAGAAAGTACCAAACGTCACCACCACTTCGAAGTCAAATTTAACAGTTTGTAGCGCCCTAAATGTTCTAAGCGTATCTGGATAACAAGTTCCTGTCATCTGAAAAATCGAAGAAGAATCCTCCAAACTGTATGACTTCACCATCCAGTTCTGCTTTTCTACAGATTCCAATGTCCACATCTTTTGATGATTTCAGAATAGAGACCCACCTTGATTTCCAAATCTAATCCTAGGATGTCTCATTGCTGTGAATAACTACTTTGAGAAATTAAAGGGGCGCGGAATCTTGTCCGCCTCCAAGACGTTATTCGTTAGATTCCGTCCTGCCAGATTTCTAACCAGATTACTAACCGTGGAAGATGCTCAGGAAAAGTCACCAGAGCCACTGGTAGTGTAGCTAGCCCATATGATTCACGATAGGAAATTTGTTTACAAGACAAATATAAATACGTAAACTGTACATACATCATTGTGTAATCCTAATGACTTATGCCAAACTTGAGCTTTTAATAACAATTTTTTTTTTAATGTGGTGGGTGCTTAGTTGCGGTGACTCCGTAAACTGTATCGCTTGTCTGGCTATCACTGCAACTCTCGCGGTGTAGTTTTTGTGTGTGTATGTTGTGTTCAATTGGCTTTGTGACAGCATCATATCGCCTTTTATGATGCCGCGCTGTTAATCACTTTGCTCCCAACAGCGAATGGCAAGTCGATCCGGGATTAAACTCTCTGAAAAAATGTCACCGTCCCTCCAGAGAATTGAACCCCGGCGCCTATTGTCCTCTCACAACAATAGTCAGCCGCCTAACCACTGCGGCCATCAACCCGTTGATAGCATAATAATAGCAATTACTAATATTAAGCTGATATAATATTTAGGAATGCAACACTCATAAAATTCAATGACTCTTTCAAAACGCATTCGTGTAACTGCATTATTCTCAAATAAATGTTTGATAAGTCTGTCATTTGTTTTATATAATGATAAAAACGAAAAACATGTATATAAAAATTGGAACAAAAGGAACGAAAAATTGTATCTACAACGAATAGCGCAATTTGTATGTACATATACATATGTATAAACTTATGTTTCGCCCAACACTTTATATGAAAAACAACATGCAACATGCATAATCCTGACAATAGTGGAACATCATTCTTATCTTAAGTATAACACCTGGCATATGATCATTGCTTTGTAAAGATAAGTTATAGACTACGGTACCAAGTTTGTTGCAATTAATTTTAAATATGCCTAAAGGTAGGTACATACATATGTAACAATACCTTGCCAACATTGGGTTCCTTGAATTGCTTAGTAGTTACATATATAAATAATTTCTTATGATTAACTTCGCCGAAACAATAAAAAATAAATATTACAACGCTACTGCTTTGTATATTGGTTTACCATTTTTAACCTAAACTAAAATTATTTTGATATAAAACTTATTGTAGATTATATTTCTAAAAATAAAAAAGTTAGTAATACCACCTGTGATAACATAAATTAATATTCGAAGTTGTAATTGATCAAAAACCGAAAAGGTTTTTACGAAGATAAAGACTGAAATATAAACGTTGTAGTTTAAAATATTGACATGGAATAATTGAACTCTATGTCAGAATTACTTCATTAAATGAGACTTTATTATGTACAGGTATGGACACAAACGACAGCAAACTCCAATTTCAAGATGGTGAAAGTACACTCAGTCTTCCATAATGTGTTACCAGAAATTATGTTTGATGTCTTACATGATCCAGAATATAGAAAGGAATGGGATGAACACATGATTGCTTCCATAGAAATTGGGTATTTGAATCCCAATAATGACGTAGGATATTATTCTCGTAAGTTTAAATTGTTAGTTAAATTAACATTTTCCAATGTATCATTTGTTATTCTATTGTAGTGGCTTGTCCAACACCGGTAAAAAATCGTGATTTCGTCCTGCAACGATCTTGGTTAGATTTAGGAAATGAAAAATTTATTCTCAATCATTCTGTTGAGCACAGAAACTATCCACCTCGTAAAGGATTTGTAAGGTAATCTAAGAACTCTTTAAGAAAACACTAAAGTCTGTTTACTGGCGTATATGTATAGTTACTAGTTGCAAAGGCAAAACTTTGTAGCTAAATATTCAAATATGTATCTTTAATTATGTTATTTACAGGGGCTTATCAATCCTAACAGGTTTTATTATACGTCCTGCAGACAGTGGTTGTTTTCTCGGTTACATTTCACAGACTGATCCAAGAGGAAAGCTTCCTCCATGGCTAGTGAATAAAATTAGCCAAAAGTTTGCTCCGAAAGTTGTTAAGCAGTTACACACTGCCGCTCAGGGATATCAGTCATGGAAAGCATCCCGACCAGATCCAAATCAGAAGCCTTGGATATATCCTGAGCAAACATTGCAGTCTCCAAGAGTCCATATTAGTGAAGTAAGTAGTCGACCTTTGGCCTTTATTCTTCTAAGAATGGCGAAAATATGTTGTAAATAATTCAATAATATAAGAGGTTTCGATCTAATTTGCCTTACAGGTAATGCTACAGGAATCATACTGCCCGCGTAAACATAATATAAGCTTGTCAGTTAGAAAATACCCCTAGCATAGTTTAAATTTCTCCAATTAAGCTGCTATGACGGAATCTACCTAAGTGAGTATGTTTAAGAACAAGTACTAAGGTATAAATATATATAACTTTAAGGCCCGGTTTATTCATCTTCCAGTAAAGTTTCTGTTAGTTACTTGTCAATTAAATTTACTTGGGACATTTACTATTTTTGGGTTTATTCATAAAATTAGTTACGGTTAGTTACAGGGAAGAACAAATGTTTTTGCCACAGTAGTAGTAGGAGAAAATAGAAAAAGATATAACATACTAAAATATATGAAATAGAGAAAAATCTATAGATTTGCATAATTTGTAATTCTAGTTGATATGACAACTCTGACAGTGCAGTAAAGTCAAGCTTTATCACGTGTTGACATAAAAAGTATAAAACAGGTATAATTGTCTTCATTTTAGAATTCTTATTATCCCATTATTGAAACTATTACCTAATTCCAGACTATCGTTTGCTTTTTTAGTCAAAATTAGTTTAATTCTTATGTAAAAACTTCCGGTAGCATATAAGCAAAGTGTGATTAGAAGATGTTGCATTGGAGATACATATAGGATTATTCCTGTAAATCATAGAAATGCAGTCTGTCAACACAAATATATTTCGTAATATATGTAGGTACGTACCTATTTGAGTTGTGATTTTCAATTTGTTCTAAAATATTTTGTTTTGAAATTCTACAAATTTATCATCATCAAATTTATTAAAATTGTCTTCTGTTTGATATCGATTACTCTCTATTCACTAAATTAATAATATTGACAAAATTGTTGTGCATGTAAAATATTGTCAATGTCTTCAAATAAATCTTACTCGTCTACTGACTTTTCTATACAACAGTTCACAAACCACGCGATTTTAGTCTTACTTAACACTTTATAGGGTAGCTGAGCATCAAGTAAATTTTCTGCCAAGTAAGTAATTTTACTACGCAGTTAAATTTTACCACCATCCTGGAAATAAACACTTAATCTGCCAAGTAAGGCTTTATCTCACAATTAGAGTTACCCAATCCTTTACTGGAAGGCGAATACACCGGGCCTTATAAGTTTTTTAACGGGTAAAATATTCTATTAATAATCCTGTTCAATGAAATAAGGGCTCATTCTACTAGAATCCAATTCATTTTTTTACGGATTTTAATTTGGATTGTGCGTATAAATATTACTTTCCGCTAAGAATCATCTATACTGAGTGTTCCACAAAAATTTCGAAACACAAATTAAAAAAAATGAAGCATTGAAAATTATCCTTTTCACATACGTATAATTTACGGGTAATGTTAAGAAACTTCCTCTTTCTTTTTTGGACCAATTTTTGTTTTCGCCAATTTCAATAATATTATAATGTAATAAAGCCTTTTTAAATAAATTTGTTATAAATTATATATTTATCGTAACTGTCAATAATAAAGTAAACTTAAGTATGACAAAAAAACAATCTGCAGAATGTTTCACATGTTTTGCTTATGTTGTGTTCCAAAGCAGTCTCATAAAAGTTTTAGTTAACAAAATAAAAACAACAAAATAAACATTTATTTAAAAAAATGTATTATTCAAACTAGACGTCTTTGCGACCAATGCCTTATCTGCATCTTCTTGGAACAGAAACTAATGTGTTATTAAATATTATTTATCAAAAAAATTAATTGTTTTTCATCTGTTCATAAAGTGTACAGCATAAGCAGGCCTAATAGCGAGCTCAGTAGTGGGACTAATGAGTAGATAAGTATGTTCAAGATCGAGATGAAATTCTTATTCTTTCTGAATGTAAAAAACGTAATTTTTTCTTGTGTATTTATCGCATGAGGTAACAAGTTATCGAAATTTTTATACTTGTATTTTTATTATAACTTTAAAAATTAATATCACACACCTAAAATTCATACGAATAATGTGATATGTCTTAAAATAAACAAATATACATCAAATATATTTCCTTAGCAAAAAGCCAAACATTTTTAATTACATTTCAAAAGCTATTATTTACAGTACAAATATCAACTTTACCATAGAATTTTCGCATCACTTCGATTGGATTTTTACAAGTCTACTAATCAGATTCCTATTGCATATCTAACAAGAGTTTGAAAAGAGCTGCCACGCATCAGTTCAGTGGCACACCAATACAAACTTGACGCCCTTTAGCAGCTTAAGGGCAGTTTGACTATCAGAGAAGATTTCTACCGATCCATTTTCATGTAGGGAGTTTCGAATATCCTCTACATAAGTTCAATGACGATTACGTTAGCTTGAAAGATACTACTTTACCAAAGAATACCTTGCCGCACTACATTACATAGACTTCTGAGGTTGCTTCTATTAATTATATTAATTGAAACGGGGCAAACCCGGGAATGGTCCCCATTGTTGCCGCCGGCGCCAAGAATATAACCCCCGTGATAGGTCCCCTACGTCCACAACCAATGCACCATTTAAGGTTTTAAGGTCTATGTTTTACCAAATATTCCTCTACATGCCTAAAAGGCCCCAGTACCTTTATTTATTATGTGTTCCAGGTGCAGCCAAAAGGGACGGACACTGGAACTTTTTCTACTTCAGATAAATGGAACAAAGTCGTTTCTCTAGAGTTTACATGTAACCTATCTCTTTTGTATCCTCTTAGATAGCACGCGTAGCTCTCGCAGATCATGACGCCCATGTCACCGTCTTAACTCTGTGTGTGTAAACTCGCCGTCTGAAAATCATCCACCACAATCACAATAGCAGAGCTAGCATCCTCTGAGCTGCAGGCTACCACGGCTGCCTTTGTAGTGCAGAAGTTTATCTGTACATGGTTTATTTTGTTTCTTATTGCGGCACAGGTCCACCCTCTAGAGTTGGCCCGACTCATCGGTCTTTGCAGAGTCCTTCTATTAAAAGAAATAATACTCTGACAACGATGCCCTCAATATTAGTAAAAGTTGTCAGTGCAATTTCTTTCTTGAAGTTTTAGACTTACTAAAGGTGGATAGTTTTATGATTATTATATTAAAATAAATTTGACCTTGTTATCATTGTATTAGCTTAAAAAATGACACAATCAATGCTCTGGTAATATTCTCTAGAGATATGCACGTTTGCGTTCAGAGAACCTACCAATGTTATGAAAAGCTGCCACCTGCATTATTCAATTAAAAAAATAATGTCAAATATTAGAAATTTCGAAACTTAAAATTATACTGCCAAATTTTAAAATGAATAGTAAAAAGTAAAAAAAGTAACCGAAAAATTAAGATTAAGTTTATCTTCATAGAGGTCGTCAAGTTGAACCAATAAAAACACAATAAATTTATAAACCGTATATATTACTTGCATCATAACGGTATTTTAGCTACTATATCTAAAAAAATGGCTCGATTTTTATATATTTGTACTAAAAGACGCTTTACCCATTTTTAGAAAACGACAACCGTTTGCGATATGTGTAATTGGCTAAATATATGGCTATAGATATAACAGTCCTAAAATATAATTTTATTTTTCAGTGTGTTGTAATGGTCACAGGTTCTATGGTACCCGTAGAGACCGACTCAGACGGATAATTCGTTCATAACAACAAAACATGTACTGCTGTCAATTTCGATTTATTACCAACAAATGAAATGAAAAATAAACATGAACCGATAATTCATACGTTAAATTTACTCTTATTATTGTTTCTCTATTACTACCGACCTAACCGAATTATGTGAATGTATGTATGTGTTGTATACTGATGTCAGTAACATTCAAATTTTGTATTCGTGTGTAGTGCACTACCTCATTAAAATGGTATGTGCAACATATTTTTCTGATGTTTGAGATAATTAATGAAATGACTGGTGACAAGTAATCAATGATCATTTTAATATGTAAGTAAACAAAGTGATGTCCATAGTATAACAAAGCATTTGTTAATGATATTCGTTGCGCGCACAAAAGAAAACCTAGTTAGAAATATTTGGATTTTCTGATAAGATTATTTATTATTTTGAAAATCAAACACGAGGAAGTTGCTTGTGTTATATAAAAACTGTTGCATATACCAGGCAATTAAAAAAAGCTAAGTTATAAACAGAAATACTGAGAATCTAAAATTAGATAAATAAATGTTATCCAAAATATTTGTTATCCTGGTCGTCAAAACTAATAGTTTGTAGCCACAGAAACATCACAATTTGCTTTATACCAATAAATTGTTTGTTTTATGTTGTAGCTTGTGACCTACAGAAGAAAACTTGTGGAGTGGGGTACAAAGTTCAATAATTGAAATTTATCGAACATAACTTATTCGGGCTGTCAAATTGTCAAACCTCGGGAAGTATTGATGATTATGCAGAAAAATGTTTGAATCGCAAAAAGGACGTTTGAATCGATAACTCCATTGTTGAGCTTTATCGGGCAAACAATAGCATTAAATACATATATAACGCTGATATTTGACCGTTGCCATGAGAATCTCACTTTTATTAGTTGTAGTTGCCCTTTATCTTCTATCTAGTGACGTATTTGAATTTTTATACGACATTTCGGTTTCTTTTGCTCTTCAGCACCTTGCCCGAGCCAATAACAGAGGTTTGAGTATTCCTCATTTTCATCATGTAAGTGAAACTAGATAGAAAATAAATCGTTTACGAAGTTGCTTTATGTTTATCTTAACAGAAATTTCAGTGAAATCATTGGAATATTTTATAAATGGTAAATTAAAGATGTTTTTCAAAATTTGTAAAAATTTCATATTTTATAGATAAATAATAATCGATCAACATCTATCCGCAAAGTGACGTTAGAACGAAATTTGTCTCAGATTCGAGTATGCACAACTTTACTTCGAAATAGGTTTAAATTTATCAAGTTTCTATTTATGTAGAAGTGATCGTTTTATATGCAACTGATTGAAATCAGAATAATAACACTGGGGGTGTCATCGAATGTGACAGCCATAATAAATTAAAAAAATTAATCATCAATTCCAAGTACTCTTTATTCCGTTCTGTTTGATTCAAATGTGTTATAAGTCCGTTTTCTCTTCGGGTCCATAACAAACACAAAACTTTGTGAGATCTTCATGGTAATGGTCAAACATGAATCAGCTTTTATACTTACATAAAAATGGTATTAATCTTTACGAAACCAACTTTTTTTCTGTCTCTACAAAAGATTAGTTTTCAGTCAAATTAGACATTTAGAAATGCTTGATACAAATGTGTTTGGATATTTTTTCTTCAGCATATGCACTCTTTTAGATATAATTTTTGTTATTATATGCATATTATTTATGGAGAAGATAGATAATAGCCGTGATGCTTCACGCTTGTACAACGAAAGATATCCTCATTGTTGTCCCCTTTTATCTCACAATCTTCTACGTCGATGGTTAACGGATTCAATCACAGATGAAGTCTTTGTATTGAAAACCAGAGCCAAAACTTCAAACTGCACTAAATTATGCAAATAAATCATATAACAGCAGCCTTTTTAATTCAGAAAACCAGAATCGCTGATATCATGTGCCAGATGGCTGGACATAATGATGCTGCTTTTTATTTGGAGATCATATAAAAGTAAATTGTACGTATGCCTTTGATTCACTCTAATGCCAAAGCAGGTCATTGCTGAACGTTGGCTTATTGACAAAAATTATATGTTTTAACGTCTTTCCTTCCAAAGTTTATCAGTCTAATTTTAGGACACTTTAATGCATTAAAAAATTAAACAAAAACGTACGTTTTACAAAAACTTAAGATAACTACCCTCATATAAAAATTAGAATTTTGTCCATGTCG